>NW_024102826.1:21648654-22248654 GCF_013122585.1 Styela clava | reverse complement strand
GAAGACAAATTATCCCTTCCATCTACCAAAAGTATTTTGAGTTAGATAACGAAATTGCTACAGCAATATTATGCATTGTTTGCCAACCAAGAAGCGGTAACAGTAAAGGATTTAGCAAATATTTCTATTTTTTATCACGGTTGAAGTTTCAACACCCAAGAAAAAAAAATGCCTTTTTTCTATCCGGTTTGTGACTCAGACCACCCCTTTTAAAAAAAAAAAATTTTTTAATCGCCAATTGCAAGCTCTTTAAATAAGCTTTCCAACAAGCCGTCATGTGGCAGCAGAGGATCATTACTTTTCGTTAGTCGATCGATTAGTTGTGGGGTACAAATGCATAAAGTCGGCGTAGCAAATACGATTATTTAATAAAAAATAAAAATCGCATGGAAAGGGTTAATGAATATTTTAATTGTGTATATTTGAGATTCTTAATTAATTTTGACCTAAAAATCACAATGAATATTGACTCGTGAGAAAGTACATCATGTTTTCGCGCAAAAAAATGTACGCATTATGTTTATGCAAAAACAGCAATTTTTTTCACGTAGGTGCGCTGTGAGTTTTTTTCCATGATGATTGGCTCTGCCTAGTGTTAAATTGGATCATAAGGGTGAGTAACAATGCCGGATAGGGATCAAGGTGGCCAGACATTGTGATTCATCATTGAGGCCTTCAGTAACAAACATTGAGCAGCGACTGGAGTTTATATGCAGCAAAATGCAATCGCACCCATCACACTAAATAATTGAGTAACTTAATCTTAGTTATTGAGCAGGCCTACTAAAAGTGTCATTAAAATATCAAAATGTTAGTAATTTCATTTTTTCTTTCATTATATTTAAAAAAAATAGGCAGCTGCGTATGCACCAAACAGAACCGAGGTAATCACATGTTGGCTGAGTCAGAATTTGTGGCATTTTGGTAGAGTTAGAGCCAAACTGAAGTCTTCTTTCACCTTAATAATTTTTGCAATATTTCATGTTTGTAAAACCCTAATGGCCAACGGTGTAGCCAGGGTGGTGGTTTGGAATTTTTTCAATGCAACAAGTTCTGACGCCGCTCCATCGCAGTATTGTCACTCTCATTGGGCGGTTACGGCTTCCTCCATCATCAAGTCAATGCTTCTGAAAACAAATAACTAATCCCATACGCGACATGGAATGTTACCGAACGATAGACTGTGGTTCGCCATATAATTAAGCTGGCTTATCGGCTTCCCTCTCCCCGGGATAAATATGTAAATCCTATTTGGACGCATGACCATTCAACTTTTATTTGAATTATGGTTAGGAACTAAGTGTCAGCTTTCTTATCCGTTAGTACCCACAGTTATTGCTGGTTATCACATAGGGTCCATGTATTTGTAATTTATTCATTTTAGTAGATCATTTGTTTGTTTCTTATTATCCAGAAATCTATCGGAACTGCATTTGTATATACCCAAGTGACACTAAAATTAATTTCAGCCTTTTTTGTACCTCACGATCTGTTTGGCGAGCGGTATTGTGTTCGATTTGATTTCCGAATCATAATACATTTAGTTGTATTCGGATGAGTAGGCTGTTCTTTTTGAGGATTTGGAGAAATAGACTGTAATATTCATTTCTGCGGGTGCCATTTAGTCAATTTTGTTGATCAGTTGGGTGCTCTGTGCTAAGCATTAGGATACTGCATTCCTGATAGAGTGGCTTGTTTAGTTTTAGTATGAATGAACATTGCCGTAATACTATTGCAAATAATTATTCCTCACTGGATTCAAACCTACGAGTCTTCACCGTGTAATAAAAGATGAGGGCAGGCGTGTACGCAACACTTGCACGGTGCGTTGGGTTACAAATCTGAACTGAGTAGAGGGCAATTATTGGATTACTGGAGTTTTTGGTAGATCAGGTTGATTTACCTAAACGCTGACCAATTATGGCTTCAATATCTGGTTAACTATCCATCCGTACACCTGACTTGAATTCTCGTCATATTTTTTGCCAACTTTTCTCTCCATTAGGATGAACTCAATCTCACTGCATCATTACTGGCAAACTTAATGTGAGAAGGTATCATAGCAGAATGGCATTATGATATCGCCTAAATCAATTTATTCAACACTTGTGTGTGCATGATTGTACCCAAAAGTTTCAGTAATCTAAAACGTTCTTCATAAAAGTTATGTTTTCTCAAGAATATATTCGAGTAATCTAGAACAATTCTCACAAAAGTCAAGTTCTCTAAAGAATAGGTCCCAAATGACTTGGGTTAGTCTAACGTTCGCACTTTAAATACTATTTACTTGTTTTTGAAAACTCTATACACACTTTGCATCATCAATTAATGTATTATGTTCATACTAAAACAGACATTTTATAACAATGATATTCACAGCATAGAATTACACGAAAAGAGCAGTAACAGCAAAGACAAACTAAAGTGTATACAGAAAAAATTGGTAATACCTCCCGATATGCTGTGGATAGATAATTAGGTAAGTCGATCCATATTTACTAGAAAATTATTATATGCATCTCTCTGTGAGGAAAGTTCACAAGATGGCTTAATCATGCAGCAGATGGTTTTCTCCACAATCAAGTCCATGCATCTGACATTTGCTTACTGATGCCAAAACCGGCATGGACTATTAACCAGACAAGAATCATGCAGCAACCATGAATTCTTGTCTGGTTAATAGTCCATGCCGGTTTTGGCATTAGTAAGCAAATGTCAGATGCATGGACTTGATTGTGGAGAAAACCATAATTGTTTGTTGTGACAGGATGTCTGTCTCCTTCTGCAAGGGTTAGCGTTGGTTGCGGTCTAAAGGCCATAAGAATGGGGCCATGAGTCATAAAAGGTTGGGAACCACTGGTTTCGAGTTTACTCCCAAGCCTCTGTTATTTATAAATGGCTGTTTGGGCTTCCATACGAGAACTAGAGTTGTTTTGTGGTTTTCCACTCGCCCAGTTTCAATATATGAATTGAGTCTCTCCAGGATGTCGAATACAGGTCATTTTTGTCTATCAGTAACATTCGACTGAGCTGTACAAGTCTGGGTTTACTCTGCTTGACTGTAATATGGAAACTCGAAATCCACTTTCCCAGTGTGCCAACTTGCCAACTTGTTCAAAGCCTTGCTCTGACCAAACATAGTGAAAAAAAAATTACAGAAATATTCAGATGAACAAGAACAAAATATAAATTGACAGAGTAAAACATAGAAGACTGCATTTGAAATATGGAATGCAAAAAATTAGATGTGAAATATAAAAAAAAAATGTTGGACTAAAAGGAATTGAGGAGCTTTTTCATTTATTGAATCCCCACCACTGAAAATTCAAACTCATTGCATATGCATCGACTCCTACAGAACATGAGCCATTCTAAAATAGGTTGATTTCTCTATATACGAAACTATTTCAAACATATTTGGAATAGTCCAAATGGCGCTCCAGAAGTGTATGTATCAGAGCTTATACTTATACAGAGCTTATGCTATATTTTTAAGATATTTTTTTCGAGTTTCGTAATAGTCAACAAAAATAGAATAATTCGCTTTCGTTTAGACAAAAAAGCTTCCTTGATTCCCAATAATAGGGAAGAGATTAAAAAAAAAATTAGGAGTAAATTCCCACAAATAATAATATGAAACAGCTCATCATAATTTATGTTTCATTCACAAGAACCTAGCACATGATGCACGACCATAATTCTGAACAGGTTCAGTGGCTCTAGCATTTCAGCAGTCGTCCATAACGCAATAAATAAGTCTCCTTTACTTCTGAGTGAGCAATTTGTTGCTTTGCAAAACTCCTCAGAAAAAAAAAGGTCAGCATTTGGGATGGAATAGATTTCATTTGAAAAGGGGGGTGAAATATCAATTAAACTAATATTTGAAACTGTCCGCCTCGCTTTTTTAATTTGACCACGCCTCTCCCCCACCCCCAATCTGTAAATGGAGAAATCTAATCAACAGTGTAAAATAAATTGCTCTGGTTGCCAATAAAACATTTGCTCAATTATAAGATTGAAGTTTAATGCTGGGTTGCTCTTGATCCTTGGGCACATGTGTATAAACCAGTGGTTCCCAAAAAATTAAGAGAGTAAGATATTCGCAGGCCATGGAATGGCCATGTATAAAAGATACTGGTATAATTGAATTGTTACGAATGTACACATGCTTAAACTGATAATGATGTAACAATTGGCATATCTAGAACAGCTTAACAATAAAAACATACAAGGGTAAACTATTTCACTTAAGTTTGGCAGGCCAAATTGTTACATGGGCCGTAGTTTGGGAACCACTGATATATATGGATCATTTTGTTCAAAGTGTTGTTATTATTGTTGTTGTTATTGAAATAAAAATCGCTTTCCTATGAAACTAATGAACTGATAGATTCCAAATTTTTGCCTAGTCTAATAGGACCTGATAATTCACCAAGATTTTGCTGCTTTCGTTAATTGAAGGGACACGTTTTTCTCTGTTCATTTTTGTGACATAGGTCACATCATATAGATTCGTGTGTATAAGATAGCAGAATGAGGAATAGACATTACATCACTTTATCGAAAAACACTCATCAACAAGAATCGTCACTCGTCAAAACAAGAATAGTTAAAGCATTTAATACTGCATATTAAGGTCTACTGTAATCAGGGCTGTGAATTGTGAGTTTGGTTAGCTTTTACTGGAGTCATACCCGTTTTCAGAATTCAGAGACAGAATTTTCTACAGAAAGAGTGTTCTAAATGGACAGACAAAGAAACCAAAGTCTTTATTTTCGAAATTAGATTTTCTCAAATCAGATTGTTTTCAACTCAAAGTAGGGGGCCGAGATCAAAACTTTTATGACTTGAATTCAAACGACAGTTGTGAATTTTTCAAAATCCACAGCTCTGTTCAGAATAGTTGTTCAATGTTTTTTTAAATCCATGGTAATGTACATCAACAGCCGGAAACATCATATTAGTTGACCCTCTCCATACCAGGATGTAGATTTTCCTAGACAGTAACAACTTGAATTGCTATAAATTGTTGTGGAATTACACAAAAATCTTTCTCTAAATTTTAAGTTTTTGTAAGTTCTGACGAATTATTGAAAGCAGGATTCCTGAAGCTTTTCCTCTTCAACATTGCTTTAACAAGAATCTGCAAAAGAAATAATTTCAAACATTATTTATACATTGACCAGTATAGTTCCTAGTTTTTCAAACAAAGACCTTCGCTAAACATCATTTGCGATGACTACATTAATTTGAAATTCTTTAAACGTGATTTGTTCAGTACTTTGATTGTAATGCATTTGTTATTATGCCTATTATATCACTATTAGACTGTACAAAACACCGTGATTTTCCATATCATTAAGCTGTATTATTGCCTTTCCTCTCCCCTAGGACAAATATGTAAATCTTATCCTAATATTATAAAACCAACTCACTAAAGTATCGAGCCTGGGAATCTGTTTCACACAGGTTTTGACGTCTTCTTCTGTTACTGTCACTAGGTGGCAGTTGTCCTTTTCAGAGGTCAAAGGCGATGAACCATTACATGTGACCCATGGATGAACTTTGACCTCTGACATCTTGATACGCTTCAATGGATCCTTGATCAACATCTTTGTGATGAGATCTTTGCAGGAGGAACTGACTTTGGGGCTGGAAATACAAAAAAAATCAGTTCTACTCATGAATAGTACAACCCAGCCCACCAGGCCTTCATGATGTCACTTTACTCAGAAAGAAATAGATAATACTTTGCATGCAGACAAAAAATAGAAACAGTGGATAACAGATTGCCCAATAACCTATTTTACACAATCTTCATTCTTCAAGCTTTTCTCTCTAAACAAGACCGTATAATAGCATTCACAGATATTTGTAATATCAGGTGAAATATTTAACAGGGTACTATCAGTAATCAGTAGTTTATATTTTCACCATACTGAAAGCACCAGATAAACAATTCACAATAAATTATGGATAAGCCTTTCCAAGGTGAAAGGAGCCTCGAAAAACCAAATTTGGTTATCGAGCATTGGCACCAATCTGATTTGGAAAGAAACAATGAATACGACAAGGCAACCTGGTATGCCCAGCAGTACTAAGACTGAAATCCTCCTTGTTTGGCATTGCCTATCCATGGTGCGACTACTATGTATACCTTTCACCGCCCAGTTACATTCAACCAATCAAAATACGATAAAGATTCAAACCAACCAATTAGAAAGCAATAAATATTCAAACCCACCTATCAGGAAAGACCAGAGGATCCTCTTGTATCTTACTGTGTAACTCTAATATATGTTCGCTCTGAAACGGGCAATTCCCGTACATGAAGCAATACAGTGTGATACCAAGCGCCCAGATATCAAGCGGTTTTCCCTGGAAACAAAAAAAATTTTGAATAAGGATAGAGTTTTATTGTTTTTATCCCAGGGATGAGAGACTAACTCAATCATACTGCAAACCCTAACGTCTCATCTAGTTACCAGTCCATATTAAGTATGGGATTCGTTAGCCAGTTATTGCATCAACTTGATGATGGAGGAAGCCATAACCAACCAGCGGTAAAGTGAATCCTAGGGCAGGGAGAAGTCCAGCAATCTACTTGCACATGATGACCTGCAGAGTAATCAGAGGTGTGATGGATAGCGTATTCCTAATGCTTACATACACCAACAGCCGATTTGCTATCCATTCCCGACATGGACTGGTAACAGATGAGATACTCAGGAATAAATATAAAAATATCTTCCATCCAGTTCATGCTAAGAAGAACATAATTAGCTACATACCTGATACTTTTCATCACTGCCCGATACTGCCTCCGGTGCATGGAATGCTGGTGTTCCTGCAGAAGTTGTTACTTCCAGGTCATGACCTATGAACTCTTGACTGACCCCTAAATCAGCAATCTGTGGAAACAGTTTGATCAAAATCAAATATTTAGCAATTGAGGTTTGAATATCTTTGTCCTATGCTGAGCCATGCATGCTAAATTGAATATATGGAATTGAGTTTGACTATGGTTTTTGAGAAGGCGCATTGTCAGAAGAGTTGGGTATTTGATCGTTATGGAACACTGCCTACCTATACAAAAGACAGAGGTTTTATTCTTGCAGATATTTGTGAGAGAGAGCACTTCCGTTTGTGTGATAGTCATTCACTAACACATAATTCACTGCCATTCTATATGGTTTCAGTAGCCTTTGGCTATTCATTGATTGTTTGTAACTTTGCACAAAAAATGAGTCTACTTTATTTCTGGGTGAGTGTTTGTTATCTTGCTTGGAACAAATTCAAAAGTACATATATATGACACCAATAACTGCTTAGATATTTTCATCCTTGACTTGGAGAGAATAGCGCTTCATATGACTAAGCCATCTCATTAGATTTCCACTTCTTTGGAATTAGTAAGGAAATTATTTACCATTATGATTCATAACTAAACTAATCTGCTAGGTTGTTAAATCACCTTGACATGACCTTGATCGTCGATCAGTAGATTTGAAGGTTTTATATCTCTGTGGATGATCTTCTGGAAGTGCACTAGAGAAAGAAAAAAGTGTTAGGGTTTCGAGGTGAAGCCAGGACTTCTCAAAGAGAGGAAGGGGCTTCTGAGATTTCTAATTGCCAAGTTAAACCATAACGACCAGCAGGTCTGGTGGGGTTTTAAAAGTTTTGAAGTTTTAAGAAGCGTTTCATGCTACGAAATTGCTATGTTTGGAACAGGAAAATTGAAATTTCAAAAAAGTGGTCTCGACCCTCAAACATGATTTAGAGATCCTAAAATAAAAATGTCCGACTCACAATACTCAAGTCCTAGCGTTGCATCTCTGAAATAATTTCTGGCTTTATCCTCAGTGAACGTTTCAGTTGTGGGAACATCCATCACTTCACTGGAAGAAAAAAAACAGTTTAATGAAATGTTTTCGCAGTGTTTACTCAAGGAAAGGTCACTCATGCAGAAGTAATTGAAACCTAATTCTGAACAGAGTTATGGACGGCCAATGACAAGCCAAAAGCTGTTGAAACACAAATTTGCAAAATAACGAAATTAATTACACTTGAACTTCTGCTTGTCTATATTTGTACCCAAAAGTTTCGGTAATCGAGGGAGGATGTTTTGCATGAAAGTTATGTTCTCTCTAGAACAGTGGTTTTCAAACTTTTTAAGCCACTCCCACTTTTTAGAATCCCACACCTAGAGGAAACCAGCTAACAATAAGCTACAAATAACAGATAGTAAGGCGAAAGTATGTTTTATTTAAAAAGCACGTTGAAAACATGTGGATGGAATGTAAATATCCAAAATGAAGAAATGTAAATATTCAAAATAAGGCAGGTAAGATCGAATCTGACAAACATTTTCATCTTTAATTAGCTTCACGCCGCCTCAAACAATTTTCTGCGTTCCTGTTGTCGGGCGCGCCACACCATTTAGGAACCACTGCTCTAGAATATGTTCCGAATGACCCGGATTCTGTTTTTGTGTCGCCCTACAGAATTATTTCTTTGTCTGAAGTTTGGATACTGGAGTAGAATTTCCTCGACTCCACTTAGTTGGTGCAAGCAGCCGGGACTTAGTCATGTCCAATCCTATTTTATTTCACCCTAACCCACTTACCCTTTTCTCATGAGTTCAAAAACCATGTATAACTTGTCTTGTCCAGGGTCATCTAGAACCTGGAAAGTAATTGAAAAAATTATCATAATGAGTTTATCTTTAAATATGGCCGGGGTCAATTTAGACATTTCGGTCTCCTTACAGCAGGAAGAATTGCAAACAGCAAAATTTTTTTTCCGACAGCCTATGTTTAGAGTTAAAGCTTGGTTTCATGTCACTTTACAAAAGTCATTGGCAATGATGCTTTTCATATGACATGTGTTAGAACAAATTGCATCTGTCCGATTCGGCTGCGTGGCAAAAACTTTTGAGCAGCTGGTAATTTGCCAACTTTTCCGGTGCAAAATTGATCAGTTTTCAGGGACAAAATTACAATGATGTATTAACCTCATATTCACTTTTAACAGGACTTATTACCCTGATTATAACCTCTGTTGGGTGCCAAATCTGCTATACATCATATGGTGCTAGCCGCAGCCAATGGGGTGGCCAAAACCAGTGCCATGGAATTTTATAACACAGAGTGGCACTCAAATTTCAATCTTGAGCTGGGGTCTAATATAAATATTTTTCCTTCCCACAGCTTTGGGCAAAGTGAGGCCGCTTAGTAGGCCCGATCTGCAGTCACACCCACCTCAACTAGTTTAATAATATTTGGATGATCAAGTTTCTTCAGTAAAGCAATCTCTTGATAAACCTTATCGAGTGGTGTCGACATCTTCTTGCCTCCTTTACGTGGTGGAGGCCTCCCTGAGAAAAGAATCATTATGGTAATATTAGTAGGCGCTCAACTGGAAATATAGGATAGGATTTACATATTTATCCTGAGGAGATGAAAACCGATAAAATGGCATAACCACATGGCAAACCATAGCCTCTAGTCAGGTTACCAGCCAGTCAGGTGTTCAGTCCATGTCGGGTATGGGATTAGTTAGCCAGTTATTTGTTTCGGAGGCATGGACTTGAACAAATCAAAACCTCATCAGAAGATGGATAATGCATGATAGCCAAAACAGAATAATATCAACTTCGTTGGCATCATAGAATAAAATTTCAGGCCAAACCTCATTTCCGCCACCTCATCCACAGTGTGATATTTGTTTACCAATGCTGAACAAAAAAGATTCGCATCCCCCCCAAAAATAATAACTTTGCTTACAAATCACAAAAATTCCAAATCTAAAAGTTTGTGAAAAATATAGCTCAATATGGATAACTTACTCAAGAAACCAGCTTGGCGAAGAAGTTTCTTTTTTGAGAGGATTTTCATTGCCTGAAAAGTAAAAAAATCTATTTTGTAAATTTTATTTGTGATGATTAGAGATTCCCATGTAAGAGACGAATTCGAAATATATAGCCAAACATGTTGGATATTGATTTTTTGGGGCTCCCGAAGTATGCGAACCAAGATGGCGGACATCGGAATGTAATATGTGTACTAGGTTAGGGTTAGGCCATAATTTTAGCTATAAATACTACGGGAGGCTCTTGGCTAGTCTTCGAACTGATAATAGGACTAGAATAAGGAAAATTGGAAAAAAATTATCGCCTAACCCTAACCTGTTACCCATGTTACGTTCCGATGTCCGCCATCTTGGTTCGCATACTTCGGGAGCACCGATTTTTTTTTATAGTATTATAATAAAAATTCAATAGTAGACTTGTAAGGCTCGGCGTTGTGGCGCATCATGCTAAGGCTAAGCAATACGCCATCCACCACAACTTTGATTTCCCTGCGTGGGTACCATTGGGGACAATTATGTGCGCCAGGATTGTTAGACTCCTCGCCGCCAAAGAGTGGTTCACGTAATCACTGGTCAGTTATGGCTTCCTCCACCACCAAATCCAACAACTAACTAACTAATCCCATACCCGACATGGAACGGTAACCAGACGAGAGACCGTGGTTCGTCATGGTAATAAGCCGTTTTATCACCTTTTCTCTCCCCTGGGATAAATATTGGAAATCCTATCCTGTCCTATTTCCAAGCATATAGTAATACTGAATAGACAATATGTACATAGATAGGCGGATAATAATCAATTCCATATGGCTCAGTAGCACTTGCCAGATCAATAGATGCTTGTAAAATGAAGATTGCCAAATACTCCTTTGCGCAATAAGTGTTTAGAATAGTGCTCTTTCAAATAATAGGAAAAGTCAGTCTATGAGGGGGTAAATTGTAAACACTCGGAATTTCTCGGAATGGACAGTTTCCGTCTCTAAGGGGTTAAATTTGTCTTCCCAAACAAAGAGTTCAAAATGTTGGTCTGATCAAAGACTAGCACCCTTGTTGTACTTACATAATGGTTTTTATCATCTTCATTATACGCCAACCGCACCATCCCATATGATCCCTGGCCGAGATCATCTTTCAGATGATACTGATTCAATTTTTCTGACTCCTAAACAAAAACAAAGTCAAGGTCACTGAAGGTCATGAAATTCAAGGTCACTGAAGATTACTCAAATTGGACCCAAATTTCTCTTGGTGGCGACAGAGCAATCGGAAATTTAAGTTGTGCACCCTGCTCTAGGTGACAGAGCAGTTGGAAATTTACAAAATATACCACATCGATTTAAATACTGGAGCTCAAAAATTAATAAAATCGAAGAGTAGTGATGTAAAAGTACCACTGAAACACTAAGGGATATATATCGGGATTTTATTATTACAGATATGTCAGTGGGTCCACAAAAGATTCTGATCAGTGGCTCAGCCAGGAAGAAGGGGTTGTTTCTAGGTCGCCTAACCTTTGAAATCTGAAAGGCTTGAAAAGTCGATAATAACACAAGCGATTGCATTTTGCTAAAATCACCGATTGTTTTCGTCAGCGTGAGGAGTTATTGAGGTCATAAACACCTTTCCTTCACGTCTGTCTTTATTCCTTTTGATTTACAAATTTATGTTGAAAAAACAACTCCTTTAACCAGCGCATAATCGTGACGACTGTTTCAGAAGGAAATGGAAATTTCTGATTTTGAAAATCCTGAATGCGCCCCTGATTCTGATTATTGGCAAGCTGTATGCTTTGCATTATTCTTGCAATTATCATCAAAGACCATAATAATGATTAATCACAATTCGTGGGAATTCACGAAAAACATCACGCATGAAGCGATGATTCATACTAACCTGCGTACAATCAAAACTCATTTGCTTACAATTCATTTTGCATGAGTTTCAAAAGTTTTCTATTGTTTCAGGTATTTGCTAATTTTATTACTATTGCAGTTTACAAATTGTAGATTATTCGAAAACTGATAAAGTCACAAAAAATTTTAAATTTAGTAATACAACGAAAGATAAAATAAAAACAATCAAAACATAACAAAGTGCTAAATAACAGCCATTATTATTAAGTCTGATTTCAAAGATTTCCTTACGAACTTTCAATGTCACATTCGAATCCGCCTCCCTAAATCACGAATGGCAATCAATTAATCAATAAAAGTATATTAAAACAAGAATCTGATTAGTCTCAATGAAACTGGCAGGCTTCAAACTGATGAATGGGATAGTGGGATTAAGCATGTAGTATCGATATATGGTTAAATATCTCCACTTTAGCATTTATTAAACTGAAAGATGAGAGGGTGAATGGCTCTCAGTACACTAGAACAGGAGTAGCCAACCTATTGTGGACTGAGGTTGGTTGATCGATGATAGGGCCATGCACAAAAATAAATGACTACAACAGATTTAGTGCAGTTTTACTATATAATGTCAAAATCTTAATAAATAATTTACTGTTACAAACATTCGAACCGTTATAATTTCATTTAAAATATTCAATATAGTAGATTCTTGATTTTAGAAATAATTTCATCAGAAAAATTATTAATTTTGAGCAATTGGAGTCGACCACTGAAAAAATAAATCAATCAATAGCGTTTATTTAATTAAACTTTCCTGCATTTCCAAATTTATACTTATTGAAATATATGGTATCCAAAAATTTCGCCTGCACAATAAGAATTATAAATAAACAAAAACAACAAAATTTCCAATTGATATCACTATAAAACCGGGCAAGATTTTTTGGACACTTTGTATATTGAGTTCTATATGTTCTTTGTCGAATATGACACAATTTAATTTTCATTCGTTCCATTTCCTATTTTATATTCAAAATTTTTTTTTGAAAATACTAAAAATAGCGTATTATTCGGTTTGGACCCCTTTAGACCTGAATCTCAATATTCATTTTGTTTTCATGCAAAACATTCGGAAAATAATTGCAACGCTGTGCAAACGTGGGCTATAATTATTTTACATAACCAATAATAGATAGCATTCATTATATGACACGAAGCTATAATTAAAATGATTGAAAACAAATGTATACAGCACATTAGTGTGTAATTTTATAATACATGCAAATTGGTCAAGTAAATATAATAATAGGCTTGGTATTTCAGTGTTTTTCATTTTTGGATACAATGGATTATTGTATAATGTTCAATGCATCTGGAATGAACACCCGGAAAAGTTGGGACAACCATCCACAAATCCTACCAGAACTGGACAAGAGATCGCAGTTTGCAGCAGCGATGGTGAATTATAAACCAGCAAATATATTCTGTACATTTTAAACCTTGTCCAAGGTTTTGTTTGCTCTCCTGATTTCATAATCAGTTTTTATTTATTGTCTTTATCAATCATTTTATTGCCTGCTATGCTGATTATGGGGTCAAAATAATCTTATACTTTTATGGGAAACCATACCACAGCCTTTTCCTTAAGTTAAAACATTAAACCGTCTTACTCAATCCCATATAATGCTATAAATTGTATTAAAATTGTAAACAGACATTTATGGGACACCTTCATACCACAGCCTTTTCCGTAAGTTAATACAACACAACACTGAACCACCTTATTAAGCATGAGCATAGCTGGCATTTCAATACTAAACAAATAAACTACCTAATTTTATTACTAGCTGGCAACTGCTTGCTATTTCCTCATATACTCCCTTGTCTGTTGCTCTATTATCAAATTGGCCTCTGCTTGTCTCACAGGAAATTATCTCAGCATGAATAGCTTTTTATAAGACAATTAATGATATCAATACTGGTGAAGAGAAGATATGCAGGCCTCATTCAAGAATGAAATTGAATTTATGACCTGCAGAAGTGTTTTTAGTTACAATATGGTTGTGAATGTTTTACATACACAAACTTTCATAAATTCATGTTGTTGTCGTTGACACGAATCATTTTTTTCTAGATCTATTGAACCCTGATTAATTCTTAATTTTCAGTATTTGAAAATGGGAGAATGGTCACTAGAAGGCTATTACTTTTATTTCACACGAATTAGGCTCATAGTTGTTTCGGTAATAATTTATTGTTGTTGAGAAAAAAAATCTTTTTGTTTATAACTAATAGACCAATTAATTTTAGATCTCCATTACTTAAAGATGATTGGAGCTACTTATTATACACAATAAACGAACATACATTTTTTAAAATTAGTTAAGCCTGTATCAAGTAAGAATTCGGGAGTGCTACAATTGCGTGGAGTGGTAAGAACAAGATGTGGTTTTGCCAAAATTTTCAGTATCCATAATGGCACACTTTATCACGAAACCATTCTCATCAATCATTAAGGTTGCTGAAACACAATAAATGAACTGAAACCATGGCAACTCCTAATAAACAGATGCACAACACAGAACATCTATTCCGACAGCTTCAGCAATGACTACCGGTGATCTTATTATTATTAAAGTTGCACAAAAAATGCACTAAACCATGATGATTCAGTCTGTCTTACAGTCATCCCACTCGCTACCGTTACGTTTATTGCTTCCTCTTACATGAATAGCACTGGTGGACAAACAGTTACACAAAGTTTGTTTTCAATCAAACAAGGCTCTATATAAGAATTCAAAGCTGTCAGTTTTAGAATTGGACTCTTTATAACACCTGTTTAGCATTGCAACCTAATACGAATGATTCAAAACTGAACATATTGACTAATGTGAATTTTACTTCATATTTGCTTGTAGTATTACCAAAAAGAAATTTAAATTAAAAATGCTATATACCGGTAATAAAAAAACGACCAAATCTTCTTGTTCAGTATTGCCTGCCTGAACAGGTTTTCATTTTTTTTTTCAACTTTGACATTTTTCGAATCAAATAAAGAGATTCGTAATTATTTATATATATTTTCTTTGGATCTTGAATATAATTTCTTTAGTTTCATCCCAAAAATTATTAATTTAAGAAATTGGAGTCTCACTTTATGATTGAACAGAGGCAACTTAATTTTATTTTTTATTATTATTATAAGAAATACAAAGCCCATTGGACAACTTATATATGTCAACCTATATATGTAAAATATGTCACTCCAATGTGATGAAAAAAAAAAAAAAAAAAACTATACCGATCTAAATTCCAATCACTGTTTATCTCAACTTTCCTGCATTCCAATTTGCAACTATTCATTGATAAGCAATTGAACATATAACTCAAACAAACTAATTTGACCGTCCTAATATAGTAATAAAACGAACATTTTTTTTTTCTTTCTGTTACCCACTAATGATTTGCTATTAACAGGCATTTTTAATAATGTCAAAACACTTTGTTATTACCCTACCACTGGCACTGATACAGTGGTGTATCTGGGTAAAAAATGGCGCCCGTGGCAAAGTTTAAGTTGATCATTGACTATCAATTTTTAACGACTGTTGTTGAATTGAAATACTTAAGAGTTTAACATATTCCCAATCTTGTTTCACCTTTTATATATTCCCATAAAACATTTCACCATTAAAACTTTTACCCATTTTGCGTCCCAATCCAAACAGCGCCCATAACACGAGCCATACAGCAGATACACCACTGCACTGATAATCACATAACTATTCCAAATATAGTAAACTGGAAATCAGTGCTTAGGCATAACAAGATAAGTGCCTTTTGCTGCAATACTGAAGAAGTGCTATTCTAAATAAAAAAAATTAATTCCCAATTATCTATATTCCTAAGAACTCCCACAAAATTATGTCATTTCAAATTTTCACTTCCAAACTAAAGCACTGTATTTTATGGATCTACTTTCTAATACAGAACATCAAACAAGAAGAGCGCCTGCACATCTATGAATAATTTAACACATTTATAAAAAGATAACATCGCTGTCTGAAAGGTTTTTTTCATCCCTTGTTTACATGAAAAGCAATGTTTAACTGAAGTGGATCTAATTTCTGAATAAAAATGATTTATTTTTGATATTACAAATTCTGAATTTTAGGAATAACTTGATAAACAAAATAGATCATCTAGCATTCGTTGTTTAGGCTAGGCTAACCTTTTCCTGCCCACAAAAATTTATAATATTGTTACGAGGCTGTTAGCTGTTTTTCTAGTCCAAAAAGACCTAAATATCTTAAATAATAGAAACTTAAAAAAGAAGAAACTTCTAACTTCAAGAAAAAATATAAATATTACTATTGGAAAACATTTGCTTGATAGGACAAAGATAAATTATTTGAATCTATCATACAGAAAAACTAGAGTAATTTAAACAACCTTGATTGAAAAGCAGTTGTTTTAAAATAAATCACCACCAGCCATTGTTCTACATAATTTCAGTGAATCCTAGCATTTCAGTTGCTTTCAACATTGCTCACAGATGAGTCTCCTTCACTTCTGAATGAGTGCCTGTAACTTTGCTCAGAGATGAGTCTTCTTCACTTCTGAGTGAGTGCCCGTAACTTTGCTCAGAGATGAGTCTCCTTTACTTCTAAGTGAGTGCCCGTAACTTTACTCAGAGATGAGTCTCCTTTACTTCTGAGTGAGTGCCCGTAACTTTGCTCAGAGATGAGTCTCCTTTACTTCTGAGTGAGTGCCCGTAACTTTGCTCAGAGATGAGTCTCATTTACTTCTGAGTGAGTGCCTGTAACTTTGCTCAGAGATGACTCTCTTTTACTTCTGAGTGAGTGCCTGTAACTTTGCTCAGAGATGAGTCTCCTTCACTTCTGAGTGAGTGCCTGTATCTTTGCTCAGAGATAAGTCTCCTTTACTTCTGAGTGAGTGCCCGTAACTATGCTCAGAGATGAGTCTCCTTTACTTCTGATTGAGTGCATGTAACTTTGCGCAGAGATGAGTTTCCTTTACTTCTAAGTGAGTGCCCGTAACTTTGCTCAGAGAAGAGTCTCCTTCACTTCTGAGTGAGTGCCTGTATCTTTGCTCAGAGATAAGTCTCCTTTACTTCTGAGTGAGTGCCTGTAACTATGCTCAGAGATGAGTCTCCTTTACTTCTGATTGAGTGCATGTAACTTTGCGCAGAGATGAGTTTCCTTTACTTCTAAGTGAGTGCCCGTAACTTTGCTCAGAGAAGAGTCTCCTTCACTTCTGAGTGAGTGCCTGTATCTTTGCTCAGAGATAAGTCTCCTTTACTTCTGAGTGAGTGCCCGTAACTTTGCTCAGAGATGAGTCTCCTTTACTTCTGAGTTAGTGCCCGTAACTTTGTTCAGAGATGAGTCTCCTTTACTTCTGAGTGAGTGCCCGTAACTTTGCTCAGAGATGAGTGTCCTTTACTTCTGAGTTAGTGCCCGTAACTTTGCTCAGAGATGAGTCTTCTTTACTTCTGAGTGAGTGCCTGTAACTTTGCCCAGAGATGAGTCTCCTTTACTTCTGAGTGAGTGCCCGTAACTTTGCTCAGAGATGAGTCTCCTTTACTTCTGAGTGAGTGCCCGTAACTTTACTCAGAGATGAGTCTCCTTTACTTCTGAGTGAGTGCCCGTAACTTTGCTCAGAGATGAGTCTCATTTACTTCTGAGTGAGTGCCTGTAACTTTGCTCAGAGATGAGTCTCCTTTACTTCTGAGTGAGTGCCCGTAACTTTGCTCAGAGATGAGTCTCCTTTACTTCTGTGTGAGTGCCCGTAACTTTGCTCAGAGATGAGTCTCATTTACTTCTGAGTGAGTGCCCGTAACTTTGCTCAGAGATGAGTCTCATTTACTTCTGAGTGAGTGCCCGTAACTTTGCTCAGAGATGAGTCTCATTTACTTCTGAGTGAGTGCCCGTAACTTTGCTCAGAGATGAGTCTCCTTCACTTCTGAGTGAGTGCCCGTAACTTTTCTCAGAGATGAGTCTCCTTTACTTCTGAGTGAGTGCCCGTAACTTTGTCAGAGATGAGTCTCCATTACTTCTGAGTGAGTGCCAGTAACTTTGCTCAGAGATGAGTCTCCTTTACTTCTGAGTGAGTGCCCGTAGCTTTACTCAGAGATGGCTTTCCCTTACTTCTAACTGGTTGGGCATGACTTTAGTAAATTCTCTTGAAAAATTTTATTTCAAAAAATTCTTATGACCCACGTCACGAGCTACAATACCTATAAATGATCCACTAAAAATCGATCCTAACATCGTCATATTCGAGCAATAAATACACTAAACAAACATTGTGCGCGTCTTACAGGTTCTGAACAAATATTGAAAGAATGACATTTTTTCTTTGTCACTAACAACAAATACTTGATGCCACTGGGAAATGGTTTTAGGGCTTCAAATTTCCAATTAAAATGTCATTATAAAATATAGCAGTGGTTCCCAAACCACGTCCTGTCGGCCAATTGCGGTCTGTGTAACAATTGTTTTTCCCTTGAATAGATAGCCAATTGTTACACTGTTATAACAGTTTAAGAACATGTATATTCGTAACAATTTAGTTCTTTATCTTAACAATTCGCCTCCGTGGGCACTCCCCACAGATTTCCATAGGTAAAGAAGCTTTCAGAGGGAAATTAATATGGAACCTTTCTTCAGTTCTTCCACAAATAGTAGGTCCTTGTATGAGTGCTTGCTTGTCAAAAGCCTAGTTCAGAGTGAATGTGTGAAAGCTTCATAAAAATACCAAAAACTTTTCCCATTGAGTGTCAGCTTTATCTTGTGGTAAATTCCAGCTTTTAAGTCAATTCAACTTCAAACAATTCTCTATTCTATCCTTTAGTTCCCTTTGGTAATTTAAAATTAGTGAAAGGCCTCCGCTGTAAGCCGATAAAACCAAAGTATAAATACCACAGTTTATATTGCAAACGTAAGCCTATTGTCCACAAAACAAACTAAAACCTCTGGTTGCTCAATTCTTTTCAAGAAAATTTGCTCAAAGTAAAATCACGCCCAAGATTGACTTTTGAAAAAAGTTACGAGCTATTGATGAAGTGTCAAGAGCTACTGAGATGATAAACAATTATAGTGGTGAACAACCAGCGAGTAAGGGTGGAATAAGATTGGATTTACATACTTATCCCAGGGGGGAGGGAAAGGCGATAATGCTTAATAATTATGGCAAACCACGGCCTCTCCTCCGGTTAACACTCCATGTCGAATATGGGATTAGTTAGCCAGTTATTTGTTTTCGGAAGCATGGACTTGGTGCTGGAGGAATTCGTAACCAACTAGCATAGACCGCCCTACGGCGGCGAGGAGTTCAGAATCCTCTCGCATACAATTATCTCAGCATGGGATTCAAACCAGCGAACCCGTTCAAGTCAATACAACCAAGAAAAAACACCTATGAGGTGATGTAGGTAGGAGGTAGATGATGTAAAAAAACTGGTGCTAAACAATATTGGGGATCCGACTTGATTAAATATTAAATTCAAAACCACTGCCGTTTTACCTCATCCACACAAGAAAAATCACTGGTGCATGACCAGTCAGAATAAACTTAATAAACCAAACCAATGGTGCGTAACTGGTCAGAATAAACTTAATAAACCAAATCAATGATGCGTAACTAGTCAGAATAAACTTGATAAACCGAACCAATGGTGCGTAACTGGTCAGAATAAACTCATCAATCCAATATTCCTAATGAAGCTTGACAATAAAATTAAAATCTATTAGTGAATCTAATACAATTGTGCCCATTCATTGAGAAAAACCAATGATGCATGGCAGGCCGGAATAATCTCATTAAATCAGAAAAGCCTATATATGAGAAACATATGTAGTTCGCCGAAACAATTAAATTATGATTCTGGCTATCTACCAAGGAGAATCAATGAACTACTTCCATGAATAAGAACTGAATAAAGTTAGTTAATAAAATTGAAATCTTATATTGAATATATTACGATTCCAGTCAACTATATTTTCAATAACTAATATGAACACCAATAAAAATTGAAATCTTTATTAGGAATATTAAAAATCCGCTCTCCAAACAGTACATGAACCGCTGTTTTTATATCGATGTTACAATAATATTTGCTCATACCAGTATCAACAAAACCCTTTTAGCTGTATAAACAGAAACCGATGAAAAGATTTCTATCAATAAATCTATAATACCTGTTAAATACTGTTTTTTCACAACCCGAGATGGTTTTGTGGGTATAGCACACAGCCATGATTTTTAATTGTTTCCTTAGCTTGTGGCATCCGAGTAGCGACTCAGAGATGAGTCTCCTTCACTTTGGAGTGAATGCGATTGACCTTGTTATGAGCTCATTCTCTTGCCCGACCAATATTTTTTCAATTACAGGAAACAAAGTCCATACAAAGCCCTTTTAGTCATATAAGAAAGACGCTTGATGGAATTATAGTTCAACTCTACAAAAATTATCAAGTTTATCCAATTTACAGGCTAATTTTTGATATGTGACACAAATGTGAGGTGTTGACATAGAAAACCAGTATCATATTTCAATTTTTATTGACGAGTTAAATAATACTGTGGTTCTCATTTACTGGCTTTCTGGTTCAATGAGTCTATGCCACCCTGTCACTTTTGCTAGACAAACTTCTTTGTTCATCATGATATTCTGTCCCTAAGTTGCAAACAATTAACGAAGAACTACTAAGAGTTGCATGTATATGAATTCATTTATGCTGAGCACCAGTTGACATGAGAATTGAACAATTCAATACACTACAGCGTCGAGGAAACTTGGATGAGGATGTATGTGGACCTGACATGAACAAACTATGGCTCGTAACCAGGGTTATTCAATCTGGCCCGCCTGATGTTGCCACAACCAAACTAAAACCAAATTTTGATGTTTTAGTTAAAAAATAGCTCAAGGAATTTGTTACGATTGTGATCAAATTTAATTTCGGCACGAGGCTTATTGTTTTCCCCTTTTGCTTTTGTAACACTGTAAATATTGTTTATAAAATGTAACTCTTCACGTCACACACACATGGCCCGCCAGTCTAACGGCCGCTGGTCGAAAAACCTTGCTCACCCCTGATGTAGATGATGTCAAGTAAACCTTCCATTATTCCCAACTGAATAGTTGCAAGCAATCATTGAGGACTAAGCGCATGTAGATTTATTTATATGTAGGAGCCAGTTAACACGAAACTTGAACAATTCAAAGTTAAAACTGTTATCGCTTTAGACCTTTTCAAGAAACCTGAACAATTCAAAGTTAAAACTGTTATCACCTCATACCTTTTCAAGATTTTGCAAGAATTCCGCTTTACCATCAATACTTTTAGCCGAAGATCCCTGAGAACCATTAAAAGGATTGGTTGAGTGAGGGCTGCTATGTCCACTGTCACTTTCTTTGGATGCCTGGAAATAGGATTGGATTTTCAATTTAATACTGTAATACTTGGGGAGAGTTGGTAAGATGGCTTAATCATATGGCAAAACATGGCCTTTCGTCCGGTCCCTAATCCATTTTTGATTGCACAGACTTAAAGGCGGAGGAAGCCGTTTCGCAAACTATGATTCCCAACTGTTTTTTTTACAATCTATCTCACGGGAGAGAAAAGTTGATGAGACGGCGTAACCGGCGATTCACAGCCTCTCGTCCGAATAACTGTATCTATAGGATTAGTCAGCCAGTTAATTGTATCAGTGACTGGTACACATAATTATTCCCCACATGTGAACCCACGCAGGGTGATCAGAGATGCAAAAGAAAACAATATTTTCACTAATTAGCACGTTGCATCAAACGGCCACCAAACAGAGGAAGAGAATGAGTGATATGAATAATCAGACACCCACATATCTGCACATTCTTATGTGATTATTTCCATTTTTCTGAAAATGAGTAGCTCCTTACATTTCAGTTGTTGCTTACTTCTGTATTTGGAGCCTTGCTTGGAGTGAACGTGTGATTAATGATCCATAAAAATGACTATGAGTTGGTTGTTAACAGGCTTTCCCTTTACTTCAGTACTTGGAGTTGAATAAAAAATCTTGTCTCAAAAGTCACATGATTTGGCATAGATAGAAATATTTTACAATATAATCACCTTCAGTGCGTTTACATCATCCCTGTTCTCACTCCCTTCATTACTTGGGAGCAAAATCCCGCTATCGCTTCGGTTTCCTAGTTTCACTTTGGACAATTTCTTCTCTGTGTCTTTCAATGCATTCTCCATGATATTCTCTGGGAATTTTCAATAAAATACGCCGTTTCAAAATTAACGAATCTTTTTATGTTATTTTTTCTGGTTGATAGATTATATATATGGCAAAAACGATTTTTCTCTCTCTTCTAAACTGCCTATTTCTTCCCCAAACTTCGAAATATTAGAAACACGAGACTTCAAAACAATAAGCGACAGGCAACGTATCGCGAATATCAAACGAATGGCACAGGAAAAGATTAATTTTTGTTTACAAATTCTCAGCGCTAGCGGTCAGACATGAGTGTTTGAGCATTTCACATTCGGGTATATTTTTTTTCTTTTAAGATATAATATAAGATTTGACATCAGAATGAATCTCTCAAATTGAATGCGCTAAATCAAACAACATTTTGAATAGAACTGTCGAATAGTCATCTCATAAACTTACGAAAATAATAAGTCGTAAATGATAAGTCTTCGTATGTTTGCTCTTCTTTCTCTGTTATCAAGTTTTATTTGGTTTTATCTATTATTTTATCGCCCGTCATGCTGATTATAAGGAATCGAAATAAACCTATACCTAATAAAAACAGATATATTCATTTCATTGACGCACATCTAATGGATTGAATAAACAGTCGGTAACAGTTATTGATTTTAGAAAAACCGCCGACGTGACGAAAACATCGTACGCGTTCACAAGAAATTAGACACCTGAAATACGTCAAACAATCGCCTCAAAACAAATACTGGTACAAATTTTTGCCCACATTATTTTCAGAATTAAACTGAAATTTATTCATTGATTAAGAATAATAATAAAAACTCTGAAAATCATACGAATAAAACAACAATAAAATGATTCTTCAAATTTATCTCTTTTTCTACCAGTTTCTGGAATCTATTCATTTGTTTGTAGTGGTGTCGCTGCTGAACAACGGCACCGGAATTGTTGTTTATGACCTTCCACGAAATTTATTTGGAATTTGTCGCGATGTTTTTCGTGCAAATTCTCACTGTAAGTTAGCGATGTTTGGCGAGTAGAATGAATTTTATTAAAATTAGAATTAGATTGGACGATTACCGTATTGCATACCGGTATCTCTACCGGGTATAGGCAATTTTCGGTACCGGTATTCTACAGCGCAATTTTACCTACAGTGTTAAGTTTCATAGACTACGGTACCTAGTTGACGAAAGCCTTTATACAAAAAATACAAAAATAAAAGCATGTGTGGATAGCCTAAAAGTAAATAATCTTGGCTAGATTGTCTATCATTGCTGCATTGGCTGGGCATTCCTGCATTCAGTCACTTCTTTCTTTACCTACAAAACTGGCTCGATTGCAAGTTCTGGAGATATACGGTAGAAATGCAGAAATGACGCTCTTACACCCAAATATCTTCAAATTGAACTGCAATAAAAATTAGTGTCTCAAACTATACTTTTTTGGATATTTAGAAGGGGTCTGGTATAGTTTAGTAGCACATGGCCTGGCTCAACAATTTTTGCATATGTCGATCCTAACCTGACTACGGTACGTCACCGAAAAATTACGTCATTTGGACGTCACGGTGGCGTAATAAGACCCACCAAAGTATGCGGATGGTCGTCCAATACGCGCATACGATCACCCGAAATCGAGCAAGCTATTTCTCTCGTTTTTTCGTCACAACGATCACCGTAGGAGTGAGATCGTCGGCGTTAGCGAGTTCGTTATCGGCGGCGCAGATGCCATTTTGGGCGATTGTAAGTATACTTTGGCAAGCCACATGATGTGATGGTGACGTCGTAGTGTTGTAATTTTTGGATGGCATAGTCTGGTGGGGGTTAGGAATAACATTTGCAATATTCGTTATGCTACACCCACTGGAAGTACTTGTGGTACTTAACTATACTAGACCCATTTAGAAGTATACCGAACCGGTGGCGGTACTGGTGTGAGTGAATGTATTTGGTTGCTCATTTCAGAATTCGGATTTCTTCAAAGACCTTTTTCTTTTGGTTTAAGGTAACGTGGTTAGACTACAATATGCCTTTGTTTGCTGGGCATTTACCTGTACAGGAAAAAGATTTTGATGACGCTCCACAAATAGCTAACCAATTGGATCCTGAAACAAAAGAGACTTTGCAATATTTAAAGAGAGGGGATCTCGGGATCCCAAACCATGCTCTAAGATGTGCGGCTTATCAGTATGCTGGTCAATGTGTTGATGTAAACAGAGAATACATGCTGTGCAAACAGGAAGAGGGAGACCCAAGAAAATGCTTGAAGTATGGAGACAGAGTCAGTGAGTGTGCTGCAAATTTTTTCCGCAATGTTTCAGAGGCTTGTACGGATCAATTTGTGAAAATGGCGCAATGCGTTGAGAAAACAAATTCTCGTAAATTGATTTATTGCCGCGCTGAACAACTCGCTCTCGACACTTGCATGTTCGAAAAACTAGGATATGATAAGCTTCCGGACGCAGGAGTCTACTCGGATATAGAAGTGAAAACAGATCGTCCCAAGCCGAAAAATCCTTACAACTTCCGACCCATTATTGACAGCAGGAGACTTCCGGCAGAAGATTACTTTGAGCGCCCAATCGGACAAACGAGAGACGGCGACGAAAAGAAATAATTATTGATATTGAACTTCACAAAACTAAATAACTTTTTGATTATTTATTATCTTGAGTTCCATAGACTTGAAAAACTTGGTGTTTTTGATTATTTGCAAACGAGCAAAAAGGATCCCCTTATTGTTATATACATGCACAACTGGCATGAAACCAAATTTGTGTAAGTTTTGTTAACGATTCAAAAGTTTATACGCACACATTTTTCTTGGGATATTTGTAAGCATTTGGAATGTTTGCAACCCTGTATTGTTTGTAAAGTGGAAAAATTATCTTGTTGGCCTTTTCACTAAGTGTGCATATATTTAACAATATTAGGTCTGGCAGCAACCTACTTCTCTTTAAACCTAACCATCTTTATCGTATTTCAATTGAGTTATTCAAAAAATAAAGTGTTGTGTTGTCCTGCACTATATTTGAATTATGTTGTTAGCAAAATGCCACCATTTTCATGTTTTATTGATATCCCGCCATTTTATGCTCCTTTGGTTTTTGATGAAAAACCGGGCCAGATTAAACAGATTAGATAAGACCAATCTTTCCAAATGATATATTGTGTTTTTTTGCTCAAGGATTTTTAAAAAGGACATTGAATCTAAGCGAAGTAGTTTTTCTTCTATTTTTCATTGAACTGCAAATGGCAAGACGGAGATTGCAAGCGGCTGTTGCTCTTGGCAAAGAAATAGATCTATCCAACTGGGCGGCAACTCCTCATTGTGAGGATGAAGTTAATTTTTCAAAGATCGAAAATGTGAAGGTGAATTTGAATTTTTATCTTTTGTGCATTTTGTGATTTATTTTATAGGCGCAGTGGTAGGTTTACAGGTGCACCGCAAGGCAAAAATCTTGATTTCACCATGCCGCCCGGGGTGTGATATAAACAGGCAATGCTGAAAACGGAAGAGTCTGGTTCCTACTAATATATTAGTTTGTGCATCAGTATAGTTAGATGCGTGTACAAGGTCTTGTCTTTTCAATTGTTTGAAGATCCTTTTTGGATGAGCTTGAATATGTCTGTCCAACATTTGCTTCATTATTGCAAAATCTTCCCCGTTTTTCCTAACAGTATTGGCTTAACTTCTTTTAGATCTCATATCAACAGTTGCTTTGAGCAAACTCTCATGTGTAAGTGGGCACTTATAATTCTTCCATTGGTATATTTGGATGTGGGTCATCAGGTTAAGCATAAGTATAAATTCTATTTTTTATTCAGAGCCATGCGCTACCTCTCCTCGACAAATGGGGAATCTACAGTCTACAATACAGCCATGACGGAAAATCACTGGCAGTTGGATTTGGAAACGGAGGGGTTCTGAGCATCGATAACGAAACAGGACATCTACGAGAGCTAAGCCTCGGCCACCAACGAGACGGGCTTGCGATTATGGCTCTCTATCACCACCCTAACAAAGAAAACATGCTTTTATCCGCTGGAGCTTCCGGGAACATCCATCTTTGGGATTTAGCCAGTGCTGGCTCGTATGAACCGGTTGAAACCGTCGTCGAGGACAATGAAATTAACGCTCTTGATTTCAGTCTCGATGGTTTTGTGTTTGGCACAGTCGGAAGAGATAGGAAAATCCGAATTTATGACGGAAAGACTTTACATCTGCTGAAAGAGCTGGAAGGACCTGAGTATTCTACAACTGATGATACAAGTGTCTATAGGTGAGAATATATGTTTGTTTTCATACTGTACTCTAAAATTTCACTGCAAATGCTCTTGAAATACACACCTGGTAACAAGAATTGTTTAAAGAGCTGATTTTTAAAGCTGATATTTTGTTGCGGAAAGTAGAGAATCTATGGCCAGTATTTACTTCTAAAATGTAATGTCATAATAGTTGATTCAACGAAAACTGGAAGCGCCACTTGCTGGCCAGATGAAGTTCATTCCTCACTTACATATCTTTGATTCATTCATTTTTTCTTTGATTGATTTCTCTTGATTAATTCTACAATATTTCTGCCATTACAAAACTGAACGCTCGAACTGGAATGTACCATAATCCCACATCCATTCAGCTATTCCTTTAGTTAATAAATATTTCTTTCCAGCGGACACACCAAGAGGATCTTTGCCTTGAAATTTCACCCTGAAGACAACAATCTCTTCATCACAGCAGGATGGGACAATTGCCTGAAGGTTTGGGACAAACGAATGGCAAAGAATTGCAAGAAATACATCACTGGTCCTCACATATGTGGACCTGCTTTGGATATCTGGAATGATCAAGTTCTAACTGGTGAGGTATTCGGTTTTGTGTGTTGCCTGACACATATTGCTTTCTTCACGAATGGCCAAATGTGTCATATTGTCTGATATATTCAAAAGTATAATCAATATAAATTTTTGATTGAAAATTTGTCATTGAGAAGTTATACATACTTCAGACCCAAACTACATTTCATTTAAGGTGTGCTAACAGTACGAATATAAAAAAAACACATTTAGAATACTTTTGTGTGAAAGATTCTCTTTTACAGCTATTGAGAATTTTCCAATGAGACACATTTTAGGTTTTAAACTGAATGAATCTAAGAAAAAATGTCTCGACTTTTCTACATTTATTTATCCCCTTGAAAGTACAATGATTTATGGATGCTCTCTCTTTCTGCCAATTTGGAATATATTCACTTATAAATGTTTTTTGGTACTATTCCTCCACCAGAGTTCGTTCAAGTGTGACAGGAGAGAAATATTATTAACAGACGCTTGCAAATGCTGCTAATTTTCCTGTTTGTTTACCTAGCCTACCTGTTCATTCTAGCGCTTCTCCAAACTTTATATCGCTGTATGCAGCATAGAGTGAGAAACCTTTGCAACTAGCAAAGTTAATTGTATTATTTTCAATCTTCAGGGTCTTGGAGAGCTAAAGACGCATTGCAACTTTGGGATTTGCGTTGGGAAACATCGTTGATTAAAGATATTCCGTATCCACACGATGAACATCATGAAGGTGTGTACTTGCTGTTATAATAGATAGTTGTCATATAGGGCCAAGCTAAGCATTATTTTGCTAGGGTTTGCAGGTTTGGATCCTGTGGGGATAAAATTACCATTCAATTGAGTGGATTCCAAACTAGATCAAGAAAATTTTGTTCCAGCAATGATGTAAAATAGTATTTTAGGATCCAATTTTAATGTTTCACCCAGGGGAAGAAAATCGTATTTATTGTGGCATCCTTATCATATGTCTCTCATCTGGTTACCAGTCCATGTTTGGTAAAGGTTGCTTTTTGCTTCAGGAACACTGTGTTAGTCATTAAATGGAATCCTTATTGTAGTAATCCTATTATCTTTACTGATCTCTTAAACTCTTGAAATTTGCTAGTTTTATTACATCGGCAAACATGTCCGAGGTTTCATAAAACCTTTGGTAAATAGATTATCTGCTGAAAGCATTGTATGGTTTTACTGCCAAAATAAAAGATTAGTATGTGAGAGTAGCATAAAGGGTACATCCGTTGTCATGGTTATTACACGCTGGAAATTAAATTGTATTAAAATCTATCCCAAAACAAATACATCTTGTTGAAATAGTCAATTGCAGTGATTTTTGCAAATTTCTCTGGTGAATGTTAGTTACCCAATTTTTTATATTCAGTGTACCGACCATTATTCTTTGTAATTTACAGGCATTTTATATTAAGCGTCTTGATTTATTGGCTTCTTGTAATGAACAAAGCATATTTACACAGACTCTCTTTTGTTTGTTATCGACTGCTTGGCTGTATTTGTTTGGCAGTAATTGTTGTATACGCACATAAAATATGGGAGGCGGAAAAAATTAAAATAGAATAAACAATGAAATAAACCAACCACCCGTTGTGATTATATCGGCGTAATTTGAAAATTTGGTTTGAAAAAATATCAAAATATGTGCGTTCAGAATTCAATTATGAAATATAACTATCATTTGGAGTTATATCTGTAGGAATGTATTGGAAAAATATGAAAATTAAGTTTAAAAAAATTCGAATTCATTGTTTCTTATTAAAAGTGTGCGTTCTTTTGAAATTTAGGTGTATGAGAGAGTTCTGCGGAACTAATTATTTTTCTTCTATGCTTTTGCATTGGTGGATACGTATGCGTAAATAAATATGTGTTGCAGTAAAATTTAAAAAAAAGCAAAATTTTATCCCAACTTCCCAGTTGGAAAATGCTGTATTATACTATCTTACCGAATTAAAGAAACATGAAAAATCCAACTTGATATCTAGATTGAACCAGCACTTCCATATTACTTTCAGGTGAATTTCTATACTGCCTTTGCTACAAATGCAAAATTCTTACTTTCAGGTGAATTCCTTTACTGTTGCCAGTTCGCGTCAGGTGACACCATCATTGCTGGAGGGAGCGGAACTAATAATGCTTGCGCTATGTCAATCAAGTCTTGCGAGGTGAGGCTTGGTTATTTGTGATTTACTTGAAGGATTTATTCGCTCTAATTTAACATGTATTTTATAAAAATTCATGTGAAGAGAGATCTTACTCTCAAATCTTTTGTTCAATGAAAAGTTTAGGGAGCGGATGAAGCATTTACAGGGCCATCACGAAACGGCTTTTAATTTAGCAGCTCTGTATCTAATGTGCAAATTATTTAGACTTGCTCATGGCTTCATTCAGAGCAGAACATAATAAATACGGGTATTGTTGTTTGAACATAATCTATTTCCGCTTGTAACTCTTTCCTTTATTTCCACAGTTAACAAAAATGGTTAGAAAATGCTGTCTTCTCAGGGCTTGCTATGGATCTGTTTGTATAAAACAATTTGAATCTATATATATGAACCCCATGAACCCCTTAGCATCCTATTATATTTCAATTTTCCTTATTTCCCAGGTCCTTGGTACAATACAGTCACCCAAGCCTATCATGGCATTGGATATCCATCAGAGTGGAGGTCAGTTTGCAGTCGCTGGAATTGATGGACATTTGCATATTGGACAACTAGCATAGGAAGTGGGATATAACATTGGGTGCACATATCTGGATAGTTTGGTTTTCTGAGTTTTTTTTGTCATGGTTGGTGGTCTATATTGGGCCATCTAGCAGTGATTAGTATTGTCTGTGCGTACATGTCTGAGTATTTGTTGTAATGCATTAGGATGTTTTTGCTATTAATTTACAATTTCCACCAATTTATAAATTTGTTATTTTTTTCCATCCCAATTTATCTACTGCTTGACCATTCTGTCATGCTTTTTGAAAAGCACCTACTGGTGCCAATGTAAATTGCTTGGTTGCAATCATCAATTTTGAGCCTCATGTTAGTCCTTTCATTCTGGTAGTAATCATATATATTTAAGCCTTGCTCTCTTGGTTCTGTTTGTCAAATACTTGGGAACACTGTTATATGACATCTTGGAACACTGTTAGTATATCACCATAGTATCCTTATACTCAAGCATTGTCTTTTTCTGTAATTTGTAGGAACACTTTATATGACATCTTGGATCATTGTTGTTAGTTATTAAGAATTCAACCATAGTATTCATATGCTTGAGCATCTTTCTTTACTAAAATTCACAGGAACACTGTTTCATGACATCTTGGAGCCCTTTCATCAGATATTTTACTACCTCCGTGTCCATTACTGTTCAATTTATGGGAACATTGTGGTAAAGTGTTATTAGGCTTGTCCGTATATTTTAGCATTGCTATCCTGTTTTATTCATTTACTTACCATCGCTAGTGTTCCTCCTATCTGTAAATCCGTTCCAAAATTATTCAAAAAATTGCAAAATTTACTACATTACCTTGAAATTCTAGATTTTACCTCAAATTCTTCAAAACTGTAATTTCTTTTTAAAAATCGTTTCCAGTGAATATTTTAAGTATATTTTTGTATTTGTAAAGTGTTACTGTGTTCTATATTTGCTGTGCATATTATATATAATTCTAAATTGTTGTCCACTGAAAATACTGTTGCAAAAAAATATTGTGTAGTTTAGGTATCAAGTTAAGGCACCAACTGTATCTGTATGCCTTCTGTGAGAAGCCTTTTCCCTGCTTAAGGTCAAGCAAAAACTGTTATGTAGTGAGCCACAATATAATTGTATAACTCTGACCACTGAAAATTCTGCAAAAATGAGGTGAATTTCAACGGAAGTTTCTTTTTACTTTTAATATATTTTGTATTTGTAAAGTGTTACTGTGGTTATAGATTTGCTGTGTATATTATTAGTTTGATAATTCCATATCTCTGTCTGTGACCATTACGTCCACTGAAAAATCTGTTGCAAAAACTCATTGTGTAGTTTTAGAATCGAATTGAGTTAGGTTCACTTAGTGGGATATTCAGAAACTAACATGCAGGGGCATCTATAATATAATCGTACATCTCTGTCTAACGAAATAAAAATAATTTGCAAAATATCGAGAAGGAAACAGTAGTATTAGTCATTTTGTGATTTAGGCCACAATGCCGCCATCGGTGTTATATATGCGCTTCCAAGATATGTTTTCTCTCTGAATAAGACAAAAGGTAATCTCCAACTAATATTTAGGGACCTATAAAATAATTGTGCAACTCTAGACACTGAGAATTCTCCTGCAAAAATCATTGTGATATTGGATTTGCAATACTCAAATACATTTTACACCCACTGTATACTGAGATTTTTTGTAATATATATATTAGGTATATGTGTTAGCCCTGTGCTTTTGTTATGTATTATGTGACACCATTATGCCACTTTTCAGTTAGTTTTTCCAACCCATCCCAATCAAAATCTGAAAAATTCCATTTGATACAAAAACTTGCCAGAAATTTGAAAAAAAAAGAATCTTCCTAGTTTTCATTTATATTTGTCCTTAGTGCCTTATGGTGTTTTAGTTGTAGAAGTTTGTAGATTTATATTATTTTGTACTTAATACATGTTTCTGAGTTAATTTATGTGTTTGTTAATAAAATGGTAATCGGATGGAATGGAACGATTCTAAAAAGTCTCTTTTCATATCACTAGAGAGGACAGGAAAGTTTTCAGTCTGTCATAATGAGAGTTGATAATTATTTGGTCACCATATAATCATATCAGTGCTGAGAATGTTTATGTAACAATTTATTATGATAGACTCAAGCTACCTAAATGAAAGGACTCATGGTCAACTAGCCACCAGTAAGACTTAACTCGACTTCAGATTACGCGTTTTAGATTACCGGTACACGTTTGAAATAAAGGGTGTCTATCAAGTATTGAAATTTTTTACAATTGCGAAGGGAATTTATCGATATCATATATTGTTTTGGCCCTCACAGATGCATTCATTGAATGAAGTAAAAATACTTAAACAATTACTGATCAAAAAACAATAAACCTGGTTAAGAGATATTGAGAGCTGACTTCATAACAAAATCGAAATTGTAGGGGGTTTTATGGACTCTAATTAAGTAGTGTCGTCCCTAGTTATGGCCCTATACTAGCCCATTTTTTTTAAAATTTGAATTGAAGTGACTCAAGTCTATACGGAATGGCTCTGACTAGTAATCACCTAACTGCCAGTGACACTCAAACCAGCGATCGACTAGGACAGTGCTCCGCAACCGGTGTGCCGCGAGACGATGCCAGGTGTGCCGCACAGGAATTGCAATTTTTCTCTTCTTTTTACAATTTTTTTTATCCTTTGTTAATTTTACGTTAGTCTACTACTCTACTAACGTAAAGTTAACCTGCTTTTTTATGTTAGCTTGAGCGACACCAATTCAAATTCCTGACTCCCCCACTGTGCATTTGTGACGTAACAAGGAAAGGAATAGGCCTATATGTTAAGAAAATTTCTTTTAAGTAAGAAATGACTGAACGCTAAGACTGAAATTCAGCGAAATTCCACTTGATGTGTTTTGGATTTCAATAGAAGAAGAATATGAGCACATTTCCAATGCAGCTATTAAAATATTGCTCCAGTTTTGCACAACTCATGTGTGCGAACAAAGCTTTTCCTCTTTATTACTCATCAAAAACGATAAACGATCCTGTATAAAAGATGTTGATGGCGAACTTCGAGTTGCTCTTTCAAGTATTGTGTTGAAACAACCACAAATCTCTCATCGAAATATAAACACAAAACAAAGTTATACTTTGTTATTTTCGTTTGTTGTGGTGTGCCGTCGAATTTGACAAGATTTATAAGTGTGCCGCAAGTTAAAAAAGGTTGCGGAGCACTGGACTAGGATGACATGCGACTTGGTAAATGTCCTATCCACTTTCCTCTCTGGCTCTTGCTCGATTTCTCTTTCAATACCAGGAACCATCTTAGCCGGCTGACTTACAAAAACTACAAAAAGACACCGCATATTAAATTTTCAAAGAAAAATTATAATATTATGCAGAGACATTGTTCGCAAACAATAATATTAAAAATGTGTGTATTTATATATTAGTATAAGTTTTGCAATTAGAATTTGTGATGCAATAAATGTTGTCAGTTGGGGAGGGTAACAAAATAGAATGTATTTCAAACTATTTCAAGCGAGTTTACCCGCAACAAAGTCTCCAGTATTTTAACGGCATACTCAGAGGAATCGCAGGCAAAAACACATGACTTCAACCAACTCAAGTTGACAGCGATACAAGAATTTTACGAAAGAGCGGTTAGGAAGCAAATAAAGGTTAGGTGATTGGATAATTTTATAATTCTGGCATTTTTAATTATTTAATTTAACTCATTAATTTAATTTTAATTCCTTAAAGGTTCAATTCACGATTAAAATCATTCAGCTTTCCTCATTTTTGGGTTTAATATGAAACCCCATCCTAAGCTTGACAAAGTTATTGTTTAGTCACAGTTTGCCACACAATGCATTAAACAAAAAAGACGCAGATAGAACTCTCGTGAACTTTTAGTACCGTTAGATATAGGAAAAAAAGTGGCCGTTCTTCCATGGCCATGTGTAATACAAGATATGATATAACGTAGTTAAAGGACTTTGAGAACAATATATATTAATATGTTCAGAGAAAATCACCAAATGAATTATGGGACCAAGGTTAGAATTCCTAATGCGAGTATATTTCAATAATTTATCATAATCCATTTATGTTAGTGTGTAGCAAGACTGTTGGATCATTTAGAATAGTCAACTTTATTCTTGCTGCAGCATCCTTGCATTATATGCATACGATTCCAATAGCATAGAAGAAGGACAAGTCAGGAAGGACATGTCAGGTATGGTCTTACGTAGACCCAACTAATAACTATTTTTATTTATACCCGTCCCAAAGACACAGTCGAAACTTTGAATAAGTTAATGGTTGTAGCCTGGTATGAATTGAAATTTTCAATTGGTGTTTAACAGGGCCTGTTATTAAAGCTAACATTTTAATAGTGAAAAAAATTTGGTAAAAAATAAATTCTCTTCCTAAATTAAGAACCACAGATGGGACTTTGTTGCTCTTGAGTGATATCGGAGCTGAGGCATTTGCCAATCTAGATACCAGCAGATTAACTGGTGTTTCTGCCAGTTTTTGAAACAACATGTTTCAATTTGAAACAATTCATACATAACAAAAATATTGTTAATTGAAATTGAAGTTTCTAAGATTACAAATAAAATTACTTCCTTGTTCCAAAAGCAAACCTGAGATGACCTTTGACCTTGAAAACTAGTGAAGCATGAATATTCACCCCAATGGATTGAATTTAACAACAGTCACCGTTATATCATCTCTATAAAACCGAGATTCGCGCTGCGGCAGATTTAACATTGATCTGACTTGGCGACGGGACGAACCATCGAACGTTTGACCAATACAATGTCGAATTATATTTGTCGCCGCGTTCGTGTCCTCAAAGCCGAAAAATGCAGAGTCGGTGTCTAAAATATCTGAAGCTGATATGTCTGCGTTATTCATGTCTGTCTTCCCTTCCATTCGGTCGATTTGCTCTCCTATGAGTTGTATGACGTAATGCTTATGCATCGTCTCCCACAGTCCGTCCGTTGCAAGGACCAGAAACGCATCGTTAGGTTGGATTTCGTGTTGTATGATATCTGGCTTGGCAGTGAGATATGGTGGTGATCTGTGAAAAATATGGCAGAATATTTAGGCCTGGATTACTCTGGTAAAATTCTGACTTATCTGGCCATGTACAAAAATCTACTGATATCAGACAATATGTAACAAGCTAATATTGTTGGAAAGAGTGGAATCTGTACTGTTTGAACGATGATTTTAATTTGCGGTGCAAACACAGTTAGGCTCACTAATCATTATAAATAGGGACGCACAGAAAATTCAGTTAACATGGAAAGGTTGATAATGATTCATTTTATGAACAAATCAGAAAAAATCATGTACGGGTAAAAGCGTCAGACTTTAAGTATGGTACCATAGCAGGAATCTTAGGTTCATATCCCAAGCCCACCAACTCAGCCAGGTGTTAAATTGAGTGGGCAATGCAGACTGTGAAAATTTGACACTTCAAACTATAGTAACTCATTACCTAACAATAGCCTTTGCTAAAACGAAAGGTTTATGAATGCGTCGTATAAAAAAGGATAGTTTACCTGTAGAATGGGAGGACCCAATTTGATTGGTCAGGAATCCTGTAGTCCCCGCCCACTCCTATATCATCGTCACTGTCGGTTGATAGAAATGCAACTTCGTTGATGGTCTTAGCCGGCCACTTGAATCTTGCGTTACCAAATGCTCGGAATGGGGCCAAACTCCCTGGAATATAGAAAATTGCTTCAAAACAACTGTGTTTACATGTTAGGATGGGATTTACATATTTACTCGGGGGAGAGGAAAGCAATAAGACGACTTAATCATATGGCGAACCACGGCGTCTCGTCCGGTTACTAGTCCATGTCAGGTATGGGATTAGTTAGTCAGTTATTTGTTTTCAAAAACCTGGACTTGATGGTGGAGGAGAGGAAGCCACTCTTTGAAATTTATACTATTACCAAAAAACAGATGATGTGATGTAACCAGATGCTGTTTTCCTGATCATACTGAATTGAACAGCTTCAGGTCATGTGTAAGTTATCATAAACTGGCATCTAATGCATTTTCATAATTCTGTAGATTTCAGTAACTCTTGGCAATTCGGTGGTCGCGAGAGGGAACCTTGCTCAGAAATGAGTTTACTTTCAACGAGTCCTTCACTTTTGAGTGAGTGTTTGTGCAAATTTTCCAAATAAATCCCAATGTTTAATAATATCTTGCGAACCCAGGTTATAATAACTCTCTGTAACTCACCCAGCAATCTCTCATTCTTAATTATGTTTCCTCTCTCAAACTCTGGATGTTCAGAATAAATTCGCTGTTTTTCTTCCTCATTCATTGCATTGTGTTTACGAGAAAGTGGTGTTGCAATCCATCTGGGATTAAAGAAATACCATATTTATTCTGGGAAGTTGAAAGCCAACGAAAGAGGACGCTGAAAGCCGACTTAATCTTATGGCAAACCATGGTCTCTCGCTCGGTTACCAGTCCCTGCGTATGGGAATAGTTGAGCAGTTGATGTTTTAGATACACAGACTTGATGGAGGAAGCCGTAACCTATTAGGGGTGTTCACTTATACATGATTATCCCCGCAGGATTCCACCCAAAAGCGAATACAAAGAGCTGTGAATTTTTAATCTGGATTGAGACAGAACAACTTCATCAAATATTAAAACCACCCTATGACAGTGAGGAGTCCAGCAAACCTCTTGCACAAATTTATCCCCCACACGATTCAAATCTATGTTACTAAATTTTTGGTCACCCCTGATCCATACCTGTCCTTCTTGACCATATCTCTTGATCCCAGAACTGCCCTGCAGTCACCTATGTTTGCCACAGTGATAATGTCCTGTGATATGTGAGCAAAACATGCCACGGCACCTGTGAGTGAAGAATTAAAAAAATGTTAAAATGGGTACTGTAACTCAGGAAAAACAAACAACTAAAACAAAATCACTACAGTAAAACCAAAGAAGTTTATGGCACATTTTTCAGAAATTAACTTTTAATCTTTTGCCATACTGGATCAGGGTCCATGTTTTTGGTCTGGGTTTCAAAGCTGAACTGCTATAGTTTCAATTTTGGTTATAATAAATAAATTGTCACAACAATGACCATTTTCAACCAAACCATTACAAAAATAAGATTTCCTTATTAAAACTTTGTTCTCAAATCCAATCAATTCTCCAAACTGTCTGAAGGGCGAGCAGGCTATACAATGAGGATATGATATAACTCGTCTTTATCATTATCACTAATGAACCTAATCAACTCAATTTGACACTTTAAAAACTAATTAACAGGTTTGGAGTATTAATAATTAATCACTGTAAATCAATATCTAATCAATCAAAGCTATATTGTATTGATCTGTAATGTTTAGGCAAGAAAACAAAAAACCATTGACTTATGGTGGCATATTAGCCAGGTCACATTGGAATATCAGATCTATCAAATTAAAAATTTATTTAGCATGATCTTCATGACCCTACCTCTCCAAGATAAACTGGGTCTACTTTGTGAAAACAAACAATTAAAAAGATTGGCAACGGTGTCTTGATTATGCATTATTGTTTTTTAGCCATTTTTACACTATCACTTCATTCAAAATTCGGCAACTGATATAAAAATTCAACTTTTTTGGGGCCCTCTCTGACATATCACTAAGTCAATACTTCAAAGTTACCAGCAAAGTATTTTACTTACCAGACATTGCACAATCGATGGCTGCAAGGTCAGGCCGAGCATGTTTTAACATTTTATAAACAGTTTGTTTCTGAGCGTCGATTAATATGTCTGAGTCAAGCTCGATACATACATGATGCATTGCATCTTCAATATTCTGGAAATAAAAATAATAAAAATTTAGGCTCAGATTCTACAAGAAACGGTGGTGCAGTACCCCAGCAGAATCCTTTCAGTGCGACATTGCTTGCATAAGCGATTTATTATGCTCAGGTGGTGGGGCGAGCATTGGTCCAAACTAGTGGTTCTCAACCATTTTCTTTTTGTGGCTCATTTTTGTTGCATAATAAAAAGGTGTCCTATTAACTTTTTCATTTCTGGGAAACTTTCCAAAAATATGGCCACCTCCACTTCAATGTTTAGAATGAAAATTACCACTCAGTAGCGAAAAAACAGCATCATCATTCAATGCTACTAAAATCAAAATTTAACTATAGCGACAAAAATGAACTAAATTTATCAATAACTCTAGCAATTTTTGATATGTTTGTGGCCCACCTGAAAATGTTCCTGTGGTCCACTGGTTAAGAACCCATGGTCTAAACCAGGGGTTGGCAACCTACGGCCTGCGGGTCGGATCCGGCCCGCGGAGCAATATAATCCGGCCCGCGACGCTTCACTGAAATATAGTAACAAAACAGCTGTTTTGTTGATTATATTCTTCACGCAAAAGAATTTACGTGTAGACTAAATTATATTATAACGTTACAAGTATATAAGTCCCAATTACTCGTTTAATGAGCCTATTATTTAATTATAATTTAGACAAATGACAACAAAACGCCGAAAAGTTGATGCAAAGTGCAAATGGTTTAATGGCGCAAAAAATATTCAAATGGTCAGTCTTCGCGCGCTGCTTAAAAATTTAATCTCTGATCTGTGTGAAAAAATGTGATTCATCGGTCATCCGTTCGGTTTTTAACTTTCTAAAAATATGTGCGACCCGCCAATGACTTGCAACTTTTAATTTTGGTCCACGAGCGACAAAAGGTTGTCGACCCCTGGTCTAAACGCTAGCGAGAATTGACTAAGTGATATGATTCAACTTGACTTGCGTCTCTGGATCCAGGGACCTCTGCTCTAACTAATAACCATAGTACATAACTTTTATTTTACCGATATGACAATTTCTCCGCTCAATCTCTTTTCCATGAATCTACGTAATCGTTGCACTTGATGGGGACGTAAAGACTTCCCAGGTGGTAGTTTACTGTGTTGATACCTGCAACAAAAAATCTGAAGGTAGCAAGGCTCACAGACAATAAGATCAACTTGTTTCCCAATGATGCCAGTATTCATAGATTACTTTAGGCCTACAATGGGCTTAATGGCTTTATTATATTGACAATGAAACTTCAAAAAAAAAATATTACTAAAAACGAATAATCTACTATTCTGAATAGATTCTAAAATATAATTTTCGGATATGAAATATCAAACATACAAGGTGTCTCTAAAGCCCCACTATAATTTCAATTTTGTTATGAAGTCAGTTTTCAATATATCTTAACCAGGTTTGTTGTTTTTTCAATCAGTAATTGTTAAAGTATTTTTATTTCATTTAATACATCTGTTGAATTCCCTTTGCAATTTTGAAACATTTAGGACTTTATGAACGCCCCATATTGTAAATTGGATCATGTTCAACAAATAACACAGGGAAATCAATGTATATTTAATGAGTTTAAATTTGAAGATGTATGAAAATTGAGATAGGAAATGAATTTATTGGCGTAGTTTATAATTTCTGAAATTAACTATTGTTCACACTGTGAGACTTAAATTGTCGCGCTCAGTTCCGATCTAAAACTCTTACTCAACGTTTTAGTTGGAATTATCTAAAAATGCTTTACTTGTCAAGGCCTAGAGCATTTCCTTGGTTAAAATAAACAAACCAGGACAGCACTTGCTGAACTGGTTAGAGTAAAAGGAAATGATTGATTCTATTGATACAGTTCCTATTTGTATTAATTGCTGGTTATAGAAATGGGAATTTTTTACAGTTTTGAGAAATTGAATGAAGGTTCTTTTCGTGCATACCGTTAGACTTCAATTGATTAAAATGACAATTTTTCAATAAAACTTTTCTATCTTTCCTAAAATCAAGAATATAAAATATTGTAAGTGTTAATGAATCTATTTTAATATTCTGATTCGTTTTGGATATGTCTGTTTCAATGTACGTAAAACATAACTCAAATAAAGCCCAGACTACAAATTTGCTTCCTATATCCAGCATCGCATTTCCACAAATTTTATTGTGTAACATCTCGTCAAACCAGTTAAATTCCTCAGACAAGCAGTTTATAATTATAATAAAATATTTTCAACTAATTCCCCGAAGTCATACACAGGGTGTTTCCCTGGTGTTGGAGCCCAATGCAGAACCTGATAGACAGAAGTGGAAAAACACAACGAATTTTGACGTAAGATATGATTGTGTTTCTGTTTACACTCTAAATATGAGATTAGAAAGTCAAACATAAGGAATAAGTATGGACAAAACCGCACCCTATCCACACCCCTCAACGAACCAATACAGTTTAAGGGGCGTTTATATCATATTGTGAGTTTTTCAATGTTTTAAACTGATTAGTAAAATTAAGATTATGAGATTAAAACAATACTATAAGTCAATCACAATTAGAAACTTGGAAATATCTTGAATATCACCACACCCTAAAGACGCCCATAAAGAAGATGTTAAGGGTAATAGAGGTAGTATTCATATCATATGGAATTTTTTTCTGATGAGTGAGTTTGAAAATTTGGAAGCTGGCATGTCAAAAATATATTAAATGAGCATCGATACTACAAGCTACCTTTTTCATGTTTTATAGTTAAAGAAAACCGATTGAAATAGTGTTCCTCTCGGATAGGCCTGGTATCCTCTTCTAGTTCCTAATGACTAACCAAATTTCTATATTGGACTTTAGAATGTGTTCAACAACATTATTTCAGAATACAATATGTAGAGGGACTACATTCAGATTAATAAAATCAAAGTATTCAATGGCACACAAATAACAGTAACTCAAATTGAAATAAATGACAAAAATCTGGATTAAAAATTGCCCCTGGAACTTGGGGGAAATTTGAAAAAATAAAATCAAATTGCTTCTAGTTACTTTTGCTTCGTACTCAAAATTTAAAATAGTGTGGTCCATTAGCTGCAGAAAAAAGCTATTTCTAAAAAATTTAGCGTAAAGATCTACAGGTTTCCTCCAAATAACACAAAAACTACCCACCATTCAAGCAACGCAGGCCAAGGTTTCCCAGAATCCAAATCTCTCAATGTCACACTCAAATCTTTATGAGGAAGCAAAGCTAATGCCAGATACATGAACAAACGGTCACAAACAGCATTAGCACACTGATGCCCACCATGTCCATCAAATACTCCAAATAGCATGCCTGTGAAACAAAACACCAAAATTTAGTAAAAGGGAAAATTTTAATTATTATAACAAATTATCGGCTCGAATCACAACTAATCAAAGACTCCATCGGAATAGCATTGCTGTAGAAATAACAAAACACAATTTAAGCAAAAAATGTTGTTTTGCCAAAATCTGAAAATTGATTGAGACGAAAGGCTATAGAAGAAATTATATACACAGCATACAGCAGGCTATCGTTCGATTACAAGCTCAGGTATGGGAAAGATATTCACTCTAGATATAAAGTTTACACAAATCCTATCGTACAAGAATAGACTCACAAAATCAAAAATTATACTGGATTACCATGTAAATCAGTTACTTTTCCAAGCAAACTAAGTGTGATTAGAGCAAAATAAAACTACCTAAATCAGTATTGTGATGGAACTTTGCTTGTGCTCTTCGGTCCTCTAGTGGTGAATTAGACGGCAAAATGTTCGAGTCGAAACCAACAACAGGATTCAGATTCTTGCTGTCAAAATCTTCTTTCATCACCATAGACATTTCGTGCTCTCGAAGTATTTTTGTTGCAGCTTCATCAGTTATTTCTTCTTCTGCCATGAAACTGTGTCTGCAGATAAAATTGAATTGAGTCAATATAGAGTACCAACTTGAATAGCTTCCATTATTGTGTAGCATTTTCAAGAATTATTTTTTTCGAAATTTCAACATTGGTTATGGCTTGCCGAGCAATGAATTTATCAAATATGCAAATTATACCTTCCATATTCTGGTCCATGATGAAAGTTTGAGAGTTTCCTTCCAAAACAGTATTTCTTAGAAAATAATTTCCCACGGTTCTTGTGAACGCATATTGCTTGTGAATTGTGTCGATGTAGAATCACATAATTCAGAGTTTTATCTTTCAACAATGATTTTTCAAAAATTTTACATAAATTGTGATTTCTCCATGAGTTCCGAAGCTTTGAGACTGATTTGCACGAATTGTTCATTACAAACTTTGAAAACTAGAAAAATATTCCGATATACTATAAATAAGAATTCGAGTTAATATCAGAATATACATGCCCCCACTCCATTCAGAGTGTAATGAATTGAGATGGAAATACTAACCGCAAAGATTTCGGCTTTCCTGAATATAAATAGCTCCTTACATTCCTACATATTGGTATCATTGCGAATAAGCACCTTGAAACATATTCTTGAGTAAAAACTTAAAAGACCGGAAAAAAGACATAATGTAGCTCCATTTGCTACCGTGTATGTATGTGTATTTGTCTCAAAAATATAACAGTATCTGCATAATAATTAAACAGTAAAACAGAGACGGGAATACATGTTTAAGACCTTACTGGCCTAAGACACGGATGTGCGACATGAGTGAGACTGTAGGTACTGAAACATGCAATTTTCATTTTCCTATATCTGTATATGTGCATCCCTTTCCTCTCCCTGTGATAAAATCAAAAATTCCTATATCAATATTGGGTCTCATGTAGTTTCGTACCTAACATACTTCTAGTGGGCGTAGCATTTCACGTATCAATCCTATCCCCCACCTGACTACACCATCCAAAAATTGCGTCATTACGACGTCACAGTGACGGAATACAGCCCTTCAAACTATAGGAACTGCAATCCAAGACGCACAAACGAGGGGTCTGGTATAGTTTAGTACCACATGCACTTCTAATTAGCCTGGCTAACTATTTTTGCATATGTCAATTTTAACCCCTACCTGACTACGTCACCGAAAAATTACGTCATTTCGATGTCACAGTGGCGTAATAGGGCCCACCAAAGTATGCGGAAGGGCATTCAAAACGCCCAGACGATCATCCGAAATTGAGCAAGCTATTTCTCTCGTTTTTTCGTCACAACGATCCCGATAGGAGAGAGATCGCCGGCGCTAGCGAGTTCGTTATCAGCGGCGCAGATGCCATTTCGGGCGATCATAATTATACTTTGACAAGCCCTATGACTGTATGACGTGATGATGACGTCGTAGTGACGTAATTTTTGGATGGCATAGTCAGGTGGGGGTTAGGAATAGCATATGCAAAATTCGTTATGCTATACCCACTGGAAGTACTTGTGGTACCAAACTATACTAGACCCAAACGAGCACCCGAAATCGAACAGTTATTTCTCTCGTCGCAACGATTCCAATAGGAGAGAGACCGATAACATCAGTCAGTTCTTTATCGTAGGCACCAATGCTATTTCGGGCAAGCGTACGTATATTTGGCAAGCTCTACCGTATGACGTAATTGTGATGTCGTAGTGATGTAATTTTTGGAGTAGTCAGATGGGGGTTAGGATTGACATATCAAAAAATTGTTATGCTACGCCCACTAGAAGTACGTTAGGTACAAAACTAAACGAGACTTAACAATTTTTAGGGTATCAGGGTATTGACACTTTCACTATGCCATCGGTTTTGTTGCTGCAAAATCCTGAAATACATCCACAGATTGAGCTCTCCCCTGACTTTAAGACTATGGTAACATTGTGCACTGGAGTTTTATTACCTAATAGCTCGTAAAGTACCGACAAGGTGAAGAAAACGCAGCTGAAACTTAAATGTGTCAAACCATTGAACTACAGATTCGTCAATAAACTCGCGAAAACGCTGAACGCCGCCGTCCATCCGTCGAGCAGAGCTCCGACCTTTTCGCCAGCGAAAGTCAACGCGCTAGTGTTAGATTTTAATGATGCCATATATGTTAGTGCAACTCCTTTAAAGTTTAGGCGTTCTTTCAGTAATGCTAATAATAGTTTGTACGATATATGCAATATGCAATACATATTATATTACATGTACAAATAAAAATTAATACAAAATTTTTTGAATGTTGATATTCGTATATAATACAGCACAACTTGATAACGAGATCGAAATTGTAAATTAGGATCTGGCATAGTGAAAGCAGAAAAAGTTTTTAGCTGTTTTTCGTGTAAAATATGGCTCCAATTCATTAGGCAATTACAAAGAGTTTATTATGATTCATCGACCCAAAAATTGTTAACAGACAAACTATTACTTGTAATATTCTTAATTTTTCGTGTGTTTGGTCAGACTGAAATACGACGTCTGAATGATCAAAGTCAACTACCGCCCATGCAAGCATTCATAAGATTTGGTTGCCATTATATTATCATTCATCGATCAGACGATAAGAGATGAACAAAATTCATGAAGATCGAAATTTCCCGTATAGACTGATGGTGGTTATGTGATCTATGGGTCATCGGAGTTGGTCACCACCCAAGCGAATATACACAATATTGACCTGCTTTATATAAAATTACGTTGGCGGGAAAACCAAGTCAATTCAATGACTATCACCTCTATAATCATAGGTGCCTACATTGTATATGCACAAGATATTTGTATTGTAATGAATTGAATTTTAACCATAAAATTGATCACACACCGCTATAATTCGTTAGTTTGCTTCGGAAGTAAAAAACTGTCTCATTCATGCACGTTGAAATGCTTGAGAATTTCTGGTCCGCTTTTTTTGGTAATTTTTTTTATCAGCTGGTAGTTTGTTTAGTCATGAGTTTTACCGTTTCAGGTTTTAGAGGGAATGACGTGGGTTTAGTTAGGGTTTCGTCGGTTCTTTATCGTTTAGATTAAATATACAGATATACAATTTCGCAAACGGTGTCCCTCCGGTTAGTTTATGTTTGAAGGCACAGATATGTTTATAGCTTCGGGACGAGAGAGAGAGAGAGATTTTATTTCCACAAAACAATGTCAAAAAAGGACAAGAGTACAGATTTTCATGAAAATACAGTGCAGTGGATGTTTAAACATTGAATTGTGATGGTCAGTATGCAAGACCTTTACAGGTCACCGAGGCTCCCGACCATTTTATTTACGCTGTGATCAAACTGTCAGCATGGATTATCACACTATGAAATTATAAAATAAAGACAGAAAAATGAATGTATGAGTCCGCTGATAAAAAAATTTTCTACTATCCAACACTTTACATTAGATTTATTGTATAGTTCAGAGGGCATGTGTAAATCTTGTATATATATACATTATACGGGTCTAGTATAGTTTAGTACCACAAGTACTTCGGGTGGGCGTAGCGTAACGAATTTCGCATATGCTATTCCTAACCACCTGACTGTGCCATCCAAAAATTACGTCACTACGACGTCACCATCACGTCATAGGGATTGCCAAAGTATAATTACGATGGCATCTGCGCCGCCGATAACGAACTTGCTGAAGCCGACGATCTCTCTCCTATCGTGATGGTTGTGACGAGAAAACGGGAGAAATTGATTGCTCGATTTCGGGTGATCGTCTGCGCGTTTTGGATGACCATCCGCATACTTCGGTAGGCCTTATTACGCCATTGTGACGTCGAAATGACGTAATTTTTCGGTGAAGTAGTCAGGTGGGGGTTAGGATTGACATATGCAAAAATTGTTGAGCCAGGTCAACTAGAAGTACATGTGGTACTAAACTATACCAGACCCCATTATACTACACTTTAATCAAGTGCAATACTGATTCAATCCACAGAACCTGGTTCCGTATAGAAAAGAGATAGATATTTGTCATTTTGTCAACCAAAATGCAAACAGTCAACTTCACAAAAACAAAAAAAAAATTGGCAAAATTAATATAAAAATTGCTGCGTGTGGCCCAGAGCTGTAGAGGTTGTTTCCTTGATTCAGTGTTTTTACATTTCACTTTATATTTTGGAAATTTCAGACCAGAAGATTGACTACATTCAGACATTGCTTTATATTTACCGAGGTATGGTAGTCTACCGGTATGTAATGTATGCAGTACCTAATGCCCTGATCAGCCTGCCGCTCGATTCTCTACTGTGTTTAGTTCTGTAGTTCTTTTTCAGTTTGTGGGGTTTGTTTGACTGTTGAAAAGCCGGAATAAATGATTAAGGGTCAAAGCATGGCGTAACCATTTTTGTGAATGTAATTTCTTGCCCCCATCTACGACAGTGGTTCTCAAACTTTTTTAGCCGCGCCCCCATTTTTAGAATTTGTCAACTCTCGCGCCCCACCTCAAAAATATTTAGCTAACAATAACTCGAAAATAACAGATAGTAAGACGAAGTATGTTTCATTCAAAAATACGTGGAAAATATGTGGATGGAGCGTAAATATACAAAATAACGAAATGTAAATATACAAAATAAGACAGGTTTCGCCCACCATTCGAGAATCACTGCTCTACGGCATCACAGTGATGTTATAAGACTCGAAAAATATTCGGGCGGTCAATCAAGATCACCCGAAATAGAGAAATGATCCAACGAGAAAAAGAAGTTTTACGAGAGTTTGATATTGAGCCTGCTCGATTTCGGGTAATCGTCTGTGCGTTTTAAAAGACTGTTAGATGACAAGGTCAGACGGGGGTTAGAACATAGGCAAAGATTATTTGGCCACCAGGAGTACTTGTGGTACTATACTATATCAGATACGGTGAATGGTGAATCAAACCAACTCGTGAAAAGTCAATGACTCGACTCAACACTAGTGATAACCATACTCCAACACTGATATAAGTGGATATGCCACTGATTTAAGAGTACCCATACGGCACAGTTCTCCAATTCCAAGAATAGTCCAATGTTATTCCAAGAATAATTCCAATGTTAAAAGACATCAATTATAACAGTGATTGCAAACCCCTTTTTTACAAGACAGTCTGGGCCTCCATACTGGCACAAATTGCAAAAACTGACACTATGAAACAGACTAAAAGGAAGTGCAATCTAAAACATTACTATTGGATTGGTTAGAAAAAAATATCTGATTTATCGAAGAAAAGACAATTTCACTGTAGCATCCGAGAGTTTTTAGCATAAAACCTCAATTTGGTCATGTGACGGTCGGCGCACGTCCCAATTAATTCAGTCCCAATTATTATTGATATAAGCATGGCCGGATCCGATACATCTGCTGTCACGCCAAGACACCCTGGTTTCAGATGAAAATTGTTTATTTTATTGAACCGAATGTTGGAACATCTTATGATCTGAGAACTCTGCCCTACTTACTACTATTATATTCTCACAGAAATTTTCACAATGTGTTAAAACTAATCAACATTTTGAAACGACAAAGACATTGGGATATTTTACAAGGATGTCGTTCACTTCATCGTTCGTCACACTCGATGGAATCGAGTTTAAAATCTCAGATGTTCTGGATCCCCCAAAAATTGAGGAATTATCATCCGATTTTCGAATGAAAGATCCAACTAATCTTCTTCTTCAAAGTGAGGTAAGGTCAATTGTAGGATTTAAAATTTTTCATTGTTAATATTTAGAGTGATTGCTTGCAGCAGGGCTGGGGGGCTGGTTAGAAATAACAATGACTCCAGCCTCTACCTCGGCTCCATCTGTTATAATAAGCTTGGCTCCTGTTCCGGCTGGTTAGAAATAACAATGACTCCAGCCTCCACCTCGGCTCCCGCTTCTGTTCCGGCTCCCCATCCTAGTCTCTCAGGCTTATTCATTATAAGCATGTGTACAACTGGTGAGAAACAAACAATATAAGTTCCCCTATAAAGGACAATACAGACAGAATACTTGACATGGCTATATACAGTGAGGCTCAGCTTTCTGATTCCAAGATATTTAGATTCATACAACAAACACTCCATTTGTCACAGGGCAGATGGCACAACGGTAGACGCATAACATCACCCAAAATTTGTTGGCACAAATATAAATCATTTGTGACGTGTGTCGCCTTCACAGGACCAAAATTCTCTCCCGTCGACGCTTTTTCATTCAAAACTTTCAAATTCTCTCGTGATACTCTCTCTCACTCTCGTAATTTTTATTCGAAAAATTATCGAGTATCTCACTCATCTCAGTATAACGTAAAAGGGTGCCGTCCTTTTGAATTGTAAAAAATTGACAACTAAATCAAATCATTGTTTATCTCAACTTTCCTGCATTTCCAAAATCAAACTCACTTAATACATATTGACGTATGTTACCTGTTGAACTCTCTTCAGAACAATAGGCCCGATTCAATATATGGAAACTATTCTCGACCATCCCTGCCTATTGACTATGATTTGTCTCCGTTGGTCGATCATCTATAGTTCATTTTGTTTGGAAGATTTCTGGTTATGTAACATTGCATAATATCATTATTAATATTTGTAACTGGATATTGTTTATTTTGTAAGCGTACTTGTAATCACATGTTTATAAAAAGCGAAGCTCTTCAATTCAGAATACATAGTGATATAATATGTAATAATGGGTATATTCTGAAAATCTGTCAATCTATTGTAAATTCATGAAAATTTAATTCGGCAATGCAAAATAGTTTAGATCAGTGCGTTTCCCAACTGAACCACAGTTTGGTTTCCCAACTGAACCACAGTTTGCTTTACCCAAGGGTTCTGCCCTGACAGTACATTCAAGGGGTTTCACAAGTTTATCTTCAAATCCAAGATAGTCTATCAAAATGTGTAGCCCTATATATTTTATGTTTGCCACCATTATTAAATTTGTGATACCCAAAAGATCGTTTTGTTTTGCCAGTATTAGGTTTGCTTTTATATATTATTTATAGTTTATACAATTCAGACAATAAAAAACTATTGAACAGGGGTTTCCCAAGCCTCTGGAATGTTTAATGTGGGATTCTTTTCATTAAAAAGGTTTTAGACCACTGGGTTAGATAAACGTAATTGTGATTAGGGCTCTTTCCGCAGTGTCAGATCGTGAACTGGATTCATTTTTTGGTACTCCTGAAGTATGTGTACCTGGTTAGGGTTAGGCCATAATTTTATTCTGATTTTTCTTATTTTAGTTCTATTACGAGTTCAGGGACTGTCTGTGTTAGCCAAGTGAATATACCCCTGCCCATAGGTTTTAGTCCCTTTACACAACTTGATGTAAAGTAGGCGAAGAAAATGAGTTACCTCCACATTGGTACAAATACTTTTGGGAGCGCCCATTTTTTGTCTGACCATCAAAAGTGAAATGCTCAAGATGGCAAATTCACTAATGAAAATATTTTACATAATTTCTTAATAAAGGAATTGTTTATATATGGAATGTATCCGTTTAGTTTCAAACATCCCACCTTAATCAATACTCTATATTTCCTGTTTATTTATTTAAATCATCCTGTTCTTGTATTGATTATATGCACAGGTGTTGCATATGCAAATATTTAGTTTTATAAGAAAATTTGCCAAAACGAAAAACATATGCAGTCACTCAAAAGTAAGATCTTCGAGCTACCAAGAGCTTCTCGAACTTTAGGAACCATGTATGATACACGCCACTAACTGCCACATACTATTAGTCAGCAGGTCATTTTTCACACACCGAAAATACAACATCAACAAACAAAGTAAAGTATAATAACAAAAAAATGTATTTCAGCGTGGAGGGAGAGGCAATTACTTAATAACCAACTAATCAACTTGTTATGACTAATTAACGTGTTACGTGGGATAATGACACTGAAGTGACTCAGATATTTCCTGGCTTTAATTAAATGTTGAATATTTTTATCAATAGCCTACTGTTATAATACATTGTCGACAGGGATGGCCATTTCCGAATACTAAACTATTCCGAATACATTCTAAAATCGAAAATAACACATTTTTGTTTTAGTTTATTAAAACCCAGTAAATTAGGAGATAAGCTTTAATAGAAATATCAGAATAAAGCCACAAACCAACAGTATATGTACACAAAGTAATTGATAGTTTATAGCTATCAATAAAAAATAATAGCAACTTGTGACACAGTCAGTTTATTAAAATTATTCACTTTGTACAAATGACCATATGAAAAGATAGCCAAGGAGTTGTCTGACGCTTTCTATCATTGGTACCATGATATTACGATAATAGTCAAGTCTATTGACAAAAATACTACTTGTATTCAGATAATTGTGTATATTTTCTGAGAGTAATAAAATTTATTGGCAATACAGGCAACAACAATCGAAAATCCATTATGCCTTTGAAAATTCCAATATTTAAGCTTAGAGTATTCTACTACCTACCAGTATATTTGTATATCAATTTATGTGAACCATATTGTTAATATGTGTAACATATTGTTGTGTTTAAATTAGAAATAAATTAATAGAGAATAGATGACCACCACTGCCAGCCGTGCAATCTTGCCAACTCGGTATCGCCGATAGAAAAATCTCAAATAATGATATAAAATCCTGTTAAGTGTAGTGTATAATTCATTTCATACAATGAATATACATATAAAGTTTAGCAGTAAATTAAAAATACATATTCATCGCCGCGATTATGCCACCTGTTAAAAGAGTCGACTTTTACAACAAATGATATAACAACGAATATATATTTTTCTGTTGTGCAAAGTGATGAATTCGTGACCGATACGGGCATATTTAAAATGTCTTGCTTTATTAATTTAATTGTCTTCAATTTAACCTGCGGTTGCGTCGACAAAATAAAATCCTCACCACTCTTATACCATTGCAATCCGCGATCATAGGAATAAAAACGTGTGGTAAACTGCCCGATTAAATAATGTTCAGATCCGTATTTTGCGAATTCGGCAAATATTTAGATGTAGGCCTACTTGTTAACAATGACTCCGCTCAATCGAAATGCTGACACTCTGATTATTTTTAGATAAAACCGTTCGAAAAATCCATAAATCTGCTGTACCATCTCAGAGTAAAATTTATTTCATCACAATAAAATTGATTGAATATACTTTAAGATTAACTATATTATATACATCCTCACAACCCGGGAAAATGTCAAACCTTGTATAATGTTAACACGAAAATATTCGACGGCAATTTAAAGCAATGAATAATGAGGCAAATCCCGCTCTCAATTCGTGACGATATGTTTCTAAACGCCCGACCAAACAGAATGTGTACAATAGGCCCACGAAATTTCGCGATTTTCACAGCCTAGAAAAGCGTTTTATAAATTTTCGCGGGCCTCAATAAAACTTATATTGTTTGCGGTTTTATTTCCAGTATTTTAAATTGCCGCCTTTTAATCAAAAAGTTGCATTGTCTTTAGAAACTCGCCGCCGATGAACGTATTTACCAGATTCACAATTCCGTGCGCGTACAAAAATAAAATAATTGTCATCGTTATCGTGGAACAAATTTGTGGAAAATTTTCGTTTTAGAGAAAATAACACAAACGTAAAGACGTTTAGGGCCTAAATAACACGTTACGCTGATGAGTGATGAAAACAATCACGCGCAAGTTTCTATCGAGAATGTTTTCATTCAACGGAAACGTCTTGGAAGCGGCGTCGGCCGAAAATGTGTGACGTCACACAAATATTCGATATTCTTATGAACGCTAATTCCGATATTCGAATGACGAGATATTCGAATACATTCGAATACTTTATTCGAATCAGCCATCCCTGATTGTCGATGAAGAAAGTCTTTGTTTTTAATAATTTCTTATATTCTGTAGGCCTATTAATCTAAAAATCATTTGTTTTTTTTTATTTTCCAGTATGACTTCAGCAAAGAGCGAAATGTTTTATCAAGAATTGAAGAGAGGCGAACTTCGGAAAGAAAAATGGCCGAACAAGAAGAGAAAAGAAGACAGCAGTCTTTGAAAAGGAGGTACCGTAGTTTTTATCATATAATAATAGGCATTTCTTGGTGGGCATGATGGCCCAGTGCAGCAGTTATCAAACTCCTGATGTTAAATTATCCATTGGGGCCTAGATAATGTCATATTGGAATACCGTCTTGTTGCCACATTTCGGCGCTAATGTTGTCAAATTTGAGCAGTTACAAAATTAACCAAGTCAGTATTTCAATAAAAAAACGAATAGTTGGTAAGAGCCCTCGCCTCGGTTTCTCTTGCGGAGACTCACACAACATAGACATGTGCCGAGCACTCGCTCTTCAACGTGTTGGCTATAAAGATAAATCTGGTAACAGTAGTAAGCTCAGCCCTAGAATATTGAAGTTTTCCGGCAGCCATATGTCGTCATCAAATGATCCATGGGTTCCCGACCTCTGTGTTAGACTTATTCACCGCTACTATAAAATACTACAGCAATCTGGGGATATAAAAATGTACTGTAAACTGTTTGATTATAATATCAAGTTTTGATGTGTTGTTTTGCGAAGTAATATAAAGTTGAGCTGTTCTTGCAGCACTGACTCCACTCTATAGCAGTACTGCCACTTGCGTTATTTTTAAGATAATTTTAATTTATTTTAGTACAATAAAAATTGGGTAAACGTGCTTTACATTGGATTGCTTATTCAACACCCGGGGCTGCGGTATTATGCTGTCTCGCTTGAGTATTAACTTGAGCAACATAATGATAGCGTCTACCAAAACCAAGCATGTGAATTAGCTAGCTGATTAACTAATTGTATACCTGGCTTTGTAACCAGAGTTTGAATATCATTAAGAGAGTCTAAACAGGCGAACATGCCTCGAGCGAGTCGGGAAAGCACGGCGTTTTCGTTAACTGTTGGCTTAATCTTTTAACGACCAGGTTTACAGCAATTTTTTACTTTTATCATCGGCTAAATTTTTCGGAAACCACCCTTGTTTCAATATAATCAACAAGATTTAAATGCACACAGAGATCAGCTGAGTAAGCTTGAATCAGATAAAAAGAAAATGCTGGGACCTTTATTAAGATGGTTGAAGGTCAACTTTGGCGAAGTGTTCAGTGCATGGATTCATGTTAAAGCGCTGAGGGTGTTTGTTGAATCTGTTTTACGATATGGTCTTTCTGTCAATTTTCAAGCGGTAGTTCTTCAGCCACATAAAAAGCAACAAAAGAAATTAAGAGAGACTTTAAAATCCTCAGGTCCTCAATCCTCAAAAGATGCCTGGTATGCAGGTTGATGCACAAAGTTAATCCTTTACAAAAAAAAATTATTATCAATTTTACCTTCTCGTTTCTTGGCAAAAAAAAGCTGTGTTGGCAATACTTGATTTCTGAAACTAAATCAGGAACCATTAATTTTGTAAAAACTCTGAAATTTTTATTTTGCAATACTTTATTTCTAGAGCTGATCTAGAGAAACAAAAAATGGAAAAAATGATCGAGAGGCAGCGAGAAGTTTTGCAGAGACAAAGAGAATTATTCCTGGAACAGAAGAGAAGGCAGCAAGAGAACAAAGAAAATGGTTAGTGGATAGAATTTGAGTTCATGTCTTATTTAAACATTCTGACCAATTTTGTTTATTTCTAAATAAGGCCTTAAACAAGCAACTGCTTTTTGCAGGTTATCAAGTTTGCAAGCAATCGTCCTGCACCAAACTATGCAAATGTTTACACTTGCAACAGAGATGGGACCTCTTGAAGTATGCGCACCAAGATGGCGCACAGCCTGAACTCAGGTTGTGTACCAGGTTAGGGTTCAGGTTATGCGACATCTTGGTGCACATACTCCAGGAGTACCTAGAGATGTTAATAAATAAGGTCGACATGGATTATCTTTGTTTGCTCAAACCAAAGTCCCAAGCTTTCAACTGAAAGTGGACTGATAGAGGGGTTGCAATTTTGCCTAAACTAAAGCAAGGTCCCAAACCCTCAGCTAAAAGTGTTAATGGATTCCTTTTTTTATTCCAGGTGCAACAACACCAGACAGAAATAGTCCGAACCAAGATCGGGAATCGCCGACTTTGGACAGTAAGTCTTGTTCTAACTATTTAACACTAACATCTGCAACATTGATTTTATATGAAATTTTTTTTGTATTTTCTCTCCGGACAAGAGGCACTGATATCTAATGATATGTAATTTGAAAGGGCTGAAATCTTTCCTGCCTTTCTTTATTACACTCCAGGTCAGCTGGGGGTCATGAGATCTGAGATGTATAATCTGCGATGCCAACACAGCTGAAGTCATATTCTTCGAAAACCTTTAGGCAATCATGCTTTTTCTTTTGATATGAACTTTTGACAAAAAATAGTACCTCGCAAACGGTATTATACAGTATATGGTACTTTCTTTTTTTCATATATTTCAGAATATACCAGAGTGACCCAAAAACACAACCATAAAATTTTTACTTACTTCTATCAAAATGGAGAAAGTTGATTAAACGCTTGAAGTTCTGTTTGTGCATGATTGTAGCCAAAATGTTTTCCAATACGCTTAAATATTACGTTCTCTCTAGAATATGTTCCAAATGACCTGGGTTGGGTCGGACCATTTTGGATTTTTATAAATATTAAACTATTCAATGTTGACAATTTCTGCATACTTTGTATTATTTCATATGTCCCGTTGGCGCGATGGCCTAGTTCAGGGTAGTCCAAGGCTGTCGGCACCGCGGGTCACAAAATTATTTTTGCATTGTTCGCGGGCCACAATAGTGCCAAGAATAGGTAAACAGTGCAATGAAATGCAAACACTTTCATTGTGCAAACACATAGTTATCAGGCATAGCCATTCTAGGCTAATAGAATCCGCATTCGATTTTTAGTTTTCTATGATGACTATATTGTTAGCATATATTTCCGACCAAAGATAGAAAGCCAGATAATAATTTAGACTGTCAAGCACATCATTCAACTTTGCTAGTTGCCTCAGCTAGCCATAACACTAGTCAATCCAGTGACATCCAGTGTAACAATATGTCAAAAGATGCTCCTGATTAATTTTATTACGAAACGACACGAAATGTTATTTATTGATTACTCTTCGAATGCGACACGGGCCACAGATAATGAAGCGACGGGCCACATGTGGCCTGCGGGCCTGGCTTTGGACCACCCTGGCCTAGTTGCTTGATTGCTAAACTAGCTATTTAACTATGCTGGCATCAGAGATAAAAATCCTGTTTCCAATCCCATGCCCACCATCTTATTTACCCAGGGTGTAATAAATTGGTTTGGTCCCATTCTTTTCTAAATAAATAATAGCTCCTTATCTTAGGCTGCTTGTGCAGAACCATGTATGGAGTAAAATGCATTTAAAATATTGTATAAACCAGCTGTTCCCAACCTTTTCGATATATTCCACCCTTCACATATTTTTAAAACTCTTTATTTTTCTTTACAAAGTATATTTGCGGTATTTCTTCATCCTTAAATGGATCCTTAAGTAGCATTACACACAACTCGCACTCTGGCATTTGCATAGTTTGAATAGTTTATAATGTGTCCATAAATATGTATCACAATAAGGTACTCTCGAAGTACGTCAACCAAGATTGTGGACACCGGAGTGTAGTATGTGTACCAGTTTAGGGTTAGGCCATAATTTTATTTCAATTTTCCTTATTTTAGTCCTACTACGAGTTCGGAGACTAGGCAAGTGACTCTCGTAGTATTTGTACCTGAAATTATGGCCTAAACCTAACCTGGTACACATATTACATTCCAGTGTCCGCCATCTTGGTTCACATACTTTGGAGTATCCACAATAATATTAAACAACCAAACATTATCATTAAAACTACATCGAATACAAAGTAATATTTCCCTATTTTCTCCCCAAAAAACAACAAGATTTCTCCCTGGGTTGCTGGTAAATGCTCGTATAAAGAAAATAGTTGACCATAATTGTTCAAGATTCTATTTTTATATTCCAGATGCTTCAGAAGACAAACCACCGCCTCTGCCTCCTAAAAATCCATTTTCACAAGTTGGGAACACATCTATTCTGACTCCACTGCCAGCAGCAAGAAAAACCCTAGGTAACCCACAGTGTGGTTTTTCCTGACCAAGTTGACTTGAATTGTTTCCAGTCTAATGTCAACCGCTATTTAATGAAATCTCAGCGGTTGTTTTCAACTGTTCTATCAGTACTCTTCCTGCATTAGTTGTAGATTGGGACCCCACTTCTCCAAAAAAAATGTGGGTCCTCCTAGTATCCTGCTATTTCCTATCCATACACTGTAGTAGTCCCCACCTGAAAACGAAATTTATATTCCAGGATTTTCTTTCATCAATGACCCCCTCTCTCCCACTTTTTCCATGACATTATTGAATTTTGACTTGAATTTTTTAAATTGAAAACGGCCACTTTATTTTTACATTAATACAGTTTCATCACCTTCGCATCAAGCCAGATTAAACCAGGCACAACCAGTTTTATCCGGTCAAAACCAGATCTGGGTAGATTTTGAAGATAAGGAACAGGATCCTTTTACAAACATGGAATTAAAGACTATTGATGATATGGCTGAACTACAGACTGTTCTTTCAAACATTAAGATTGGTCAGTTTTTGGATTTCAGTTTTTTCAATAATAAAACGTTTTGAGCAATATCGCAAACACTCACTCAATTTTAACTTAGGAATTCTCAATCCTGGGGGGCTGAAGTTACCTGTTGAGGAGGGGGCAAACTTGACATGCATTGGGGTCAATTTTGCAACCAAGAATTCAAAACTGACATGGGCAAACCATGGCTTGCGGGTCAAAACCGGCCCATTGGGTAATGTAATTTGGCCCGCTTGATGTTGCCACAACCAAACAAAACCAAATATGTTTTAGAAGAGAAATAACTCAAGGAACTGGTAAAAATTACGAATAAATTTAGTTTTGGCGAGGCTCATTGTTTTTCAATTTTGCTTTCGTAACACTGTAAATATTGTTCATAAAATGTTACTTTTACATCTCACTTACATGGCCCGCCAGTCTAGGTGGGCAAAATTTTTGGCTCTTGGTCTAAAAACCTTGTACACCCCTGATTCAAAGATTTCCCCATTACAATAATAGGTTAACAGTCTCATTAAAGAATTATACGTAATATTGTGGAATTAAATGGAAGAATTTGATGGTAAATTTTACTCTTGTAATTCGTAATGGGTAAAAAAAAGAATCCTTTGCTCCAGCAGTCACTCGTAATAAGAATCATAGAGCCCATTATTTAGGAGCAAAAGTATGGAAAAAATAACAACCACCTTATTCATGGGGGTAGTTGTGCACGCAATGCCGAATTTGAATGATTTTGAATCTCCCAAAAATAATGGATTTAACATTAGTTGCCACACATAATGAACTTTCTTGTCTAATTGAACATTATTCAATTTTTCCTTGCAGAGCCCCCAGCACGAAACACCGATTTCACTTTGCCATCCTATGAGGAGGCAACAACATCAAATTATCCTACAATTGAAGATGGCCATGAATCTCTGGATAACGATACACAAGAGGGCACTGAAGATGCAAAATTGTCATTGACAAACCCGTTTTTATCTGATATTGCGGAAATATCTTCAAAATTGAAGACGATTGTTAAATCAGACAACGAGAGCCCAAGATCTTCGTCATCTGAAGAAACACGAGATTGTGAAAATGTGGAAATTAAACGTACACAAGATGGCACCTCTTCACCAGAATTCACTTTGCCTAAAAACACAGCTGGTTTGTACGAGAACGTTAGCTTGTCAGAGGTTAATGAAATCGCTACAAAGCTCAATCGGCCCACAATGAGGTCGCCAACAAGTGAGACAAGTTCAGTCTATGAGTTTGCGAAAGATCCCGTATCCCCAAATGAGGAAAGATCTCCTCTCCAAATTCAATTTGAGCGAAAAATGTCTCAAAAGGGGGTCGGATCTCCCCCAGCAGATCCAACTGCAGTATATTCTTCAATAGTAAGGCCCACATCAAGAGCAGCAAAATCACCTGAACCAGTTCCATCTAGTCAAAGCCAGTCAGTTGCAGTACCAACTGGTATACCCCAGTCAAAGCAATCCACTGAAATGACAATAAACCCAATATTATCAAGGTCAACTATGCCCAAGCCAGAACAACCTGGAACAGGTATTTTAAGCCAAGGGCAGATCAATCCAGTTTTAACTGGTTCTAACCGCCCTTTTCAAGGAACAAAATTATTGCCTGTAAGTTTTGGTGCTGTCTCTAGTTCAATAAGTGCGACTGTGCTGCCCCCTATTTCATCGAGCAACACCCAAGCAGGTGGTGCTGGGAATTATGTAAACATAACCCCTGGGTCTATTTCTGACCCCAATTTGGGTCAAACTACGGTACAAGATCCCCCAAACCCACCCGTCCCACCTCGTGACCGAACAGGGGCATCTGCACGTTTACCCCCCATACCAGCAAAAATTCAACCATCTACTGTTACAGCCTCTTCAAACGGTACCCAATCAAACTTACCCCAAACCGGACATAGCCATTTGTACCCCCCTTACGCTCTCCCTAATTCAACCGGCCCCAGCGTAACACTCAACTCCACGACAAATGTTGTCGGGTTCACAAATACAAAACCAGCAGTTTCGAGACCGACTCCTCCTCCCCCAAGAAAAACCCAGAATGGCCCCAATACGTCATCGTCGACCCCTGAGATAAGTTTTATTGCAAAATCACGTCAGGATCGAGCAAAGTTTGAAGAAACAATCAACAAGGCATTGAGCAGTTTGCCGAAAAATCCAAAACCAGTTAAAATAAATAAACCTACATCTCAGGTGAGTGAAGGCTTGCTGGTCTGTTTTCATTTGAACATGACGGTTTAGTGCGGGAGTGGGCCAGTTACATATAATAGAATTTGTTACTGGGCCGGCGTCTAAAAACTCGATATAAACAAACAGTTTATTTACAACAACCATTGGTAAAAGAACAATGGAATTGGGGTCATTATGACGTTATTTTCGTCGATATTTCCAACGGGAATTCATATCCAGGAAAAATATAGTTGTAATTTCAGCAGACACAAGTGTACCGGCCTTGTGCCATAATTCGCCCACCCCTGAACTCTTTATACTAAAAGCTAGCCCATCTTTCTGAACCAAGGCACACTCTTTGTGTACAAATCATGACGCATCACAAGTTTATCTTATTAACATTAAATTAAGAAAAGAAAAAGTTTTATAGAATTGTAGGTCCAATAAATTAAATACATGATAATAACGGGATCCCATTTATACCCAGTCGTACTTCTCTGTCAACAATCAACATTGATTTGAAAATATTCAAATACATCAACTATTCAATCACATGTTAATTTCCGAACATTTCGACGGGCCATAATTTACTCACCCCTGGCTTAGTGTCATTGAGCTCCGAATCTGAAGTAATTTCCCACCTAGCCATGGGTACTACTTCGGAGTAAAATTAGATTCAGCTTTATGTGCTGATTTCCATTCTGAAATTTGTTTAAATATTTTCAACTCATTGTTATTAACAGTAATTCCAAGTAATACATAAAACACGATGGTGCATCTATTGGTTCATTCTAACCATTTGGAATGATCAACTATTTCCATACTGGCTTGGACAGGTAACTGTACGACATACCGTGATATTAGGCCATAAAATAAGTACATAAATCCTATCTGTGATTCTTAGCTTCGTACGACTATTGCTGAATAGCATATGAGCTTTTCTTCTCTTTAAATCTATAATAATTTCATTTTCAGCCTTCATCTGTGAATCATACAGCATCTGCAAAACCAAGAACTCCATCGCCTGTAAGTTATGATTCTTTTCTATGAATAACTAAAATAATATTAATGCCACCATGTTAAATATGCCATATTGGGCCTTTCCTAGCTGAACAAAGTGAATACCGATATGTAAGAAAGGTGCGGCGGTGCGGCTCAACGGGTTAAGCGTTAGGGATACGCTCGCCACCGCACCTCTAATTACTATGCGTGGGTTCGCAGGTTCGAATCCCATGCAGGGATGGTTATGTGCGAGAGGATTGCTGGACTCCTCGCCGTAGTTGGGTGGTTCACGTAACCGCTGGTCGGTTACGGCTTCCTCCACCACCAAGTCCATGCTTCCGAAAACAAACAATATTATTAATCCCATACCCGACTTGGAATGGTAATCGGATGAGAGGCCGTGGTTCGCCATATGGATAAGACGTCTTAAGAAGCTGGTGTATTAGGAATTGAAGGGCCCAGCGGTGCGGCACTTTGTACTAAGTGATAGAAATGCACTCTGTATCTCTCATTAGCCTGAGTGGATCCGGGGTTTAAATCCCATGCAGAGCCTAACAATGGTTTCCATAATATGTGAACCAAGATGGTGGACACTGGGACGTAGTATGTGAACCAAGATAGGGAATAAGATTTTGGCCCAACCTGGTACACGTACTACGTTCCGGTGTCCGTTATCCTTTGTTCACATAATATACCTGCGCCGATGTGTAACATTTTGAAATGCAACTATATAAAATAAGGCCTCATCTTTATTAATGGTGATTTCTAAAATCTCTTGCATTTTCTCTTCAGAATTCTCTCCTTCTTGCTGCTCTGTCTTCAGAAGAACGTGAGTTCGTCCAATCAGTGACCTCTATGGGATTTGATACAGAGGCTACGATCCGTGCAATGCAGAAGTATGGGCTTGACGCTAAGGAGGTGAGTTGGCATGAGATTATCGATTTATATAATCAGATCCTAGTCTTTACAAATGAAAGATTCAGATCTAGTACGAAATTAGGCGCCCCAGAAGTGTATGTACCGGTGACCGTACATTTGAACCCATGTACATTTGAACCCATGCATATATCCACGGGTTCAATCTATATGCGGGTGCTAAAACCCATGGGTTAGGGTTAGTATGGGTTTAACTATCCGTGAAACAAAAAAAATTCCATAGGTGCAATAGCATACAGGTGCAATTGTCATGGGTACAAATGTACGTGGGTTCAAATGTAATGGAACCGTATGTACCAATATGCAGGTAATTAATTTTGTTCGACTACTTTACATCAAGTTGTATAAAGGGACTGAAACCTATGGGCAGGGGGTAAATTCACCTGGCTAGACAGTCCCCGAACTCTTAATGGAACTAAAATAAGGAAAATCAGGATAAAATTATGACCTAACCCTAACCTGGTACACATATTACGGAAGAACCAAAAATTTCATATTTCGGGGGTCTCAAGACCAAAGGGCGAATAACAATAATTAAAGGTGTATTTGAAAATATTGCAAAGAAAACTCGCAGCTGAACAGTCCACATTTCATTTCATAGCTCAATACAAAATTTGAGGGCTTTAATGCAAAAGGGAGAAACTCGGGAAAGTGAAGAAAACATATATTTTCAACTTTTAAACATTTCTAACTTTTTATTGGAATACTTTGTGAATATGGCTCCAAACTTCAACCTAAAAACCAGCTTAAAAAGCAGCTGGACCATTAATATTATTTTAAAAAAAATTCAAAGTTAATATATTTTTAATAAAGATAAAAAGTTAAATTAAAATCTAAATGTATGTAGAAATTTTTACAGCCTTCTCGAATAGCGGCCCACACAAAATGATTCTGTCCAATGGTTGGACTTGTATCTTGAATATTTATATTTTATATTCCTCAGGTTGTCGATCATCTGTGTGACGTGCAGCGCATCGTTGAACAAGGTTTTTCAACAAGAATGGTGCAAGATGCGTTGGAAATGTTTCAGAACGACGGTAAAGAGGTGAGTCTGAACAATTGATCTAGAGTAGTAGTTCACAAAGTTAATTGACATCGGGCCAAATTAGAAGGATATGTGGAGGAAAGGAGAGAAAAGCGCTCGCAAGGTACCAGCAACAGAACGTATGATTAAGCGTTTTAGCAGGGTTATTGGTGTTTTTGGACGGTTTTTCACTGATTTTAAGCGATTTAGCAGGGTTAACATACTGAATTGTTAAGATACCAACTAGATAGCTATGAATACACACGTGCCTGAACTGTGATAATTACATGTTATAGTTGGCGATTGAAAAAAAAAAGTGTCAAACTATTTTATTCAAGTCCGGCGGACCATATTAAATCGATATGCGGCCGTAATTGGCAGCAGTTTGGGGGCCACTGATCTAGAGTGTAAGTTCTCAGAGTGTGTGATACAGAGCCCCAGAGCTCTGTGATCTATTTGTTACCTATTAAAATACTAAATATTTATTAAACATACAAATGCTTTTAAATTTATTGATTGCTCCCGGCTTTTCCAAATGTTGGTAGTTTCTTACATATTGCTAAATCAGTGGTTTCCAAACTTTTTTCAAAAAAATTCCATGACGGACCCCTTGCAATTTTATAAATGATTCCCGGCCTTATGCACTGAAACAAAACATTAAAAGAACACAACAAAAACCAATACGCCATATAGTGAAACGAACAAAAGAATATAAAGCGCAACTCTCATGACATGACAGTATGAATTTTGGTAAACGTGCAAAAGGGCAGCGTCATCTACAGCTCTGTCGTTAATAAACTTGTTGTGGCATGAATTGAACTCTCACTGCGGTGTCACATGCCCATAGCTTTGTGACGTCACAATAGGGTAGCGTAATCGAAACAGAAAGTGAAGAACCGGCATCTCCCGCGGCGATTGCGAAGCAGCAAAAAGCGACAAATGTGTATTTGCTAATTTGAGAACTTTATTTTTGTATTATCAAGCTATTAGCCTTATTACAGATTTGTTGCGCGGACCCTTCGAAAGTGCTTCACTGACCCCGAAATGTCCACAGACCCTAGTTTGGGAACCACTGTGCTAGATTATTATTTAATCCTAATTTATTTCTTCTAATACTACTCCTCAATCCACCATAGGTTGTCAAATATCTTCAACAAGCCGGTCAACTGATGGACATGGGATTCAAAGAGGAAGACGTTCGTCAAGCATTGAAGAATAGCAAGAACGATCAGGCTTTAGCAATTGATCAATTAATGGGACAAACATGACACAAGCCAGCTTCGATATTCTACGTAGTGTTGGGGAACGAATATCCATCAAAGACTTGGGTCATCAAATAAACTGACCTTTTCCTGTCCCCCCCCCTTCTCGCACTCACCAATAAAAGTATTTTGGTTACTTCCGAAGTATGTGAACCAAGATGGAGGACACTGTAACGTAGTATGTATACCAGGTTAGGGTTTTGCCATAATTTTATTTTAATTTTCTCTATTTTAGTTCTATTACGAGTTCTGGGACTAGCCAAGTGACTCTCGTAGTATTTGTACCTGAAATTATGGCCTTCACACATACTACGTTTCGGTGTCCGCCATCTTGGTCCACATAAGTTTACCCAAGAAGTATCCAATTTTGTTTATGTGGCCCATTCATCTACTGAATACTCACACAGACAAAGTATTTGTTTTGCTAATATATTAGTTCTCATGATATTAGTTTGGGGGAGGGTTATCTGGAAAAGGTTCAAGTTAACACCCGTGATTTACTTGACTTTGGATGGCACATGACTTGTATCATTGGAAGTAAATGCGTCGTAAAATTGAAAACCTTTGGGATAAGTAGATGCAGTGCTAGGGAGATGCCTATAACCCCAACTCGAACTCTCAAATTTTGACATAGGAGATTTGATCGTTATCGCGTAGTTATGGTAACTATGACTCCCAGATGAGCTCATTTTGAGAAACCCTGCCCTAACCTTTAACCTGCCAACCACCAGTCACTGGACTAGCTTCTCTATCAGTTCACTTATTTAATAATTTTTTTTTCATGACTGATACCTATTCATTAGCTTAAGCTTCATTATATATTGTTTGCCTATTGTATTGCAATGTATGTATTTATGCACTTTCACATGCTATATTGTGTAATATAATTTCGTTGTTTCTTTGTGTCGAATGAAATCGATGATTTAAATATGGGATGAAACAGTGTATTCTAAAATTGGCTTTAAAGAAGGATTTTGCTTGAGTATCATTCAACAACTATCGAGTTGTGCTGAGCGGTTAAAAACGATGCTTCTTCATCTCTCATTCTTCTGAAAGGAATTACTGGACCGGTCAGCTACTTTAGGGGCGTACAACATGTGTGTCCTTGGGCTCAAAAATGACACGCAAACAGTTTGGTGAAAAACGTAGTCGTATATATGATAAATTCTAATAATACTTTATATTAAACTCACTGATGGTGCCGGAGATTAGGAATACCATGCCATAGCACCTCTGATTATCTTAAGCAGGGTCGCTGGTTTGAATCCTGTTGAGAAATAATTATGTACGCAAGGATTGCTGGACACAACTTCACCATAGAGGGGGGTTGCTAAAAGGTCGCTGGCCCGCTATTCCAATTTTGGCAGGAGAGGGATTGATTGAGGCTTTCTTGCGTATAAATATAAAAAGCAAGTATGAGTAGAGGACGAAGATTACTGGACTCTTCGCCATGTAACAGATCCCAAAATAAGTACATTCATATGAACCAGTTAACTAACTCCCACTCCCATACCCAACTCAGACTGATAATTGGATGGATGATAGGCTGGCTGTGGGCATGACTGTTGCAAGAATAAACATGAATACAGTCTGTTTTCCAAATCCCCAGAAATAACAGACTACTCGACCGAATACATTCAAATGTATTATGATTCAAAAAACTTGTAACATTCACTCAAGGATCGTGAAATCAGGTTGATGACACTCGCCAAACAGTTAAGAAAGTGTATTAACTTAAGCGTCTTTTGGGTATATACAAATGCAGTACCAATTCCATAGATGTCTGAATAATAAGAAAACGAACTATTGAACCACTAAAATGAATCAATTACAAATACCCAACAATAAAGTACATGAAGCCCACAAAGTTTTATTAAGGCTTTATTTCCAAAAAATCTAATTTTGATAGTGTTAAGAATGGGTAGTGAACTTATTGTTTTTTTACTTGGTTTCTCACATTTGAAAGTCTCAAATTGGCAACTCTGCATTAAGTCTTGTTTAGTATTTACGTAGTGTCTATTTTGGTTTAAATATGATCAAACAAAAAATGAAATTCGTAATATCTGTTTCTGGGATACAATATAAAATTCGTTGAACACTGTACAAATGAAAATCACAAGACTATACATGTAGATCATATCTAACGTAGCGGGGTTTGAAGTCGACCGACAGTATAGAAAAGACAGTCCTTCTCGCTAAATGACTACTTAACAGTCTTTGGAATACTCAGCTATTCTGTTGCCTCAATATACAACATAAAGTAGTCAGAAATATCAAGAGTGCAATTGTGTATTAGTGCACTGTTTAGATCAGTGGTTCTTAAACTGGGTTCGATCAAACCCCTGGGGTTCAGTGGAGCTGTTCCAGAGGTGCGACAAAGGTGCTCTGGGACAGTTGCATATTATGAGACTTTTTTATCACCCTGCATACTAATTATGCAAAAATAACTATAGTTCATGATTACTAATGACTTGAACAATTGAATGAAACAATTAATTGGTGTTACCCTTATTCATATTCTACCGTACTAATAAAATTTAACTCAATTTTACGGATAAATCGAAGATAGGCAGTAATTGTACATGAATGAATGCAAAATCAGAGCGTGTTTGAATTTCACTAGGAATAGTTTATCGCAGAGCTTTATCCGAAATTATTATGATCCATTCAGGACAACCTCGATATGGCGCCGAAGTAATCCTATCTCTATTTCTGTAAAATAAAACAATTGGCAAACGATTTTATTCGCATTTCAGCGCAGTTTAAAGTTTGAGAACAAATTGCTTGAACTACCAACGTTTATGGAGTATATTATCATCTTTCGATTTTCAAAGGTATTTTTTATCAGTTTTCGCCGGTTCACCAGCAAAACTTATACAACAAAAACCATCTGCTCTTTCTGCCGCCAACGCCATTGTGACAAAACAATGGTTATTCCCACATGGTTATTGATATCTAAGGTTTCATCACAATGTTCATATTCTACAACCTTGCAAGAATTAGCTTCCGCTTTATAACGTTACGGTTTGGCTTCTAATTTCAACCAATCAGTACGCAGGGGTTCGGCAGGCTCACAAAGGTTAAGAACCACTGGTTTAGATAGATATAAGAAAACTCAGATACATGTGCAGTGCAAGTGAAGCAATATATAATAAATAAAGTAATAATTGAAAATATGACACAATAATGTCAATGTAAGAGCGTCATACGACAGAGCAAGAGAATTACCGTATACGCAAAAACACTTTCACAACAATAAACAATCTAATATGCCAGATATTGGGGAGTTTCATTGCTTTATACCTTTGAGGCAAAAGTATCGAGGTTAATAGAAAACTTTTAAAAACAAATGATATTTGTTTTGCCAATGCTTTGACTGTTCAATAGGGCGCATATATAAACTATCTACAGCAGGGGTTCCAAACTCAATTTACTCGGGAGCCGCTGGGGCAGAGTCTGGATGAGTCCGGGCCGCATCAGGCTTTCCACAATAAAAACTAAGCAACTCATTTAAATTGTACTGTATTCCTTGTGCACTGCAACTTTAACTGTGCAGATAAAACACGTCTGGATGCTCCCATGCTCAAACAATGAATATTGCATTTCCCCAATTTTTTGAACTTGTCTGTGCTCATCACCAGTGTTCCCTCTAAGGTGTGCGCGCGCACAAAGCTTTCAGAGGCTGCGCACACGCATAGATTTACTGCGCACAGACGTATTTCGATGTAATGTAACAATGTTCTTGGTTGGCAGGTTGAGAAAGTTTATCCCACCCATTACCCGGTTAGAACGCCAAAATTTCTTCATTGGTTTTTGCACAAATATTAGTCATTTCCAAAAAAAGTGCGCACACACCAAAATTTTTGCGCACACATACTATAAAAAATTAGAGGGAAGATTGCTCATCACCAACCTTTCTATTTACTGAAACTTCACTTCCAACGACACGTTTAGGAATGTACGAAATTATAAAATTCCATCTTGTAATAACTGTTGCGCTGATGTTTCAATCAAGCATTTAGTCAATGAACAGTGGTGTTTCGCCACATGGGAAACATGGTTACAATGTATGAAAATAAATCTTAAGCGTTAGTGATTGTGACGTCAAAAATCATGAAACAGTGTTATCAAATTATTTGAGGCGGTCCCGCGATCGAATATCAGGCCCACAGGTATGATACTGGTAGGTTACCGTACCGCATACTTCCTTCAGGGGATAGATGATAAAATTCTTTGTTTTGCCCTACGTGAGAGTTTCCCTTTTTTCGGCCACGGAACACTTACACTTTTTATATCTTCTCATGGAACACCAAAAAATCAAAGGGTTAAATTGAAAAACGGTGCAATGTAGCGGTTCCTAATGAGTTGCAAATGCGCGACAAACTTTCAGCATTTCCAAGTAAAACCAGGTAGAGATGGAGGAAGAACGGTTGACATTTTGCCTTTATTCTTAAGACTTACTTGTGTGTCTTTAACAAAACCAAAAGAAGTACTGTAAAAACCGACGGTAAACGAAAATGCCACTACCCTGACTTAGTTAGTCCACTTTAGGCCGACGATGAGGCGATTTTAAACGGTCAGTTGGGCAACAACTTCATGATTCTCAGATCGCCATGGCGACTAATTTAGATGTATTTTTGATTTTCTTTTCCACGTAACACTCTGGAGATGCTCGCGAAACATTAGTGTTCCGCGGAACACAGTTTGGGAAACGCCGTTGCTTACTGAGCTAAGTGACTTGCCGGCCGCACTAACATTAAACTTTAATACCAAGGCGGGGGCCACAGACTATCATTGGCCCACGGGCCACGAGTTTGAGACCCCTGATCTACAGTATGGTAAAAGAACAAAAAAGTGAAGGCGTTAAATGAATACTACAGCCTTCACAGACATATATTGTTAAAGAAAATCTAATAAAAAAATAGTACGGTCCTAAAAACTATCTACCATTTGATGCTCTGAACAGATAAAATTATGAACAGGCCGATAAACCTTTTTCACATCTTTCAAATATTTGTTCCAGTATGCAGTTCATGTGTTGTATTTCAGAATCCTTGGTTTTGCGAAATCACTCGCAAGAATACTCCAATTCCTCTCCATTTTCCGATTATAAAGTGTTTTTCTTGTATGAGATCCGATTGGAAATTTTTTTTCAATATTTATACCAAGTGTAAGGTGTTTTTAAGTATGGTTTCATATGTAATTAATTTTCCAGACTTCATGAGTGCAAGGTTTTCCTCCAGCACTAGTTTAAATGTGGCCTTTCAAGATCTTTTCTACATATTTCACAATCATGAGGTTTTTTTGCAAGCTCAAGGTTTTTAACTGATATGTGTTTGCATGTGGCTTTTCAAAGACTTTCGCTGTGCAAAATCTTTCTCACATATTTCACAAGCATAAGGCTTTTTTTCAGTATGAATTCGCACGTGCATTACCAGATCACTTCTACAGACAAAATCTTTCCCACATATTTTACAAGCATGGGGTTTTTCTCCAGTATGCCTTTGCATATGCATTTTTAAATTACCTCTGATTGAGAAATCTTTCCCACATATTTCACAAGTATAAGGTTTTTCTCCAGTATGGCTTCGCATGTGTGTTTTCAAACCACTTTTACAAGCAAAATCTTTCTTACATATTTCACAAACATGAGGTTTTTCCCCAGTATGCGTTCGCATGTGCATTTTCAAGTTACTTGTATTTGGGAAATCTTTCCCACATATTTCACAAGCATAAGGTTTTTCCCCAGTATGCGTTCGCATGTGCATTTTCAATTTACTAAGTATTGCAAAACCTTTCCCACATATTTTACAAGCATGAGGTTTTTCTCCAGTATGCGTTAGAGTATGGTATTTTAAATAACATTTACGGGCAAAGTCTCTCCCACATATTTCACAAGCATGAAGCTTTTCTCCAGTATGAGTTTGCATGTGCTTTTCCAAATCCCTTTTCCTGGCAAATTTTTTCCCACAAATTTCACAACCATGAGGTTTTTCTCCAGTATGTGTTTGCATGTGCTCTTTCAAATTACTTCGCCGTGCAAAATCTTTTCCACATATTTCACAAGCATAAGGTTTTTCTCTAGTATATCTAATAATATGCTTTTTTAAACTATCTGTACTGGCAAAATTTTTCCCACATTTTTCACAAGATATTTTACCTTTTTTTTCGTTATGTGTTCGCATGTGGGATTTTAAAGCATCAAGCCTTGAAAAATCATTCCCACATATTTCACAAGCATGAGGCTTTTCTCCAGTATGGGTTCGCATGTGCTTTTTCAAATCACTTGTTCTGGCAAAATTTTTCCCACATATTTCACAAGCATATGGTTTTACTCCAATATGGGTTTGTATGTGGTACTTCAAACTGTTTGGCCAGGCGAAACCTTTTCCACATATTTCACAAACATGTAGATTTTCACCTATGTGAATTTGCATGTGGTATTTGAAAGTATCAGGCCTCGAGAACTCTTTTCCACATACTTTACAGACATGTGGTTTTTCTCCGGTATGAATTCGCATGTGGTATTTTAAAGTACCTAGCCTTGCAAAAAATTTTCCACATATTTCACAAGCACAGGATTTTTCTCCAGTATGAGTTCGAATGTGTCTTTGCAAGCCATTAAAACTTGTAAAATTTTTTCCACATATTTCACAAGCATGAGTTTTTCCAGTATGGGTTCGCATGTGCATTTTTAAAGTACTTGACCGTGCATAATTTTTTCCACATGTTTCACATGCATGTGTTTCTTCAGTATGGGTTCGCATGTGTATTTTTTTATAATTTAAACAGGCAAAATCTTTCCCACATATTTCACAAGCATGAGGTTTTTCTCCAGTATGGATTCGTATGTGGTATTTTAAAGTACTTGGCGCAGTAAATTTTTTGCCACATATTTTACAAGAATGAGGTTTTCCTCCAGTATGTGTTCGCATGTGGTATTTCAAACTTGACTTAGTAATTTTTTTGCCACATATATCGCAAGCATGAGGTTTTTCTTTCTTATTAATTTCCATATTTTTTGTGTTGGAACATGAGAAGAAGTCAATATTCGTTGGAAAGTCCTTTGTAGTTACGACATCACTCATTGTTTCAAACCTGTCTCCTCAATATTATTGAAATATCAGTTCTATCAGACTACCTGGAATCAGACAAGATATAAGATTTAAAATGCACAATTTACATCAACAACACAAAGCCTAACGAACAGTAATATTGAATCATGATTTCATCAACTGAAATATGTTCAGGCGCTTAAAATTGTAACACAGAGTGACAATGGTTTGACAAAGTTGTGCTGTCAGTCAAATTTGGCAACATGTGGAAAACCAGAACAACAATGTGTAGGCATATCTAAGACAACAAAAATTTAAAATAATTATCAAATAACTGCAGAGGTTTTTGTGAGGTACGAAAAAGTTCCACACTCGAATATATATACATGCAGTTCCAATAGATTTTTGAATGAAAAGAAAACAAACAATTGATCTACTAAAATGAACCAATTATACAAATTCATGGACAACCAGCAATAACTGCAGGAAATACTGATGTACAAGTAACGCAACAGAGTATCAGAAAGCTCACACTTGGTTCTTACCCATAATTCAAATAAAAGTTAAAAGGTGAATAATCATGCTACACATCCCAAAATTTTAAGAAATGGCAGCAGAGCGATTGGAGTCAGTGTTTCAAGAACAGTTCAGATTTTTCAAATAAGCAATGCAAGAATCAAAAGAAGCACTTTACCACACATTTTTATTTCCGGAGACTGCCATGGTGGTAATGACTAATGATCTTATATTTTTGACGCAACCACATTTTAAATATGTCTGTAATGGTTATGGATTGATTACTTTACGTCACAGAAACATTATTATGTGTTGGAAAAAATCACCATTAAATAAAAATATAGAGTGGCATAATTGCGACGACTGCTTCGGAAAGAATTTTTCCAAGATGATATAAATGTATTTTAGATATACCAATATACCTCATGTGTATTTTAATAGTATTAAATTGAATTCTCTGGGATTTAATCTCAGATATTGCAATATTTCTAAGGGAGATGACATATTCGTAAGATCACAAAAATACTTAATATAAGTTAAAATCTTTCCCGAAACTTTCCGAAGGAACTTGTAATAAAATCAATTCAAAGTTTGCAGAGAGGTGCGACCGATTGGCTGGGGACTCGAGTCATGGGATGATAACAGGGCCGTTTATTTTCTGACAACCATCCATAGCCCTGGAGATACCAGCGACTATTCTGGTTCAAAAACCGTCAAGCAAAAAGGAGGCCGTTCTACATCACAGACTTCGAAAATTCCATGCTCCCCTGAACTCAGAGATCACAACTCTCACATGGGGGGTGTGGATCTTTCAGACCAAATGCGACAATATTATAATTTGACGAGACGTTCTAAAGTATGGTATCGGCGCGTATTTTCTTACATTATTGAAGTGGCACGCCCTGATTGGGGACCGCAGGTCTTCTTGGCGAGTGTCTGGGTCAGGCACCATTCTAAGACTGCAAAACGGTGGGCGCCACCTTCCATCGTTTGATGGAAGACAGGGTGTGTGCCCAGTGTGTTCGAAAAAAAGTCAGCTGGCATCAAGACGTTCTGAAGAAAAACCACATGTTTCACGAAGCAGAATGAAATGCGCCGAGTGTGATGTACACCTTTGTGTACTTTCAAACAAATCTTGCTTCGCTGATTGGCATACTAAACTACAACATTAGCGTTAGAGAGTTAATGTTATATTCTGTGAATAGTGTTTTTTTCTTTATTTTTTTCTGAAGTTTTCTGCTCAGTGTATGTAATTTGGTTTGTTGGTATCGGTGTTTTTTTATATTGTTATTGTTTCGTTTTACTGTACATTGAAATATATTTTACTTGACACCAGCCGCTTTGTTATTGTGTATCAAATCTGTACCAGATCATACTTGTCACGAGTCAATTGGAATTTTTTTGTTGTGTTGCGAATCACTCACGGCAGCTGTGCACCGCGGGAGTCGTTATCGGAGATAAAATATTTCGTGCTGAGCGAACATTTTCGCTATTAGGTCGGATGCAAACGCGTTTTCGGCTATGTGGGTCAGATGCGTAATATACCAAGTTTACACGTCAAAATAAACGCTATTTAGTACAATATTTTCGGCTAAATAGGTTATGACGAACTCACGAACTCACTATCGGCTAAGTCACTTAATGAGAAACAAACAAATTTACTACGCCTGGGAAAATGTTATAATATTTGTTTCATAATAATAAACACGCACGCAATACTTATTTCTTGAGCTACATAGGCCATGGAATAAAGTAAACACAAAACATAACCATACAATTTACCGCTTGGTAGGTTACGATATTTAACACAGGCACATTTTTGTCTAAGTCGCCTTATGCGAAACAAACAAATTACTATGTCTAAGAAATGTTATAGTCTCTGTTCAATAATAATAAACACGCATAACAATAATAAATCATTCATGAGCTATAAAGAGAGATCGACAGCGTTTGTTGAAGCGAAGGAGTGAAACAAATCCTCTGTACTTAGATAATGATTTGACTTACTCGACTGGTTCTACGATAATAAAAGCATTGAAAGCCTAATTGGAAAAATTTAACAGCGACCTCTAGCGAATAGATTTATAGTAAACAATTTAAGCTGGGGTTTATGGTTGGTGATTGACAGGGGGGTTGAATTGGGACATGCAAAATAGGCATGGGGCAACGGCTGGAAGATGGTATAACATTGGTCCTCAGGAGTGAGCTTGCTTGTTTTTGAAACCATTTCAAGTAACAAAATATTGCAAATTTTTTCCACATTGTTCACAAGCAGGGGGTTCTTCTCCAGTATGGAATTGTATGTATTCAAAGTAGGCCAATAAGTTTTTTACACAAACAATGAGTTTTTTTTTCAATAAGATATCACATATGCATTGATCATTACAAAACTTCCAAACTTATTACCGGTATATTATCATGATGTTTTCTTAGCAGTATGGGTAGGCTTGTGTCTTTTCAAGAGATCCATTCTTGCAAAACATGAGCTTTTTCTCCAATGTGTTGAAGCCCGTGATTTTTCAAATTACTTAGCCATGTGAAATCTTTTCCACATACTTTAAAAAAAGAGGTTTTTCTCCAGCGTGTGTTCGCATGTTATTTATTAAATCACTTGGCCATGAAAAATCTTTTGCACAAATTTCACATGAATTGGGTTTTCACAAGTATGAGATCGCTTGTGATCTTGCAAAATTTTTCCCACATTATGGTTTTTCACTAGTATGAGTTCGCATGTGGGATTTCAGGCTACCTGATCTTGCAAAATCTTTTAAACATATTTTACAAGTATAAGGTTTTTCTCCAGTATGCGTTCGCATGTGCGTTTTCAAACGAAGTGTCCTGGCAAAATATTTTCCGCAAATTTCACATGAAATAGGATTTTCACCAGTATGAGTTATTATCTGATCTTGAAAAATCTTTTCCACATATTTTACAAGAATGAGGTTTTTCTCCAGTATGAGTGCGCATGTGATTTTTCAATTCCCTTGTCCTGGCAAAATATTTTCTACATATTTGAGTTACAGTATGCGTTCGCATGTGCCTTTTCAAATGAGTTGTGCAGATATAACTTTTTCCACATATTTCACAAGCATATAGTTTTTCACCAGTGTGCATTCACATGTGGTATCTTAAAATACTTGGCTTCATTGTTAACTCTAAGGAAATTATGAGTGCGAAAGTGCTTTTACCGATTTTAACAAGTTTGGTGCCCTAGCTTTTGTTTAACTCATAGATACTCGAAAAAACGCTCCTTCCGTTAATATTAGGAATTAAAAAGAGAAGTCTTTCCGTTAACAGAATGTTTCGTTTAAATCCTTGTATAAAACAAGGGAATTCATCCGTAACGAAATGACACCTGCTAAGCACACCTGTCGCGAGCAAAACTTTGGTGATACCAACCACCCATGTCAGTTGCGAAGCGTACTCCTTCGCGTGAACAGCAAAGCGTTGTACATTTGTGTTACTCCTTCCATCTAACAGACAATGATTGTTAAATGCAGGAATCGATATTAGTTACTACCGGCCATAGCTGGGGAAAGGGGTCATTTGTAAAAAGCATGTGCAAAATAACATCCCGTCACTGATATCGCTTTAGTATAACACGCTTCCTCGTCCGAAAGAATATGCATGGAATTAGTCCCTCCTCTCCCCATTTAAGAGATGATCACTTTGAAGATACTTCCCCTTTTCATGAGCTATCTTAACCTGATTTTTTATTTACATTTATAGTATACTATCTCAGAACTTACGCAAAGACTTGTAATTTTCAAATGTCGACGTGCCTTGGTTTGCGTGCGAGTTAGTTTAAATCCGGCAAAAAACATCATATATTGGCAAAATTTTTAGGAATGCCATGTACTTTCAGCATTCATAAATAGCACTCTTTGTAATGCTGCTGACCTAGTATGAAATATTAGCATCACAAGGCCACTTGCGACGTTTCCATATATTACAATTACACTAATAGGAACGATGACACCAAGGAGTTTTCTTTTGCGAAGGTACACGAAATACAACGAGGGTGATTCTTGAAAAAAACATAAATATAAACGAACGATATGATAGTGGTTCCCAAATAATTTTGAGAGTGTCTCGAAATACCAATCCATTTGGTAAATAGTTTTTATTCGACCGCATGAAATGCTGATATCCTGGGAATTAATGTTGAAAGAGAAGTACGCATTCTCAGATATCAGACATCCAGCCGCGATAATCAATTGTTCATGTGCACAAATTTCACATGTAGCATCGGTTAGTTGTGCATGAAATGAAAAACTCTTATTTGTGTTTTTGAATTTCAATAAAATTAGATTCGTTATTCCGTGCAACATAAATCAACATTAGGCGTATTTTAAATAGTAATTGCTTCCCAAGTTTGTAAAGTTTAGAAACCAACAAGCAGAAAATAACTTATCCTAAAACACAATTAAAATTCAGTCGGCCATAAATTACGCCAAGGCGATGCCATACAAAACAGAAAAGATTTGGTCGAGAGAGTTATACGTTAGATGACAGTAAACAATCAAATGACAGAACAATCTAATTAAAAAAAAAAAAAACGGGGGTTACGACGCCCATAACACATGCATGTGTCTTAAACTTCCTTTTTGATACACTTGTTAGAGTATTTCGGACAATTTAAAATTCCAAATAAATGAAAACCCGACATATCATAATAAAGACACAAAAGTAAAATAAACAAACATTGTAAAAATTATTATTTAAGAAAGACAACATGATCGTACAATTCCGTCAAAACCTCGATGTTCGCCAGTGAGATGATAAATAAATACTTCCCCTGTATTCGATCAATTAACTTTAGCGAATCGTTGTTTTGCAAACAAACAGCCAGATGCAAAATATTTCCGTCATAACCTTGCATGTTATTTCGCAGTCCCTAAAAATAGTTGCGAAAGTGTTTCGCACTTTTGCAAAAAAGTGCGCTAGTAGTGAACACTGCTTGGCTTTGTAAAATATTTCTCACATATTTCACAATCCTGAAGTTCTTCCATATCAATTGTACTCGGTATTATTTATATTTTAGTTATATTATTATTCCTTTTCTAATAAAGACAGAATCATTGTTTCAATGGAATAAAACATTACTGGCCTAAACTGTGTTTTTTCAGTTCTCCCGTAGTATGTGTACCATGTTAGGGTTGGGTCATACTTTTATTCAGATTTTCCTTGTTTTAGTTCTATTACGAGTTGGGGGTCTGTTTGTGTTAGCCAAGTGAATATACCCCCTGCCCATAGGCTTCCGTCCTATTACACAACATGATGTAAAGTAGGCGAACAAAATTAGTTCCCTCAATATTGGTACACATACTTCTGGAGCACTATTTTTTTTTATGTATAAGTGAAAAAAAAATTAAATAAATAAAAATCGAACAGAATGCTGAACAGATGATTTGTTTATCTTCCAAAACGTTTCCCACATATTTTGCAAACATAGGGGTTTTTTCCATTATGTGTTTGCATGTGGTGATTCAAATTATTTGGACTTATAAAGTATTGAAACACAATGTACTTTTTCTACTGTCAATATCTGGCAACTAAGTTTAAAATCTTTTGCAGTTAATTGCATCACTCATTTAAAATTTTACTTGAGATTACCAGATTTCACGATTTGCCTTTTTGATATTAAATTATATTAAATAAATACAATCGGTCGACATGTGGAAAACTAAAACAACAACGAATGTAGCCTACATTTTGGGTAGATTTCAGCAAATACATAGCACACATACGTAGTGTGATTTTGTGTCATATCTGCTATGTATAAAATATACAATTTGTATTCTCTTACAAACAGGGATGGACATAACCGAATACTTGACTATTTGGAATACAATGTAAAAAAATATTCTCGAATCTGGAATTTCAAATACATTCTAAAATCATAAGGTTTTAACAAGTACAAGTGGATTTACATGTGCAGTTTTAAAATTTCCGCTCATAGTTTGCAAGATCAAGGTTTTTCACTGGTGTGTGTCCACATGTGTCTTTCCAAAGCTCTTCGTTGTGCAAAATATTTCTGACATATTTCAAAAGCATGAAGGCTTTACTTCAGTATGGATTCGCATATGCCTTTTCAAATTACTCGCAATTCGAAAATCTTTCCCACATAATTCACAAGTATAAGGTTTCTCTCCAGTATGGATTCGCATGTGTATTGTCAAACCACTTTTTTGGACAAAATCTTTTCCACATATTTGACAAGGATGAGGTCTTTCTCCAGTATGCGTTCGCATGTGCAGCTTCAAATTACTCGTATTTGGGAAGTCTTTCCTACATATTTCACAGGCATAAGGTTTTTTTCCAGTATGGCTTCGCATGTGCCTCTTCAATAGACCAAGCATTGAAAAACTTTTCCCACATAATTCACAAGCATGAGGCTTTTCTCCAGTATGTGTTAGCGTATGGTATTTCAAACCCCTTTCACGGGCGAAACCTTTCCCACATATTTCACAGGCATGAGGCTTTTCTCCAGTATGTGTTAGCAAGTGGTATTCCAAAGTGTTTCTCCGAGCAAAATCTTTCCCACATATTTTACAAGCATGAGGTTTTTCTCCAGTATGAGTTCGCATGTGCTTTTTCAAATCACTTGTCCTGGCAAAATCTTTCAAACATATTTCACAAGCATGAGGTTTTTCTCCAGTATGTCTTTGTATGTGGTTTTTCAAATCACTCGTCCAGGTAAAATCTTTCCCACATATATTACAAACATACGGTTTTTCTCCAATATGAGTTCGCATATGCTTTTTCAAATCACTTGTCATGGTGAATTCTTTCCCACATATTTCATAAACATGAGGTTTTTCCCTGCTATGTATTTGCATGTGGTATTTCAGAGTATCTGAACATGCAAAATCATCTCCACATATTTTACAAGCACAAGGTTTCTCTTCAGTATGGGTTCGCATGTGGTATTTCAAAGAATTCGAATTTGCAAAATCTTTTCCACATATTTCACAACCATAGGGTTTTTCCCCGCTATGTATTTGCATGTGGAATTTCATAGTATTTGAGGATGCAACATCTTTCCCGCATATTTCGCAAGTAAAAGGTTTTACTTTCATATAAACCTTGTTATCCATTCTACTGGAACAAGATGCACTTTCTCTATTGTCAATATCCATGTTTTTACGACATTAAACTTTTTCAAATTTATTGTTAAAATTTGTAGTTTATAAAAAGTCTAGTTCTGTCTCTCTCTTCCAAGCTTAAAATGTTAACAATGAACACAAATAAAAATGGTATAACACCTGAAAAGCAGACAAGAGGTTTAAAAAACATAATTTCCACTAAACACACGAAGTGGAACGAACAGTGAAATCGTATTATTAATGTTTTATAAAATAAATTCAGGTCGCAAAGAAAAATTACAGTTTAACAAAGTAATCAGTGGGGCTGTATGTCCAACATATGGAAATTTTGAGTACCGTAGGTATATTTGCTTTATATTGTTGGCAATAACATAAACTTCACTTTATCTTACCTCTGGGGAAGGTATGATATAACATCCTAATTACACCCAGCTAGTAAGTGTTGGGTGTGAGAATCTTCATTCTCTTGAGCTCGATGCGTGAAAACGCCAGATGTCTGGGTATGCGTCACAGAAAGTCACGTACAGATCAGCACGGCCCTCGAATTTTGCTAATTTGATTTTTGTTTCTCACCAATGTATTCTGCCCTATATGATTACATATACGATGTATTTCTGAACCATTTTATTCAGTTTAATGTTGGTAGTGCCTATCAAAATTATGGCCCGTAAATGCAAAAGTCTGTAAATAAAATAATTACTTCTAAATAAGACGAAAGGATTACAAAATTATGCGTTTCGATTAATACGAGGAGTCGTACTGATTTTTTTATAAGTTTTTGTGAATCCATGACATCGTATGAATTGTGGTATAACGAAGTCAAAACGAATCGATTAGTGAAACTTTGCATGCCCGTCAATACCTGTAATTACAACAATTTAACATAGCCTCTTCGGCTATTTAGAACTGAAACTTCCACAACGCACAATGGATTAAGATATTCTTCAACTTCGAGATTTTTATTTAAATTTGAGCGCCAACTTTCCATAGTAAAATAAAAGCCTCGATGCGTCATTGGATTAAATTATTTTGCCAATTTGATTCTTATTTTTCACCGATTGCGCAAGTTAATCATTACGCAAGTTAATCATTTGCGGCATACGAATGCATCAATGCGGCGTTATATTAATTTGATTCTTGTTTTTCACCGATCTTTACGCAAATTAACATTTGTGGCATATGATTGCCTCGACGTGGCATTGAAATAAATTATTCTCGTATACCGTAAATTTCGAAGGCGGAAAAAAGTTTGACTTTAAAATGATTCAAATAATTTTTCTAGTCATGCACATGCTTACATTTGCGGCATATGAATGTATCGATGCGGCATTATATTCATTTGAATCTCGTTCTTCACCGATAAATTAGTAGTATAAATTACGCAAATTAAACATTTGCGGCATATGAATACATCGATGCTCCATGATCCATTTACTTTGATCCATTTATTGTCGTTAACATGCCATCCGATCAACAATGAAAATGAGAGAAACATGTCAAGCCAAGGTTTGTGTAGAGGAACGGCCGATGCGCGCCTGCGTGCGTCGATTGAAATTCAGTGATCCGTCGATCATTTTTTGTTCATTTCTCTCAAGCGCTTTGGTAAAAAAAATTCTCCTTCGGTAAATCTGATTATTTTTTCCCCGAGGAATCCAATGGTGATAGTCATAGCTTGCGCTTCTTTTTAATTCAATGCGCAACTTCGTTTTACTGCATTTTTACCGATATTGAGGGACATCAGTCGCCAGACGTCCCTCGAAGAAGGGGCTTCGATTCCTATTTAAAATAGCATTCTCTGAAATGGGACAAAGTCTCTCCATATGTATAGCGTGCCGTACTGGATATACCGGTATTTGTATATTAATAATTTTAAACAACTTCAATGGCAACAAAAAATCAAACTCATACCGTTAACTCAACAATACCGTTAACAATCTGGTAATCTTTACTAGTTAACTATCAGTAATAATAAGTTAGAATTGTGGGTTGGTTTATTTGATTTAAGTTATTGTAATATATTATCAAGGAATTAAAATCTATACAGGCAACTTATTGGATCTTTTGCTGTATCAAATTAACAGACATTTTGGTGAACATGTAACCTATTATCTATTCTGTTTGGAGTTAGATAGATGAGATAAATAAGTTTATTTCGAATTCATAATCAGCAAAAAGGCGATAAAATGGTTGATAAAAACAAATTAATAAAAACTAATTATGAAATCAGGAGATTAAACAAAATCTTGGACAAGGTTTAAAACGTACCGTATATGTGCTCGAGAATAGGCCGAGTTTAAAACTCAAAAATAAAGTTGCGGGACCATCTTACCGCACAAGATGATATTATGCTGACTTGCCGGTAATTCCAAATGCTTCAAACCATACCAAGTTCTCACGATAACAAGCGTGCACGCACACACACGATCGCTTGTGAAGGTGGATTGTCTTATCATACAGCTGATGGCTTGTACAGTCTGTGATTGGTTTGTTTTCGCTTGTGTTTCTTTTACATAACAACAACAGTGTCGATTTACGGCCAGTTGTTTCGTGGTGAAAACGTTATTATTTGGTGTGTTATCGCCGTAAAGGCAATTAACGGCGCGTAGGGATGGGCAATGTAGAATAATTTACTATTCTAGAATATTCTAGAATAGTTAAATCGAATCCAGAATACCGAATCCTATTCTATTTTCATACTTATTCAAATAGTGGGAATTTCTACATTGGTGGATTTAGATGGTAAAAAATTGCAAATGTATTACTTACTATAAATGTATTATCTATTTGGAAATGTCCTGAACATTGGATTTCATTTGATACTAAACAAGCAGTTCCCAGAACAATAAAATTTAGGAATATTACAATATTTTTTGCCTTCAATTCTTCCAAATGTATGTAATCCCTAAATACTAATAAATACTGATATGCTAAATTAGGACGCGCTTCACACACTTTAATAGTAAGCGGTTAAATACAAAATAGACATGAAACGGCGTTAAATCATTATTAATGTAAATCTGCCGAGTATACTAAAACATACGCGCTGAGAACCAGCGTGTGGCCACTGCAACCTATGCGCCGTTGTAAAATATTAAATTTAACCACTATCAATTAAAATCAACCATTTATTCTGTGAGAGCAAGACACGTAAAACCAAGTTCCCGTAAACGCGATTTCGTACTTAGTTATTAGGTAATAACATCTGAAGACGAACTCATTTTCTATGATTATCGTTACATATCATTATCTACCCAGACTTGGCCCTACTCAAATTCAATACGTCACTATCTTCACCAGATGCGGCAACTTTTTTCAAAATTCATCGGGCGACTAAAATACTCCAGACTTCCGATCAAACGTGCGTCTATCTTGAACGATAGAAATGTTATCATTAATCATTATCTACCCAGACTTAGCCCTACTCAAATTCAATACGTCACTATCTTCGCCAGATGCGGCAACTTTTTTCAATATTTATCGGCGACTAAAATACTACAGACACTCGATCAAACGTGCGCCTATCTTGAACGATAGAAATGTTATCAATAATCATTATCTACCCAGACTTAGCCTTACTCAAATTCAATACGTCACTATCTTCGCCAGATGCGGCAATTTTTTTCAAAATTTATCGGCGACTAAAATCAAACGTGCGTCTATCTTGAACGATAGAAACGGACCGAAAAATATGTAATCTTTTGAGAGTGAAATTTAAATGTGACAGTTGTTCGCGTTTTGCGATATAACTTTGTATTTCGGAAAATGGTATAATAAAATTATTCGTAAATAATATTTGATCTAAATTAATGGCGAGTAATGTTATAACATTTAACGCCCGGCTTTTGGTTTACGTGCATCATTTTTTTGGGAAAACTCGTAGGTCGCGAAAAATCATTTAATTTAAAATGAGGCAAGGCACCTCTGTAAACAATTAAAGATTGTTGCATTCAGATTATCGGAATATCACCAGTAAGTAACGTTAAGATTATCGGAATATCACGGTTCCATTACATTTGAACCCACGTACATTTGAACCCATGACAATTGCACCTGTATGCTATTGCACCTATGGAATTTTTTTTGTTTCACGGATAGTTAAACCCATACTAACCCTAACCCATGGGTTTTAGCACCCGCATATAGATTGAACCCGTGGATATACGCATGGGTTCAAATGTACATGGGTTCAAATGTACGGTCACCGAATATCACCAGTAAATAACGCTAGCTAGATAGCAAATAAGGAAAACGCAAAAATGGTGCAATAACGAGTCCTCGGCGTGAGGTTATATTGCCGACGTCTTGTCCTGAATATGCCGATTGAAATTACAGTGTTTGATGTTTACCGATTTACGGGTTCTTTGCGAGCAGACGCAAGTTTAATTAAACGAGAGAGATTTCCACGCGAGAAAAACGCTCGTCTATAATTGATAAATTAGAAACCCGAAATACAAAAATTTACGCTTGGCGCCGGAGAGGCGGAAACCGAATCCTGTTATCGGATCCTGTTGGATTCGAATACTTTGGGATTCGAATCCTCCGGATTCGGTATTCTATATTGCCCATCCCTAACGGCGCGCGACTTTTAATCACCTTTACGATATGTTATCCGTTAGGGGCGGTGATAAGAACTCTTATCGAAATTAACCACGTTGTGGTCGATCAAAGGAAATTGTTTTATGCTGACTCAGGAACTCTCTTAAACTCCCGACAACAATCCCTTCCATTAATACAAATCACGACGCATGGAAAGCAATATAGACTTAATTAACATGAATTTACAAGTAAGAGTTACGAGTAAGAATCTACGACCATCGCTACCAAACAGAAATGATAAACGCGAGTAATATTTTTGTTACAGCAATTTTGTTTTCTTTCTGCACCTTTCTTAAAGCGTCTGGCGTGTTAAGATTCGTAGAGATTTATAAGAATGTGTTAATACAGCGTTATTTCTTTCCTTGAAACGGACCGCTGTGGCGATCAAAGGAAATTGTTTTATGCTGATCCGGGAACTCTATTTTAAACTCCCGACACAATCACGACGCATTGAAAAGCAATATAGACTTTATTAACATAAATTAACAAGTAAGAGTTACGGGTAATAATCCACCTACAGCCCTCGCTAACATGCAGAAACGATAAACGTGAGAAATGTTTGGGTTACAGTAATTTTGTTCTCCTTCTACGTTTTTTTTGAGGCGTCCGGCGTGTAACAATTCGTAGGACCGGCTTTTGTGCGATTTTTTATAAAATCGCCGTTTTAAGGGAGTTGGCCTATTCGCAGGATAGGCGTTATTTCGAGAAAATACGGTACGCAAAACTTGGCAACTTTGGATGATTTCACTATAGCCTACTTTAATCCAGGGCTTCCCAAACTTTTGGGCTCGCGCCCCCTTTTAATATATTAAAATTTACCGCGGCCCTTGTTCGCATTAATAATGCTAAACAGCTCGAATTATGCATTTTTGATGTTTTATTGACAAAGGTTTTTTTCAACTTTTAGTAGGCCTACTCAATTACAAAAACAAGCACATATTCATTCAGATTAACGTTACTCAATTATTCAGTGTAAGGGTGCGAATACTGTTTGCTTCATAGCAAGTCCAGCCTTGGCTCAATCTTTGTTTATGCAGGCCTAAATGATGAATTACAATGTCTGGCCACCGACAGCATGGTCCTTATACGGAATTGTTCACTCTTATTGATCAAACTGACAGCGGTTTGTGTGGCGCCAAATTATCACGGAAAAACTCATGGCGCACCTACACGTAAAATATGCTCCCTGATAAAAACACAATTTTGTCATCGTTAATATGTACTTATCTTATCTCTGCCTGGTTTTTCTTCAAAATGCTAAAAAAATCACTCATGTTCAGCAAATAAATAAACTGCAGCCTACGAAATTACATGTAGGATACCCGAAGTAACAGAGCGTGCACAACATAGAACAGTAAAATGAAATTGATTCGTATACACATCATTTGCAACAATGAGAAACAATAAAACATTCAAATAAATAAAATATGAAACATATTTCGAGGTGCACTTTGCAAATCGCCTTCGGGAACCCCTAGCTTAACGATTATTGAAGCCGGCATTGTTATGCAAGCACACGCAAATCAGGTCTTACGATCAGAATATGCATTGATATACAAGCGCGGTGATTCTACTGTGTTTCCCCGAAAATCAAACCAAGCCTAAATTTTAGAAATTGTTTTAATATAAGCATTCCCCTTTAAAAAAGACCTAATTCCGTGGAAGTGCGTCGTTTCAATTTCGCTAGGACGTCGCAAAATTTTGTGATTCATGAACCTTTCAAACAACCCATATTTTCTACTTTCACAGAAAAAAGGGAAGATTATATCGATCTTACCTGTGATGGTGTTACAATAAAAAAGTTTAATTCTAAAAATTCGTTTTTTTGAAGATAAAGATTATTTTTCTTGGTTCAAAAAGCGTTGCGGACTCCTATCCCCTTTGCGATTTCGTTTTTATATAAAGCAGGCTTTTCTACCAAGGCCCATTAAATATGATTTCACTGATTGTCGTTATGTTTTGTTTGTTTCTTTTATTGAAAGGTATCAATACGTATTTTCACGGGTAGTCGTAACTTGAGCATATTTTTGAAGGGCGTCACAATACAATGAAGTTCAAGAACCACTGAGTCCTAGTCAATAGCAAGAAATTTCTACTCAAGAAATTTCTATTCTTTCTACTTTTTAAATGGTTAATAATCTATATATAGCAGTTATTTTGAATGAAGTGCTATTTATAAGTAATGGAAATCGGTATACATATTTGGCATAATAAAAAATCTCGCTTTTCTCTACATCGCCCCAAAATAAGCCCTAGTGTTATTTTCAAAATAAAATTGAAGACACTGTCTTATTTACACAGTATGATGATGTGTTCATTAAGAATCGTGAAATTTTTGTTTCACAATATTTTTAATAATTGTATTTCAAATCAAGAGTCTGGAAAAGTACAATAGATATAGTACTTTGTGTAAAATTGATGTTCTCTTTGCATCTCTAAAATTCGTTTCGCAGCCCCTTCCAGGGCCGCGGCCCCTAGTTTGGGAAGCCCTGCTTTAATCAATTACTCAGCCATTTGTTGTCCGACTCGCGTCAAACTTCTAATACATTACATTGATGTTATTCTCTATACATGCATTTAATTTTGTCGTCGATCAGATCATTTTTTTTTGTCCTAATTGTCTCATTTTTCACTACGCCACTAAATATCTAACTTCGGATCGGGAATCAGCTTTCTGCGTCACCACAACTCAAGCGAAAAGTGTGCGTGTGAAGACAAACACGCTTTACGTCGTTGCATAAATGTCGATGTTCAATCCATGTCGGAAGCGACGACGATAATGACGTCCGTAGAGGTGCAGCACTTTCAAGTTGTTTTAATCTAAAACGTCTCGTTTCATTTTCTATTATCGTAACTTTAGATCCGAATATTCACCGATCAAAGCTGATTTTTATTATAGCCGATAATGTTTTGATACCAGTAACTCCACGTCGTAACTAGTCGCACGATAAATGTTATTGAGCATTCATATGACGGTTTTTTATGAAATTAACCTACTTAAATGTTGGTCGCGCATAAATCATGACCGACCGATTTGGCAATAGGCAACTTTGAATTAAATTACTTTCGATAAATTAATGAAACCGAACTCATTTACGACAATTTATCGCTGATTTTATATTTTATAATTACGCAGTATTTCACGACTGCTCGCAATTTTTCCATTTCGAACCAGCTGCTGTTCCAAAGGGAGGAATATTAAATTGTCAAATCGAACAAAAATGCTTTTCGTTAATTGCCATTTTTCCTAAATTAAATTACACTTCCAACATTTGACGCCATGAATTCAAGATCCACAGAAAACTGTTGATGTATATGTTAGCCAATATTGATCCAATCAAACAAAAAATCGTTGCTATTTTCAAATCTACGCCAACTCGTCGGCGCCGGAATGTCTGACGTCAAATCTGTAACGGCGGCACAACATGACGTCGTCTTCGAAGGTAGTGACGTCAAGTTCAACTTGTGCGTCAGATGCTATTATTTTGATAAAAAAAAGTTATTTGAATTTTTACTTTTTCTCGAGTCTCCTGCAACATCTCGCGATCAGTCTCTATACATTGATAACGCCCTCTATCGAATGACGATATTTTGAGAAAGTTAGCATCAGTAGAAGTCACGATTTGAGCCGCTCGAAAACGAACTGTCAACTTTAACGTAAAACATGTTTTTTAATCAAAAAATAAATTAAATTGCGCGATTGAATATGGTAACTGATTCAAATATATAAGGACTCACTATAGAAACTGGCAGAAGCACAATATGACCTAATTTAGTCGAAATATAAATGATTGAAAATTTCATTCAAAGTTAGCCGGTTTTACGGTACAAGATGAAAGGTGGAAGGTATTGCCAAAAAGAAGCGGTACGTGTTCACTCACCTAAAACTATTGTATGTATGTATGTATGTATGTTCGTCTCGTAAAAGCAATATAAAAGAGTAATTAATTATAAATACTGAAGACGGGATGTATGCACAAGACCATATTGGCCTAAAAACCGGTGTGCGGCATACACCCCTTTTGATATATATAAATTATAATAAGGTAAATCAAATATGTACAATATGGTCCTTTATACAGGCAGTTGTGCAAGGAGGGTGGGTGGATGCGGTAACAGGGATATGGGTGGAGTGTACAAAACTGTTTGTACAAAGGAGTTTGTTAGACAAAACAACATCTATAAATAGACACAACACAACATGAAACACACTGCATATGAATATAGTAATAAAAAAATTTTTTTAAAAAAAAAATTAAGAATTTGGATGAATGTACAATACCATTGAGTGATGATACCACATACTATAAAACGCGGGAATGGTCAAGTTTAAAGGGTGTGTCACACTCGCACACACACACAACCATAGGGCATTAATAAAATTGGAAAAAAGAGAGAAGCTTTAGATAAATTTTATGGAGTCAGAGTAAAATCTAACTAGTTTAATCAGTAGTTAGAACATAAGACGTTTCACCGCCTAATGCTAGCTGTAAAATCGTCTGACCATTGGTACTACCGTACCGGTACCGGTACCCATCATCACCAGACTAAAGCTACTCAGAAAACAAAATAAGCATTCAGTTATTTGAATTTTACCGGTACCGGTATCTCGACTTTGGAAACACCGAGTACCGTTCGCTACCTGCAGACCTGTAAAAGCCTTAAAGCTGCCAATACCGTCATGACCCGGGAACAACACGGCTACACGGATAAACTGTTAGAAACAACTTGTCTGCATACACCAGTAGGCGAGGCATTTTATTACTTATCGATCTCGATCGTTACTTATCGATCCTTCCACGACCTTTGACCCCCGAATTCGTGGCTTATTTTAAGAGTGGTTTTGCAAGTTGGCACCGTAAAATGAGATATGTGTTTCAAACCATCATTATGATTCAACGCATACAACAATCCGTTTTTTGAAAGTACCGGTAAAGAATTTTAGCCTAGTCTATCACAGCTATTTCTACACTAATTTTTTTTACTGCAATTAAATCAAAACTCCTAAGAAGACAGCGTGATCATTGAATTATCTGATTTATATTTAAATTTCCGAAACACAACTGAAAACTAACGAATAGAATAAAAAAAAACGCGAAAACGAGGTAATGTTTACGACCACGCCCGAAAATCTGACGGACGAGAGGCCGTGGTTCGCCATATGAATAAGCCGTCTTATCGGCTTTCCTCTCCCCCGGGATAAATATGTAAATCCTATCCTATCCTATAAAAGTGTCTGAGCGGATGCGAAAAGGGAGCATTGTTACATCACTTTTCACGTCATGCTGATTGGCCAATGTCACGAGGTAAACAAGGATGTCGATGCTCGAGGAAAGGTCCATCTGTAATTATGATGAAAAGTATTTGTCTGTATTTTTGACACTCGCGATATCTCACGAAAGTGAGGTGATTTTGGATGAATTATGTGGTATAATTAGCGAGTTATTGATTATTCAGTGATAGGACACGCGGTGTCGCTATTTAGTTAGAGCGAAGGATACACGCCGCTAGATCGATAAGTCGGCGGTCTCCGACAGCCTTCTGTCCGGTTATCAGTCCATGTCGGGTATGAAATTAATTAGCCAGTACTTTATTAACTATAGGAGTGTAATCTCCGTCGTTGCAATAACACCAGGATTACGTTAATATTTACCACTGTGAATTATCCCGTTGTTTTTTTCCACGCGGTTTATAAGGTTATGACAGGTTTCCACGCGGAATTTAAGCTTCCCATCATTAAAACACACCAAAGAGAGATGAACCCTGCGCAAAATTAAAGTTCTCACATAATGATACTGAAATGTAAAGATCTATATGGGCGCATTAAAATAACACCGGTAAATTGCAAAAAGTATACATGACAAAAACAAATCTGTACTACAAAAAAAAGAATGAAAAAATACCATTCCCATTCATTCTCAGAAAAATTCAAAGTGTTTGCAATTGTTTTATCAAAAGAGTTTTTCATAGAGGAAATCGCAAATAAATTGATGACTTATTTTAGGAGCATAGACTACTACGACTTGTGGATTTAGCTGAATTCGAACCATGTACTATGATGTTCTCTTGCTACATTGGATAACTTCCGTCCAGCCTGTTCCGAGCAAACCCAAATTCAAACATAAATAAATAAGCTTTTTTATTCCATTCGTCAGTAAAAGTATTTCACAAAAATCAATTGCAGTATTTGGACTAAAAGCTTCGAATTCCCTACTCAATGACATCAAAAAGGTAAAATCAAACTCTGAATTTCTGCCAAACTCAAACAATATATATTATCATCATATCAGCAAATTCATCTGCTTTGAATATATTACTGTTTCGGAGATTATTTTCAAAGGTGTATTCAACACAGAAATGAAGAACTGTAGATTATTTGGATTGGAAGAACTATCAAGAAAATGTCAAGATCATCAGACACCACAGACCATATGGCATATTCAATAACTCCACATGCTACTTCACCCGGATTCAATATGGAACAATGGACTGATTTAATAACTAGATCAATTTTAATATCATCTTAATTAGACAAAAGAACAGCAATTCAAGTTATAGATAGTAAAATACAATGGAACTTTAATGCAGCAAACAGTGGTTTTTGTTCGAGTTTATGCTGTTCAACTTCTTCCCATTATTGTTGCCTATCACAAATTAAACATTCTCTTCTCTTCATCCCAGAATACCATCATATTCCATTATTATTTTTATTAACTTTGGAAAATCCATGGCATGGTAAAAGTGCTTCTCTTTATAATTTATTATTCTTCTATCGCACTGTACTTCTATACCTTTCTAATCTTCTGGCTGAAATCCGATCATAATAGGTTATGTGGAAATGCTTTTTATCAAGTCCTATTTTTTTCATTTTGAATCTCCATTCCAAAAAAACTTCTTTGAGTTTTTGCTAAATTTAGAATTAGAAAAATACCTCAAAAGAGCGAGTAAATTGATAGAATTTGATACATAACATTATCATATTTCACGTGACATTTGCGCCAAAACAATCATAGACGACTTATAACACTATCACACTTGAGTGGTGCATGCCATATATGTACACATCCCTAAAACTTGACCATTCCCCCGATTTACAGTGTGTGGTATCATCACTCAATGACGTTGTATTCACATCAATATTCTCAATTTTATCACTATGTTTACATGCAGTGTGTTTCATGTTGTGTTGTGTCTCTATTTATAGATGTTGTTTTGTCCTACAAACTCTATTGTACGAACAGTTTTGTATACTTCATTCTTACCTCTGTTACCCACCACCTTGCATAAAGGACCATATTGTATATATTCGATTTATTATATTCTATACATATCAAAAAGGGTGTATGCCGCACATTCGTGTTTTAGGCCGTATGGTCTTGTGCATAAATTCCGTTTTCTGTATTTTCAAATACTAACTCTTTTATATTGCCTTCACGAGACGAATAAACATACATGCCACATCACAAGGGAACACCAACGTCCTTGGCTATGTATGTCACCGTAGTATTAGTATATGCCAACGGTGGGCAAACCGCGGCTCGCCGGAGTTTTGTTGCGGTTCTTCTCGCTGGCAATAGTTATATCAATGAGCATATGTATATATGCTCATAAGCTCATTGGTTATATATTATCCAAATTTCACTAAGAGAAACCGTAGCGTAACAGTTTTTTTTTTAATTCATTAGGCGTTTGCAGAATATATACTTCGCGATATTGTCATTATACTTTTGTGTAAAGTTTTTGTCAATTCACAGTATTCTAATATTATTAATTTTAAAAATAATGCGGCTCTCACATATTTCTGACTTGCTCTTCTATTGAAAAATTTTGCCCAACCCTTATACATACATTTGAGGTGAAAGTCCTACAATATGCCGAAAAACTTTTAACAATAATTCTTAACAGTACATGTACCATGTTTCCCTGAAAATAAGAACTAGCCTGAATTTCAAAAATCATTTTAATATAAGCTCGCGGCTCAAAATAAGACCTAGTTAATAACGCAAAATTCTTTTTTGAGCTGGACGATAGCAAAAAATCTTTTCTACACGATTCAAAGATTGATAAGCTATGTTTAGCATTTATTTTAAATAAAAACGTGTTATTTATGAGTAAATGGATATCGGTTTTCATATTTTGCATGTTTGAAAATCTCGTAATTCTTTATTTTGTAATTTTGTTTTTGATAAACGAAAATATAAGACATTCCCCCAACATAAGCCCTAGTGTTATATTTCAGAAAAAATTGAAATGAGACCCAGTCTTATTTTCAGGAAACGGTATATACACAGTAGCAATAGATTTCTAAATAATAAAAAACGAATAATTGATTCACCAAAATGAATCAATTACAAATACATAGTGCCCATGGGATAACCGGCAATAGCTTTTGAAATAATGACAAGGCAAGTACCCTAACATGACAGAGTACATGAAGCCCACAAGTGCGGACGCATGATTTTACTATTATAACTTTGTTTCCAAGAAAATCAAATTTTGACAAAACTCAGTGAACTCATTGCTTTTTGACTATTTTTTTTTTATATTTTGTTTCTCACAATTAAAAGTCTGAAATTAGCAACTCTGTAGCAGTGCTTGTCAGAAGATGTCCTGTTTGTTAGATAATACCGGAAGTAAAAATGAAATGAGTACCGGTAATATCTGAATAGCATGCTTCATGGCAGTGGTTCCCAAACATATTTTTTCGCGACCTCAATTTTCATTAAATCGAAACGTTCTGCATGTGGACAAAACATGTAGCCTACTCGTAGAATTTAGACACGGGCCCGAATTAACAAAGCGCTTTCGCAACTGATGGAAACCTCGGCAATCGCCAAATGAAGCCGTTTGGACATTAAATGGTTGGGTTATTGCTGAAAAATCCGAAGTTAAGCACTTTTACGGAACCTGCTGACTAGAACAAATTTCGTTTTCCAACTTTTAAATCCTACTCACTTGTGTGCGCATGTTTGACAGAAATTAGGCGACCCCGGAAAATAGACTCACAGTTTGGGAAACACTGCATTCTGGGATACAATATAATAATGGTTACATGCAGCCGAGAGTTCACCAAGACTCATTGGTGGAACAAAGTACAGAGAACCAGTGGTTCTCAAAGTGGGCGTCGCGCGTCGTTTAAAATTTTCTAGGGCGTCGCAGAACTTTTGCGAGATTGTACCCGAGATGTGTAGAAAGAGTTTAAACTTTTGTTATCATCGTTTTAATCACAATTGAAAAATAGAGAAGACAATCAATTTAAAAATTATAACGATCAACCCTATTCATATGAGACCTCCCTAATGTCGTCACAGGTCATTCAATACTGTTCCAATTGTGACATCACACACACCAGGTAGGCTTGAGTTGAGCTTCTTTCAGCACTCCGCCTGCGTATGGACTCAACACATATTCAATATTTATACCACGACAGTTGTATTCGGGCAGTCCATCTGTATCTTTTCCACATATTCCATTTCTCCAGTATGGGTTAGCGTATGATAATTCAAACCAGATTTACAGGCGAAACCTTTCCCACATATTTCACAAGCATGAGGCTTTTCTCCAGTATGTGATAGCGTATGGTATTTTAAAATATTTGACCTGGCTAATTCTTTCCCACAATCATATTTCACAAGCATGTGGTTTTTTAGATTACTTGTACCTGCAAAAGCTTTTCCCCAGTATGACTTTGCATGTGGCCTTTCAAATTACCAAGAGTTAAAAAATCTCTTCCACAAGCATGAGGTTTTTCTTTACAAAATTATTGTTTCAATCCATGCATAGTGTATTTTTCTACATACAAGCTACAACATGACCAGTGTTTCCGAGTCTGTGGAGAGCGTTTGAATGAGTCTACAACGAGCCAGAAATTCACCACGGGCCAATATCAGCCAAGTTACGATTTACGTTAGAATTTACCTAAAACGTAAAAAGCAAGCTTTATTCACATAACATTAATCGAGTCAATAATTACCGGTTACTGAGTAGAACTGGGCCTATATTAGAATAGCAATTTACTATTCGGAAATTTGGTAATACGTGACGCGACAGGTCACTTGTGCGTCGCTTAATCAAACGATTGGATTTAAAGCGAGTCGGCACACACGTCATTAGCTACCTAAGTGGTGTTTCTCGCGAGTTCGAACAGCGAGGAATAAATTTTTCTGGTAGGTGTCAACCCAGATTTTCTAAATTGAAAAGCGGCAATACTAAAATAAAATGGAGAACACCATAAGTTTATGATAGTACGCGACCGATTAAAAGCGCTTTTTCAGACAATGCAAATAGCAAAAGTTCGCCACTGCAGTGTACATACCAGGGCAATTTCCCTTAGGATTCTTTGCTTTGTTGCCTCCACATTGGTACGTACAGTAGTACTGGAGCACCGTAAGTGTTGTACGAACAGCTCAGATTTGTCGAATTCACAATATATGTATCAAAACAAAATATAATCGGGCACTTTGTGTCCACGGATGGTCATGGTATTTTCTGAGTAGTATTGCTATCATTTCATCAACACAAGCACAGATTAAAAGGATCACAAATATGTTATGCAACAGAAAAAATCATTGAAAATTGAAAAACGAGTGATGTACATGCGACACTTACCGTATTTCCCGGCGAATAAGTTGCTTTTCTAGACCCAAATTTTTGACCTGATTTTGGGGGGAGGTCGTCTTATTATCATTATTCAATTCGGACCATAAAATACCTTCAGCAAAAGCATCCCCCACCTCCTCATCAGGTTAGTTTAAATAAGTCGGCATTCTCGCGCTGTGAATCTGGAATTTCAATGCTGTGATTATCATATTTGAAGTTGTCGCATTTAGGTGTGCATCACCATTGAAGGGCTATTACCGATACACGTGGGATCGCAATTTGTGAAAATCGTCAATTGTTTTTGTGACAACAGACTAAGATAAATGAAGGAATGAATACGTGACCCAAATTTTCTTGATTGAAAAGAGGCATCATAAAAAACTCAAAATAGAACGGAAAATAAGTTTTATTTTAGGATGACAGATTCAAGATGATTTTTATACTCGATGCGACTATGATATATGTATAATACTGTAATTACGGTAGGTGGGATAATATCGCCGATTTAAGGTTATTTTAATAATTGTCGCAGCAAAATGATCTAAACAACATGTAATTTGGAGCAGTGATACTATTTATATTGTCACAATCGCAGATTAAATTGATCACAATTGGATCAATAAAGCAACACATTTCGTTTTGTGGAGATTTCAAGGTTATGAATATGTATGTTTCATATATACATTTTTTAGTGCTCTCGAAGTATGCGAACCAAGATGGCGGACATCGGAACCAGGGGCGGACACTTTCAATAATTTTGGGGGGGCGAACTTGGATCGCCTACCGAAAAACACCGCGCCGTGTATCGTCACGTAACAATAACCTGTCGGTGTCATTCTCTAAGTATTAGCATGTCATTTTGCTACTCATATTTCGATTACCTAGGCTGCTTTGCTCGGACACAGAACTTGCGCGTCACTGAACCAATTTCTTGAATTCCGCGAGAATTAGCCCACGGCTCTTGCTAACAAACAGAAAATAACTTCCCATTGCCGTCTGCAACAAGCACCGCGATTACGCGCTTGTTAAAAGAGCCGCCTATTCAAGCGTATAATGATTTTTTCTGTCGATCCATGACAGCCACGAGATTCTAAAATGTCCTTATAAATTGATTTAATTGTGTGCAGCGTAACTCGCGGTTGCGACTTCTTACGTCAAAATAAAAATATTACTAAACTAAAGTACCACGGCGATATGGGGAAATAAAAATATGAGATAAGCTGTCTGATGTATTTAATTTTAATACGAATTTTTGCAATCTTCCGAACTCGTTATCGCCGTTACAAAAATCTCGATATCTGATATAAAATCCCATATAGTACAATTTTAATTCATACAATGAAAATAATTATAAAGTATACTAGTAAATCAAAAATACAAATTCACCGCCTCGAAATCCACGCGGAACAGTCGCCACGATTACGCCACATGTTAAAAGAGCCGACTTTATCAACGAAAAATGATTTTTCACTTGTGCAAAGTAATCAATCAAAGACCGATACGGGCATATTCAAAATGTCTTGATTTATTAATTTAATTGTCTTCAATTTAAACTGCGGTTGAGTCGACAAAACAAGAGCCACTCTAAAACACGACGGCAAACCGCGGACATAAAAATGTGTGGTAAACTGCCCGTTTATATATTGTTTTGATCCGTATTTTTGCTATTTTGCGAATTCGATAAATTTGAGATGTACTTGTCACAATGGTTCCGCTCAATCGCAATGTTGTCACTCCGATTATTTTTAAAGATAAAACCTTTCGAAAAATTCATAAATTTTCTGTCAATTCTCACGTAGTAAAAGTTTTTCGGTACAATAAAAATACATAAATAAATACAAAAAGTGATCGAATATACTTTAATTATCTTATATATCATCACAAACCGGGGAAAAGTCGCGTTGTCAGATTTGTTTAATGTTAAAACAAAAATTTTCGACGTCAATTCAAAAGTAATGGATAAAAAGGCAAATCCCGCTCACAATTGACCGTGTTTCGATTTTAGTGACGAAATGTTTTTAAAGGTCAAGCAAACACAAATTTGTGAAATTACCGGGTGGACTTATTCGCCGGGAAATACGGTACATTAGAAGTTTTCCGCCAAAATTTCGAGGCGATGAATATGTATTTCTGATTTACTAATATACTTTAAATATATTTTCAAGTACTAAATATCAAGTTGTACATTATGGAAATTTAAAGCAGATAGTAGGATTTTTCTGAAGGCGATAACAAATTCGCAAGATTGCAAAAAATAGATATCAAATCTGAATGTAATCGGGCAATATATTCTCACATTATTATGTTCGCAGATGGCCGTGGAAATATGCTTTCTTCTTGTCGTAAGTCGATGCAACCGCGAGTTACCATGAACGCAATTAGATTAAAATATGTTGTCATCGATTGATTATTGTGCTACGGAAAAGTACTATCTACACTGAAAAGGTCGGCTCTTTTAACAAACATGTGATTGCGTCAAATATCCGATTTTGAAGTTCTGATATTAAGATTCTTTTGCGTTTGGTTTATTGCAGTGGTTTTCAACTTTTTTGTCTTTGACCCCTCAGAAGTTTTTCTATTTGAAATTTAGTTTATAGCTTAAACAGCAACCTAATGTTCCATACAGATTTAACCAAGTCAAAAATAACACCAAACTAGTGGACGTTTTAATTTATTTTGCAAATCGAATACACTTGATGAGATTTCTGCTGTTGCATATCAGAAGCAAGTCTTGAAATACGCGTAATGACGGACGCGTTTCGTCTTCGTAGTTTAGTTGGTTACGAGCCTTGGTTTTGATATGAACGGGAGCAAAAAATTCACTTTCACAAAGATATGTGGAGGTGAATAGAACAATAACATGTAATGCATCGATACTTTCGGGTACGACAGCAAAATGGCGCACCAAAACTGAGAAAGTGATCAATGTAGTTGCGTTCTCGCATTTATTATTGGCATAACTCGTATTTGTCACAATAGGTTACGGGAGATAAATCAAAATGATTTTCGTGGGCTATCGTCACATTGTCATAGTCATTCACTTTAATGTACATCCACCCGTTATTTGATGCATTACATTGAATAAAGAAAAATACCAAATAATAATTACATTACAAATCACAGACAATTTAACTTGAATTTAAAAGTTCTTTTGTATGGCACCCAAAAAGCACTTGGCTCATTGCCCATGGTGATCTGTTCTTCGATTAAGCACTGCTTGTCAGGAGATGCCTATGTCATTCAATAACAAAATAAGCGACAACCAGAGTGCTGCGAGGAATGGCAGGAGAATAGAATGCAGATATCCCTTTTTAAAAAATATTCAAAAACGGGTTTTACACAATATGAGTGTTCATGTGTCTCTTCAAATAATCAGATCTTGAAAAATCTTCTCCACATACATTACAATCATGAAGTTTTTCTCTAGTATGAATTTGCATGTGGCTTTTCAAAGTATCACGCCTTGCAAAATCTCTACTATGTGTCTTTGTGTGGCATTTTAAAGAACTTGACCACGCAAAATTTTTTCCACATATTCTACATGCATATGGTTTTTCACCAGTATGAGTTCGCCTGTGTGTATGCAAGCCACCTAATCTTGCAAAATCTTTTCCACATATTTCACAAGCATAAGGTTTTTCTCCAGTATGGGTTCGCATGTGCAACTTCAAAATAGATGACCGTGCAAAATCCTTCCCACAAACCTCACAAGTATAAGGCTTTTCTTCAGTATGAATTCGCATGTGGTTTTTCATATTACTCTTACTGGCAAAATCTTTCTCACATATTTCACATGCATAAGGTTTTTCTCCTGTATGGGTTCGCATGTGGTATTTTAAATCACTTGGCCATGCAAAATCTTTCGGACATATCTCACAAAAATAGGGCTTTTCACCAACATGAGGTTTTTCTCCAGTATGAATTTGCATGTGCTTTTTCAAACTACCTGTCCTGGCAAAATATTTCCTACATATTTCACAAGCATAAGGTTTTTCTTTGGAATGGCATTTTACATGACATTTTAAGTTATCTGATCTTGCAAATTCTTTCCGACATATTCCACAAGCATAAGGTTTTTCCCTGGTATGGGTTCGGATGTGGTTTTTCAGAGTACCTGACCATGCAAAAGTTTTCTCACATATTTTACAGACAAAGGGTTTTTCACCTGTATGTGATCGCATGTGCTTTTTCAAATTAGTTTTCACAAGCATAAGGTTTTTCTTTGGAATGGCATTTTACATGGCATTTTAAGTAATCTGATCTTGCAAAATCTTTCCCACATATTTCACAAGCATAGGGTTTTTCCCTGGTATGGGTTCGGATGTGATTTTTCAAAGTACCTGACCATGCAAAAGCTTTCTCACATATATTACAGAAATAAGGTTTTTCACCAGTATGTGATCGCATGTGCTTTTTCAAACAACTTATCCATGCAAAATCTTTCCCACATATTTCACAAGCATGCGGTTTGTCTTTCATTTAAATTTCTATATCAAATATACTGAAACAAGATTACAGCATTATTAATTCTGAAATTTATACTCCAGTTAAATAAAATTCTGGTTTTGTCTCTAGTTCTGTACGATTATTTATCTCCTACAATTAACACAAACCAAACGAAAATTGTGGAATATCTGAAATTTCCAATAAACACACAAAGTGAAACAAACAGGTAAAATCAAATCATGCATGTTTTGAATTCGGCCTCTAAAAATAGTTGCAGAGCAAAAATAATGGTTTGACAAAGTAATCAGTAGTGTTAGATAAATGCAATGGAGAACCGAAACAACAATGTATGGACATATCACAGGACTATACAGGTGGATCATATATAAAACATACACAGTAATATAAGAACAGATATTTAGTATTTTTATTACTCTGTACTCTTGAGGAAGTAGTATTAAGTTAATAAAAAACTAGTAATAACAAATGATATGTGTTTTGCCATTGCTTCGATAGTTCAACAGTGGGCCATATAACCAACTTTAGACATTTTACTGGGTCACACAAGAATTTTTTTTTCTATGTACACAACAAATTAAAAAATTGGAGACAACTAGAGCGTCATGAGTGAAGGCAAGAATATCGCTTAAATTTTTAGTAATAAAGACACAGGGCAAAGTGGCAAAAGATCTATCATTGTGTAAAACTGGAATAATCTAACTATTGACAAGAGCCACTCACACTATATTGCTTAGTGGGCCAGGTTGTGACCAGTGAACCGCAAGTTATACACTCCGGATCCAACAAAAAATAAAGCGAGAAGAAAATAAAAAAAAAAAAATTAAAAAAAGGGATTTACAATATATGAGTCTTCATGTGTCTCCTCAAATAATCTGATCTTGAAAAATCTTCCCCACATATATCAAAAGCATGAGGTTTTTTTTTCAGTATGAATCCGCATGTGGCTTTTCAAAGTATCACGCCTTGCAAAATTTCTCCCACATATTTCACAAGCATGAAATTTCACTCTGGTATGTGTTAAAATGTGTCTTTTCAAAGAATAACGCCTTGTAAAATTTTTCCCACATATTTCACAAGCAAGAAGCTTTTCCCCAGTATGTGTTCGCATGTGGTATTTCAAACTTCTTGACCATGCAAAACTCTTCCCACATACTTCACAAGAATTAGACTTTGTCCTGGTATGAATTTGTTTGTGGCTTATCAAATTACCAAGTGAAGCAAAACTTTTCCCACATATTTCACAGGCATGAGGTTTTTCCCCCGTATGCGTTCGCATGTGCACTTTCAAATCACTTAGCCTGGCAAAATCTTTTCTACACACTTTACAAACATGAGGTTTCTCTCCCGTATGCGTTCGCATGTGGGTTTTCAAATTACCTGACCATGCAAAATCTTTTCTACATATTTCACAAGCAAAAGGTTTTTCTCCATTGTGCGTTTTTATGTGGCTTTTCAAGGTACTTGGTTGTGCAAAATACTTTCCACATATCTTACAAGCATGTGGTTTTTCTCCGGTATGTGTTCGCATGTGAAATTTCAAAGTTTCAGCCATTTTGAAATCTTTTCCACATATTCCACAAACATAAGGTCTTTCACCAGTATGAATTCGCATGTGGTTTCTCAGAGTGATTGGCATTGAGAAATATTTTCCACATACTTTACAAGCATGTGGTTTTTCTCCAGTATGGACTTGCATGTGGTTTTTCAATTTTCCTCGATCTCTAAAATCTTTTCCACATATTTCACAGACACGAACATATGTTTTCCTGTTGTGTATTCGCATGTGGTATTTCAAGGTTTGATGCCATGTGAAATTTTTTCTACAGATTTCACAAGCATATGGTTTTTCACCTGTATGGACTCGAATGTGAATCTGGCCTTATGAAACATTTTCCACATATTCCACAAGCATGTGGTTTTTCTCCAGTGTGGGTTTGCCTGTGGTATTCCAATTTACTTTTCCCTGTAAAATCTTTACCGCATATTCCACAGACATGAGCTTTTTTCTCAGTATGTGTTCGCATGTGGTACTTCAAATTAATGGCCGTCGCAAAAAAATTTCCACATATTTCACAAGCATTCGTTTTTTCTTCCATGTCCATTGTACTGGAACACGACGCATTTTCCCCATTGTCAATATCCATTTTATTCAACTGTAAATCCTAAATCTTTGATACCGGTATTATTTCATTTAATATTAGTTCTATGTTCATTTATGGCATGTCATAAATATTGAAACGAAATCATTGCAATAAAAAATATAGTACACACAGAGGGCAGATAACTTTTTTATGGTTTTGCAGGCAGGCAACTAGAATAAAGCCAGGCCACAGAAAATTTGGACTGGGCCAAGGGGAGTTTCAGGAGTCAAGACTGATACCGGTCGGACACTTCTATCATGCTAGCAAAATCCTACTGCTTGAAAACTCGATGTCATAAAAAATGTTCCTTTATAAAATTGGAAAAAATAATTTAATTGTATTCTGCAAACGTGGCCTTAGATTTTCGTATATTATTACAGTATCCAATTTCTTGTGAATAAACTTTGATGACATTATGTAAGTATTGCAATAAAATGCCGTATACGTGTGAGTAAAATACAAATAAAGTTCCAAAAAATTTGAAATTTGTCATGGGGTCTCAAATAAAATTAGAACATTGATAGATAGATAGATAAGATACTCTTTCCAGAAAAGAGACAGCAAGATAACATAAATTTCATAAAATTCCAAATAAAAAGTTGAATTGACCCAAAATGTTAACAAGATTTGCTTTTAAAGCTCAAAAAATATTTTGGGTATGGAATGATACTTTCAACGTATTTTCAATAAAAATAAAAAAAAGAATTGAAAAAAAACTTGATCAGTTTTGCAAAAAAATACTTACAGTATATTGTTAAATTGACACAAAAAATATTTCGGATGTGACCATATTCTGTGGCCCCGTGTCCTGGCTCCAAAGCTACAAAAAATCACCACTCCCACTCCAGTTTGGGGAAAGCAATTTTTCAACTCTCAATACTCTTGGCCTCTAGTCGAAACCACTAGCTGTTACGTCTAACTTGGAAATTAAAAATTTCAGAACTTCACCTTCCTAAAAAATGATTGGCTAATCCCCTGCACACACATGTGAACATTACTGCCATGAAATACTGATGAACAAAATGTTATAACCGAAACTTACATGCTTACAAGAGTTGCTGGGATCCAATACAATATTATGAGCAAGATTTATCGGCCATACACAGTATAACTATCATAGATTGAATGGAACAAAATGTAAAATGTTCCTCACTTTGGAGCAGTATCATGCGGTAAAAGTCATCTGCAAACCTATCTGTGACAGAATAGTCCCCGTTTGCAAGGTTGAAGGGCCACAAAACCTTGAAAAGTCTCGCGTGCCGCAGTCCGGAATACTCAAAGGTGATCAGAATAATGCGAATCTACTTACTTTAAACGTTTTAAAGTACAGTTCTAATAAGCCTATTATTATGTTGTATGAGTGGTGTTTCTTCAAGTAAGATATATAAAGCCTTCAGTTATTTTAAAATTGCTTCTCAAGAATTACTGTTGTATTTTTCGTCAAAGAACAACCAAGCCCGTCAAGTTGGGATTTGATGACCTAGCTAAAAAAACATTCATTTCTGCACTTCGTCACAAGGCCCACGTCAAAAATGTTTTGTCAATAAATACAAATATACACTAGAATTGTTCTGCGGGCCGCACGAAATGTGCCAGGGTTTGTACCACCTTGATTTACATTATAATGAAAGGACAAAAAAGTTGAATAGCAAAACGGAGGCAGTAAAGTTAAATGAATATCACAGGGAACCATTGCGAGGGTAAATCTGAACGAGAGTTGATTTTGGTATGACAAATTATTTTGCATAAAAAGCAAAATTGAAAACAAAAGAACGATCTTGACCTCTTTATCATTTGCTGAACAAATTGAAATTTTGAACACACCAAAAAAATCTTACATGTCTGAAATGGTATTTCAAAATAATTGTCTTTGCAAAATCACTTTCACACATATTTTACAAGAATACGCAACTCAACGTCACCAAACATTTTCTGCATACTTTCTCCATTATGAGATTGCCTATGTGCTTTCAAGCCATCCAACCTCACAAAACCTATCTATCAATTCAACGATTTCTTATCAATTCTTGAAAAATTTGGTCCATGGGTTTTTATGTGTTTTCAAATTACAAAGTATAGAAAAATCTTTTCCACATACTTCACACGCATAATGTTTTTCTCCAGTATGAGTTCGTGTGTGCCTCTTCACACTATCATGTGTTGCGAAACCTATCCCACATACTTTACAATCATAGGCTCTTTCTCTGGCATGCGATAGCGTGTGCCTTTGTAAATTGCCTCTACTGGTAAAATCTTTCCCACATATTTCACAAGAATAAGGTTTTTCACCAGTATGGGTTTGTATGTGAATTTCCAACGTATGAAGCGATGAAAGATATTTTTCACGTATTTTACGACTATAAGATTTTTTTCGTTATGTTTTCGCATGTGGCATTTCAAAGTATAAGGCCTGGAAAAATCTTTCCCACATATTCCACAAGCATGTTTTTCTCCTGTATGCATTGGCATGTGCTTTTTCAAATCACTTTTACTGGCAAAATTTTTTCCACATATCACACAAGCATGCGGTTTTTCTCCTGTATGTGTTTGCATGTGTATTTTCAAATCACCTGTTCTGGCAAAATCTCTCGCACATATTTCACAAGCATGAGGTTTTTCTCCAGTATGCGTTTGCATGTGATTTTTCAAATTACCTGGCCATGCAAAATCTTTCCCACACATTTTACAAGTGAAAGGTTTTTCTCCAATATGAATTCGAATGTGGCATTACATTTTCCACATATTTCACAAGCATGTGGTTTTTCTCCAGTGTGGGTTTGCATGCGATACTTCAAATTGATGGCATTCGCAAAAAATTTCACAATCATTCGGTTTTTCTTTCATGTTCATAGTGCTGGAACAAAACGCACTTTCCATGTTGTCAATATCCATTTTTTATCTAATTGTTAATCCTAAATATTCAGTATTATTTTCCAATATTTGTTGTATGGTTGTTTATCATCTGTTATAAACATTAAAATAACATCTTGTATTGAAAAATATAACACACACATAGAGGCATAGCCAGTTTGAGGGCCGGGATACCTTCCTTATGGTGTGAAATGATTCATAAAAACAGATGGAGAAGGCCCGATATTGTACGCTTTTTGCTTTATAATCGAGACTGTGTCAACTTGCGAAAGATGGTGCAGGAATTTTCAATAAATCTCAACTTGTTTATTTTCACTTTCTATAAGTTCTTGTGGTGTCAGACTCGGAGGAAAATACTAAATAAGCACTTTTGGAAGTTTCAGAATTTGCTCAAAACTAGAATTCTATGAAAATGGGTTAAATTTGAGCAGAAAATTGTTATTACAATATTTTCAAATAACTTAGCATTGTTACATATTTGCCACATAATTCTCAAGCATGAATTTTTTTCTTTCGAATGAATTTCGATATACATTGTACTGAAAAAAGACCAATTAAAATTCCTTTTGTTGTTACACATAGATCATTTTTAATTTTCACAAGATTAACAGTCACAGGGGCGCAGCCAGTTAACATGGGTCGTAACTCGTAAATCCCCCGTTTGAAAATTTTTTTTTTCATCTGAAATTTCATCTACAAAAAGCAACAGCGTCGTTTACGATCGCGCATCATAATTTCGCGGTCAAAATGATATTCGACTCAATCACTTTTATTAATACGAATCAAAGCAAAATAGAATTCCTTAACATCAACAACGAGTTACGGGTAAGAATTAACCTACGGCTATCGATAACAGGGAGAAACGATAAATGTGAAGCGTGTCAACACTGTTTTTGTAAATTTAGAAACGTCGAAACAGATCAATAAGACAAGTAAATAATGTATTTTATGGAAATTTCTCGAGATATTGGGGAGAAATATTATTTTGGACTAGGTAGAAATACTATTATTGCCGATTTATTCACTTTTTTCAATTATTATTTAATACTTAAGAAACACAGACACTAAAATTGAAAGCATAGAAATGTCAACTATCCGCTTAACAAATATTGCATCCCGGGGTCAGTAATAATATTATTGTTCGCTTAAAAATGGGACCGTAATTTACAAACTGTGATACAAATCCTACACAGAAGATAAAAATCAGAACAAAATTAATTTATGTTGTGAATGCACTCCTTAATAGTTGTCTTTAACATCTTCGCCGATGTGAATTCACAATTCTGTCCGAAATATAAAAACCAAACTACGATTTCCGCCGTTGCGTGAGAATTAATATTTGCTGGTGAATAAAAAAAGGTGCTTTAATATAGTTTAACAACATTAATTGGAGTGTCAGCCTCCGCTTATAAAAAAAAGTATGAAATAAAAACGTCGCATTGTTACAGTGTTTTCAGTCCAGGAAAATCCAAAAAAAAATATATATTTACTGTCACGGCGATCATTTCGGCGGCCGACATCCCAATTAATGTTGTTTAATATGACAATACTCATTATTCGGTGTTCGCTTAAAATATTCGAATAACTCGAATAAAAAATCAGATTTTGCCCGCCGCTAATCACGACACGTGTAAATAATCATTGAATGGCAATAAAAAATCAACTTCCTTGACAATAAATTCTGTGAATTGTACTTTTGGTGCACTGTTTTAATTTCACCCTAACCCACCCGTCTGAAAAATCCTGGCCGCGCCCCTGTTAACAGATATAACCCATTTCCTTTCAGTATTATTTAAACTACAGTACAGCATTGTAATACAGGAAATAACAAACACCAATATTCATTCAAATACAACTGAAACTAGTAATATTTAAGTTTAGTAATTTTATAGTTGCTGGAATGCAATACAATTGGTGCTACACAGTATGGAAGAACAAAAATAGAAAGACTATACATGTAGTATGAATCAGGGGTTCTCAAACAGTTGTCAGATTTGATTTCCGCCACCTTATTTTGGATATGTACACTTCTTTATTGTTCAGAGCAGCGGCCTTTTGTCGCCCGTTAAAGGTTGCTAGTCTTGGCGTGCCACACATAATTTTAGATAGTTAAGCACTAAACAGATGGCTGATGAATCACAATTTTTTCACAAAGATCACAAGTTTAAAATTTAAGCATCGTGCAAAGACTGAGACAACTCATGAACTCAACATAGTCATCTTATCTGAAGAAAAAAATTCAAAAAATGTGACATTTTTTGTTGCATCACACTTGATAAGTTTTGACATCTGGCCCCATACTAAATGAAGCTAAGATTAAAAAATATTCTAAAGGGAAATCACTAATCCGAGTTCTCAGTTCGGAGGCATATGTACTTCCAAACATCGATATGAATTTTTTCGCATGGTTAGGCAAATTTTGATAAAGTTTTCTTCAAGAAGATAATTTTTATAAAAATCAAGCAGTAATCCATCTCTTTAATAGAATATAGATTTATTTCCTGAAAATTCCATTTGAATTTTTTCTGTGCCATTAGCATCAACTTTTATGCGTTTCGTTGCCATTTGTCTAATTATAATTAAATAATTGTAGAATACCTAAAAAAAACAAGAGGATACACAATATTTATCAACAACACGAGTTGAACAAATAGTACGAACACATCATGAATGTTTTATAAACTGAAATATATTCAGGCACTTATAATCGTGACAGAGAAAAATTATGGTTTGACAAACTAGTCAGTGGTGCTCCGAATTTAATCAAGAGCATCTAAAAATCAGAAAGGTAAACAAAACAAAATGAAAAAGAAAGCCAACCAATGCCAGAACTAATCAAGACAAGAATATTTCACAAAATGAGTTTGCACATGTTTCTCCAAGTTATCCTGATTTTGCAAAATCTTCGCCACATTTTTTTTTTCCATATGAATTGCACTGCAACAAGATGCACAATGTTTTATTCTATTGAAAAGGACACTTCCTGTTATATTCTGATTGACCGGCTCCATGCACTTGGTTTTTCCTCATAATACAATAATAACTAAATGCAGCTGAGAGTTCACATAGATTCACGGGTGTTACACAGTACGAGTGAAATAATTAACAAGTGAAAATCACAGGACTATATATGTAAATCATACATATAAAACACATACACAATAATAGGACAAAATAGTGAGATGTTTTATCACTCTAATCTTGGGGAAGTAGTGTAGCAGAAGGTAAAATAACATCTAGGGAAGGAGTGTGCAACATTTTTTGTCTGTGGGTAGGGCTGTCCAAGCGAACAGAATATTCGGAATTTTATTCGGCCAATTCGCGAATCACTAAAATTTAGTACATAACGCGCCTCACGACCACCTTTTTCACCTAGCAAGCAAAAGCATATTTATATCGCTTTCTTTGCTGTAAAAAGGTGTCTCTCTTATTGCCCGGTGACATGTAATTATCCATTTTATACATAGTCATAAATGAAAAGTTATTGGTAACAAAGATTTAAAGAGAGAGACCACAAGGAGAAAAAGACAATTTAATAAAACACCAGTTTTATAAATATAATCGATTTGTAGCTGTATAGTCAATAATCACAGGAGCATGGTACAGGGCTGAGACACGTTTTGGAGGTCCAATACCCTTTTTCAATTGAATTTGTAATTTCTTCTAATGGCAATACTTTGTACTGTATTAGCCATCTATTACTATGACAAATAATTGCACTCTTGCATGTTGATGGCTGCTGTACAGCAACAATATGATCATCAAACTAGCTCTGAATTTGTGAGTTACCAAAATGCAATTCTAAATTTTTTGGACAACAGTTATAAATATATTAATAGTTATTTATCATTTTGATACTATTAACGAGAATATCGGTCAGAGACCGAAGACTTATTGATCGAAAGTTAGGGGATCCCATAAACAGCGCTCTTACTCCATAGTGACACCTTGTGTCCCATCACTAAATAATTAATCCCTCACTAATTATACGACATAATTTATCCAAAATCACAAATCTGGTCTGACATATGATGAATGCACATGCAAAATCTGGAGCAGATTCTATCTCGCTTTTGTGAGATATCGCGTGCATCTAACAGACAGACAGACAAATACCTATCAACATACTTAACGATTAAATTCAATAAATAATGATAATAGAATTAAAATAGCAACTACAGGATTTGCATGCCCTATTAAAATTGAATTCATTAAAACTGAGTAAATAATGTAATGATGAGAGTCTGTGCAATTTCCAACTCTTAAAACTTGATAGTTTTCGAAACCCTAATTTTTTCACCAGTTAAAGGATAACGCTGGAAACATAGTTATGCAAAATATTAGCAATAATTTGGATGTAACTGCACATACGTTATCAAAATATCGACCAGGAAGTTTTTATTGTGCAATAGAGACAAATTTAGGATTGCGCAATAATATTCGATGATCAGTTTAATTCGAGAAAAGTATTCGGTTCGAATCAACTAAATATTCGATTTTGGACAGCCCTATATGTAAGCTAATGTTGGGCCACACAGAAACATTGCTTTTCCATGTACACAACAAATTAAAAAAAATGGCGACAACTAGAGCATCACAGGTAAAGGCAAGAAAATAGCTATTGCTTAGTTTTCCAGTAGTAAAGGCACCGGACAAAGTGGAAAAAAATTCAACGCCGCAACAAGAGTGAAGATCATTATGTAAAATTATCGGATTAGGATTTTATGCTTAATAGGGTAAAATCTAACTGTTGACAAGAGCCACACTAAATTGTTTGGTGAGCCGGATCATGGGATGTAAGTTTTAAGTTCTGATCCAAGGAAACAGAGCAAGAAGCAAATCAGATAAAAAAAATATTAAAAACAGGTTTTACAACATATGAGTCTTCATGTGTCTATTCAAATAATCTGATCTTGGAAAATCTTCTCCACATATATCACAAGCATGAGGTTTGTCTTCAGTATGAATCCGCATGTGGCTTTTCAAAGTATCACGCCTTGCAAAATCTTTCTCACATATTTCACAAGCATGAAGTTTCACTCTGGTATGTGTTAAAATGTGTCTTTTTAAATTTGCACGCCTTGTGAAATTTTTCCCGCATATTTCACAAGCAAGAAGCTTTTCCCCAGTATGTGTTCGCATGTGGTATTTCAAACTAGTTGACCATGCAAAACTTTTCCCACATACTTCACAAGAATTAGACTTTGTCCTGGTATGAATTTGTTTGTGGCTTTTCAAATTACCAAGTGAAGCAAAACCTTTCCCACATATTTCACAGGCATGAGGTTTTTCCCCCGTATGCATTCGCATGTGCACTTTCAAATCACTTATCCTGGCAAAATCTTTTCCACACACTTTACAAACATGAGGTTTCTCTCCCGTATGCGTTCTCATGTGGGCTTTCAAATTACCTGACCATGCAAAATCTTTTCTACATATTTCACAAGCAAAAGGTTTTTTTCCATTGTGCGTTTTTATGTGGCTTTTCAAGGTACTTGGTTGTGCAAAATACTTCCCACATATCTTACAAGCATGTGGTTTTTCTCCGGTATGTGTTCGCATGTGAAATTTCAAAGTTTCAGCCTTTTTGAAATCTTTTCCACATATTCCACAAACATAAGGTCTTTCACCAGTATGAATTCGCATGTGGTTTGTCAGAGTGATTGGCATTGAGAAATATTTTCCACATACTTTACAAGCATGTGGTTTTTCTCCAGTATGGACTTGCATGTGGTTTTTCAATTTTCTTCGATCTCTAAAATCTTTTCCACATATTTCACAGACACGAACATATGTTTTCCTGTTATGTATTCGCATGTGGTATTTTAAGGTTTGATGCCATGTGAAATTTTTTCTACAGATTTCACAAGAATATGGTTTTTCACCTGTATGGACTCGAATGTGGACTTTCATATAATCTGGCCTTATGAAACATTTTCCACATATTTCACAAGCATTCGTTTTTTCTTCCATGTCCATTGTACTGGAACACGACGCCTTTTCCCCATTGTCAATATCCATTTTATTTAACTGTATATCCTAAATCTTTGATACCGGTATTATTTCATTTAATATCAGTTCTATGTTCACTTATCGCATGTCATAAATATTGAAACGAAATCATTGCAATAAAAAATATAGTACACACAGAGGGCAGATAACTTTTTCATGGTTTTGCAGGCAGGCAACTAGAATAAAGCCAGGCCACAGAAAATTTGGGGCCAGGCCAGCCTATTTATAATATTATATACCGGAACTTATCTTATTTATGGTTAAAACAAAAAATTTTGGACTGGGCCAAGGGAAGTTTCAGGAGTCAAGACTGATACCGGTCGGACACTTCTATCATGCTAGCAAAATCCTGCTGCTTGAAAACTCGATGTCATAAGAAATGTTCCTTTATAAAATTGGAAAAAATAATTTAATTGTATTCTGCAAACGTGGCCTTACATTTCCGTATATTATTACAGTATCCAATTTCTTGTGAATAAACTTTGATAACATTATGTAAGTATTGCAATAAAATGCCGTATACGTGTGAGTAAAATACAAATAGAGTTCCGAAAAATTCGAAATTTGTCACAAAATTCAAACATGACCTTGGGGTCTCAAATAAAATTAGAACATTGATAGATAGATACTCTTTCCAGAAAAGAGACAGCAAGATAACTAAAAAAGTTGAATTGACCCAAAATGTTAACAAGATTTGCTTTTAGAGCTCAAAAAATATTTTGGGTATGAAATGATACTTTCAACGTATTTTCAATAAAAATAAAAAAAAGAATTGAAAAAAAACTTGATCAGTTTTGCAAAAAAATACTTACAGTATATTGTTAAATTGACACAAAAAATATTTCGGATGTGACCATATTCTGTGGCCCCATATTCTGTGTGTCCTGGCTCCAAAGCTACAAAAAATCACCACTCCCTCTCCAGTTTGGGGTTCACAAAGCAATTTTTCAACTCTCAATACTCTTGGCCTCTAGTCGAACCACTAGCTGTTACGGTCTAACTTGGAAATTAAAAATTTCAGAACTTCACCTTCCTAAAAAATGATTGGCTAATCCCCTGCACACACATGTGAACATTACTGCCATGAAATACTGATGAACAAAATGTTATAACCGAAACTTACATGCTTACAAGAGTTGCTGGGATCCAATACAATATTATGAGCAAGATTTATTGGCACTACACAGTATAACTATCATAGATTGAATGGAACAAAATGTAAAATGTTCCTCACTTTGGAGCAGTATCATAAGGTGAAAGTCATCTGCAAACCTATCTGTGGCAGGATAGTCCCTGTTTGCAAGGTTGAAGGGCCACAAAAACTTGAAAAGTCTTGCGTGCCGCAGTCCGAGAAAACCCAAAGGTGATCAGAATATTGCGAATCTACTTACTTTAAACGCATTAAAGAATGAAAGTGTACAGTTCTAATAGTCCTATTATTATGTTGCATGAGTGGCGTTTCTTCAAGTAAGATATAAAGCCTTCAGTTATTTTAAAATTGCTTCTCAAGAATTACTGTTGTATTTTTCGTCAAAGAACAAGTTGGGATTTGATGACCTAGGTAAAAAACATTCAGTTCTGCACTTTGTCACTGCTGTCACATGGCCCACGTCAAAAATGTTTCGTCAATAAATACAAATATACACTAAAATTGTTCTGCGGGATGTGCAAGTTTTAGAATTTAGTCAAAACTAGAATTTTATGAAAATGGGTTAAATTTGAGCAGAAAATTGTTATTACAATATTTTCAAATAACTTAGCATTGTTACATAATTCTCAAGCATGAATTTTTTATTTCGAATGAATTTCGATATACATTGTACTGAAAAAAGACAAATTAAAATTCCTTTTGTTGTTACATATAGATCATTTTTAATTTTCACAAGATTAACAGTCACAGGGCGCAGCCAGTTACATGGGTCGTAACTCGTAACCCCCCGTTTAAAAAAATTTTTTTATCTGAAATTTCATCTACAAAAATGCAACAGCGTCGTTTACGATCGCGCATCATACTTTCGCGGTCAAAAGGATATTCGACTCAATTACTTTTATTAATACGAATCAAAGCAAAATAGAATTCCTTAACATCAATTTACAATGAGTTACGGGTAAGAATTAACCTACGGCTATCGATAACAGGTAGAAACGATAAATGTGAAACGTTTTTGCTAAAGCCTGTCAACACCGTTTTTGTAAATTTAAAAACGTCGAAACAGATCAAAGACAAGTAAATAATGTATTTTATGGAAATTTCTCGAGATATTGGGGAGAAATATTATTTTGGACCACGTAGAAATACTATTATTGCCGATTTATTCACTTGTTTAGTATCAGTGTTTAAACCCAATGCTGAGTTACGTGAATACTTAACACTGCGTTTTTTTCAATTATTATTTAATACTTAAGAAACACAGACACTAAAATTGAAAGCATAGAAATGTCAACTATCCGCTTTACAAATATTGCATCCCGGGGTCAGTAATAATATTATTGTTCGCTTAAAAATGAGACCGTAATTTACAAACTGTGATACAAATCCTACACAGAAGATAAAAATCAGAACAAAATTAATTTGTGTTTTGAATGCACTCCTTAATAGTTGTCTATAACATCTTCACCGATGTGAATTCACAATTCTGTCCGAAATATAAAAACCAAACTACGATTTCCGCCGTTGCGTGAGAATTAATATTTGCTGGTGAATAAAAAAAGGTGCTTTAATATAGTTTAACAACATTAATTGGAGTGTCAGCCTCCGCTTATGAAAAAAAGTATGAAATAAACAGTTACAGTGTTTTCAGTCCAGTAAAATCCAAAAAAAAATATATATTTACTGTCACGGCGATCATTTCGGCAGCCGTCATCCCAATTAATGTTGGACAATACTCATTATTCGGTGTTCGCTTAAAATATTCGAATAACTCGAATAAAAAATCAGATTTTGCCCGCCGCTAATCACGACACATGTAAATAATCATTGAATGGCAATAAAATATCAACTTCCTTGACAATAAATTCCGTGAATTGTGCTTTTGGTGCACTGTTTTAATTTCACCCTAACCCACCCGTCTGAAAAATCCTGGCCGCGCCCCTGTTAAAAGATATAACCAAACTACAGTACAGCATTGTAATACAGAAAATAACAAACCCCAATATAAGCATTGCTGGGAAAAATAGCAGATGAACAAAATGTATTCTTTCAAATACAACTGAAACTAGTAATATTTAAGATAGTTGCTGGAATGCAATACAATTGGTGCTACACAGTATGGAAAAACAACAATGGAAAGACTATACATGTAAATCAGGGGTTCTCAAATAGTTGTCAGATTTGATTTCCACCACCTTATTTTGGATATGTACAATTCTTTATTGTTTAGAGCAGCGACCTTTTGTCGCCCATTAAAGGTTGCTAGTCTTGGCGTGCCACACATAATTTTAGATAGTTAAGCACTAAACAGATGGCTGATGAATCACAATTTTTTCACACAGATCACAAGTTTAAAATTTAGGCATCGTGCAAAGACTGCGACAACTCATGAACTCAACATAGTCATCTTACTTGAAGAAAAAAAATTCAAAAAATGTGACATTTTTTGTTGCATCACGCTTGATAAGTTTTGACATCTGACCCCATACTAAATGAAGCTGAGATTAAAAAATATTCTAAATGGAAATCACTAATCCGAGTTCTCAGTTCGGACGCATATGTACTTCCAAACATCAATATGAATTTTTTCGCATGGTTAGGCAAATTTTGATAAAGTTTTCTTCAAGAAGAAATCCATCTCTCCGATAGAATATAGATTTATTTCCTGAAAATTCCATCTGAATATTTTCTGTGCCATTAGCATCAACTTTTATGCGTTTTGTTGCCATTTGTCTAATTATAATTAAATAATTGTAGAATACCTAAAAAAAACAAGAGGATACACAATATTTATCAACAACACGAGTTGAACAAATAGTACGAACACATCATGAATGTTTTATAAACTGAAATATATTCAGGCACTTATAATCGTGACAGAGAAAAATTATGGTTTGACAAACTAGTCAGTGGTGCTCCGAATTTAATCAAGAGCATCTAAAAATCAGAAAGGTAAACAAAACAAAATGAAAAATAAAGCCAACCAATGCCAGAACTAATCAAGACAAGAATATTTCACAAAATGAGTTTGCACATGTTTCTCCAAGTTATCCTGATTTTGCAAAATCTTTGCCATATTTTTTCCATATGAATCGCACTGCAACAAGATGCACAATGTTTTATTCTATTGAAAAGGTCACTTCCTGTTATATTCTGATTGATCGGCTCCATGCACTTGGTTTTCCCTCATAATACAATAATGACTAAATGCAGCTAAGAGTTCACATAGATTCACGGGTGTTACACAGTACGAGTGAAATAATTGACAAGTGAAAATCACAGGACTATATATGTAAATCATACATATAAAACACATACACAATAATAGGACAAAATAGTGAGATGTTTTATCACTCTAATCTTGGGGAAGTAGTGTAGTAGAAGTTAAAATAACATCTAGGGAAGGAGTGTGCAACATTTTTTGTCTGTGGGTAGGGCTGTCCAAGCGAACAGAATATTCGGAATTTTATTCGGCCAATTCGCGAATCACTAAAATTTAGTACATAACGCGCCTCACGACCACCTTTTTCACCGAGCAAGCAAACGCATATTTATATCGCTTTCTTTGCTGTAAAAAGGTGTCTCTCTTATTGCCCGGTGACATGTAATTATCCATTTCATACATAGTCATAAATGAAAAGTTATTGGTAACAAAGATTTAAAGATGACGTTTTTTGAGAGACCACAAGGAGAAAAAGACAATTTAATAAAACACCAGTTTTATAAATATAACCGATTTGTAGCTGTATAGTCAATAATCACAGGAGCATGGTACAGGGCTGAGACACGTTTTGGAGGTCCAATACCCTTTTTCAATTGAATTTGTAATTTCTTCTAATGGCAATACTTTGTACTGTATTACCCATCTATTACTATGACAAATAATTGCACTCTTGAATGTTGATGGCTGCTGTACAGCAACAATATGATCATCAAACTAGCTCTGAATTTGTGAGTTACCGAAATGCAATTCTAAATTTTTTGGACAACAGTTATAAATATATTAATAGTTATTTATCATTTTGCTGAATAATACACAAAAAATCTTGAGTTAATAATACTATTAACGAGAATATCGGTCAGAGACCGAAGACTTATTGATCGAAAATCCCCCAAAACAGCGCTCTTACTCCATAGTGACATCTTGTGTCCCATCACTAAATAATTAATCCCTTACTAATTATACGACATATTTCATCCAAAATCACAAATCTGGTCCGACATATGATGAATGCACATGCAAAATCTGGAGCAGATTCTATCTCGCTTTTGTGAAATATCGCGTGCATCTAACAGACAGACAGACAAATACCTATCAACATACTTACCGATTAAATTCGATAAATAATGATAATAGAATTAAAATAGCAACTACAGGATTTGCATGCCCTATTAAAATTGAATTCATTAAAACTGAGTAAATAATGTAATGATGAGAGTCTGTGCAATTTCCAACTCTTAAAACTTGATAGTTTTCGAAACCCTAATTTTTTCACCAGTTAAAGGATGCTTGTGATCTCTTTTTATAACGCTGGAAACATAGTTATGCAAAATATTAGCAATAATTTAGATGTAACTGCACATACGTTATCACAATATCGACCAGGAAGTTTTTATTGTGCAATAGAGACAAATTTAGGATTGCGCAATAATATTCGATAATTAGTTTAATTCGGGAAAAGTATTCGGTTCGAATCAACTAAATATTCGATTTTGGACAGCCCTATATGTAAGCTAATGTTGGGCCACACAGGAACATTGCTTTTCCATGTACACAACAAATTTAAAAAAATGGCGACAACTAGAGCATCACAGGTAAAGGCAAGAAAATAGCTATTGCTTAGTTTTCCAGTAGTAAAGGCACCGGACAAAGTGGAAAAAATTCAACGCCGCAACAAGAGTGAAGATCATTATGTAAAATCATCGGATTAGGATTTTATGCTTAATAGGGTAAAATCTAACTGTTGACAAGAACCACACTAAATTGTTTGATGAGCCGAGTCATGGGATGTAAGTTTTAAGTTCTGATCCAAGGAAACAGAGCAAGAAGCAAATCAGACAAAAAAAATATTAAAAACAGGTTTTACAACATATGAGTCTTCATGTGTCTCTTCAAATAATCTGATCTTGAAAAATCTTCTCCACATATATCACAAGCATGAGGTTTGTCTTCAGTATGAATCCGCATGTGGTTTTTCAAAGTATCACGCCTTGCAAAATCTTTCCCACATATTTCACAAGCATGAAGTTTCACTCTGGTATGTGTTAAAATGTGTCTTTTTAAAGATTCACGCCTTGTAAAATTTTTCCCACATATTTCACAAGCAAGAAGCTTTTCCCCAGTATGTGTTCGCATGTGGTATTTCAAACTAATTGACCATGCAAAATCTTTCCCACATACTTCACAAGCATTAGGTTTTGTTCTGTTATGAGTTTGTTTGTGGCCTATCAAAGAACCAAGTGAAGCAAAACCTTTCCCACATATTTCACAAGCATAAGGTTTTTCACCAGTATGCGTTCGCTTGTGTACTTTCAAATCACTTATACTAGCAAAACCTTTTTCACATATTTTACAAACATGAGGTTTTTCTCCCGTATGCGTTCGTATGTGCTTTTTCAAATTACCTGCCCATGCAAAATCTTTCCCACATATTTCACAAGCAAAAGGTTTTTTTCCAGTATGAGTTCGTATGTGCTTTTGCAAGGAACTTGTTAGAGCAAAATGTTTTCCACATATCTTACAAGCATGAGGTTTTTCTCCTGTATGTGTTCGCCTATGAAATTTCAATGTTTCAACCCTTTTGAAATCTTTTCCACATATTTCACAAGCATAAGGTCTTTCACCAGTATGAATTCGCATGTGGTTTTTCAGAGTGATTGGCAATGGGAAACTTTTTCCACATATTTCACAAACATGTGGTTTTTCTCCAGTGTGGGTTCGCATGTGCCTTTTCAAGTGACTTGGCGTTCTAAAATCTTTTCCACATATTTCACAGACATGAACATATGTTTTCAGATTATGAATTTGCATGTGGTGTTTTAATGTATCAGGATATGCGAAATTTTCTCCACATATTTCACAACTATATGGTTTTTCCCCTGTATGGACATGCATGTGGATTTTCACACAATCTGGCCTTATGAAGCATTTTCCACATATTTCACAAGCATGTGGTTTTTCTCCTGTATGGGTTTGCATGTGGTATTTCAAGTTACGTTTCCCTTTAAAACCTTTCCCACATATTTCACAAACATGAGGTTTTTGTTTGGTATGGCTTGTTACATGGCATTTCAAGTGATCTAACCGCGCAAAATTTTTTCCACACATTTTACAAGCATGAGGTTTTTCTCCAGTATGGGCTCTTAGGTGTTGATTCAAGTGAGCAAGTGTTGTAAAATTTTTTCCACATATTTCACAAGTACGAGATTTTTCTTTAATATCCATGTCGAAATATTTATTTGTCACAGCGCCACTCAGAGGTTTGCTTTTCTGTACTATTAAAACTACAATCACTGTGTGGAAAAAATAAGAAACACATATAAAACCCAACTGCTTAGTTTTATATTTCATTGTTGGCCATTGGGGCAATTGTTCACAGTAAGTCGTCCTATCACTTAGGGGTAGCAATAGAGACAAATTTAGGATTGCCCAATAATATTCGATAATCAGTTTAATTCGAGAAAAGTATTCGGTTCGAATCAACTAAATATTCGATTTTGGTTGGGCCACACAGAAACATTGCTTTTCCGTGTACACAACAAATTTAAAAAAATGGCGACAACTAGAGCATCACAGGTAAAGGTAAGAAAATAGCTATCGCTTTAGCAATTAGAGCATCACAGGTAAAGGCAAAAAAATAGCTATTGCTTAGTTTTCCAGTAGTAAAGGCACCGGACAAAGTGATAAAAAATTTAACGCCGCAACAAGAGAAAAGATCATTATGTAAAATTATCGGATTAGAATTTCATGCTTAACCTGTTTCAGACGCTCAATCGAGCCCAATTTTGAATACATTTTTATTAATGTCATACGACCCCCAAAATTTACCCAATATACAATAATTATATACCATTGGAAAGGTATTTTAGAGTACTATACGCTAGATGTCACTGGAGGACCGTAAACTAAAACACCTCTTTCAAGAGGTCTCTCGTAACGTCAAAAAATAACAAAAATATTTACACTCTCTCATTCTATCAGCTGTTGGACGTCTATCGCTATTGTAAAGCTGAAATGTGACTATACAGTTGAATGCACATTGGTTTTCTCTTTCATATGATACTAAACGCTTTTCCATAGCGCGCGTTGTTCAAGCGTTTTGGAAATTTTCCGTTTGAGAAGTCACCACATCGAATCAGGCCAGGCTAAGCTTGATAGATCGATCGGTTGTTTGTTTGTGCTTTATCGCGTTGAAAGCTTTTGTGAGTCATAATAAAACATTTATTATGAATCATAAAAGCTTATAATCGTCAGACAAGGAGAATTTGCGAGATAAAACGCCTAACTTTATTTCGGTGAGGCAGCTGCGATCAAACGACTCGATATTTTTATAACTTCCTGACGTTGTGAGATGTCCACTCTCCTATGTTATGTAGCATATAAAATGACCTTCAAAATAAGACCTTATCATACTAGCTTTTGTTATTGGTTTGCGCGCAACGCCAAGGTTTATGGAATCATTTTCTTGTTGTGCGACGTTTTTATATCGCAGCGGGAAGTACACGCGTGATATGTAAGCGAAATTTTATCACTTCTAAATGTCATATAAGGTTCATTCTCGTATCGTTGTGTGGGGAATAAGATTTCCTTTCAAGCAAGACCATAACAAACATTCCAGACTTCATGGTATACACACAGCATTGCAAAACGTCTGAAACGTCGCGCATGCGTCAAACCGGGAGGATTAGGTTAATAGGGTAAAATCTAACTCTTGACAAGAGCCACACTAAATTGCTTGGTGAGCCGGGTCATGGGATGTAAGTTTTAAGTTCCTGATCCAAGGAAACAGTGTGAAAAGCAAATCAGACAAAAAACAGGTTTTACAACCTATGGAGTCTTCATGTGTCTCTTCAAATAATCTGATCTTGAAAAATCTTCTCCACTTACATAACAAGCATGACATTTTTCTCCAGTATGAATCCGCATTTGGCTTTTCAAAGTATCACGCCTTGCAAGATCTTTCCCACATATTTCACAAGCATGAAGTTTCACTCTGGTATGTGTTAAAATAAGCCTTTTTTTGAAGATTCACGCCTTGTAAAATTTTTTCCGCATATTTCACAAGCAAGAAGCTTTTCCCCAGTATGTCTTCGCATGTGGTATTTCAAACTAATTGACCATGCAAAATCTTTCCCACATACTTCACAAGCATTAGGTTTTGTTCTGTTATGAGTTATCATTACCAAGTGAAGCAAAACCAAGTGAAAACCAAATTACCAAGTGAAGCAAAACCTTTCCCACCAATTTCACGAGCATAAGGTTTTTCACCAGTATGCGTTCGCTTGTGTACTTTCAAACCACCTATCCTAGCAAAACCTTTTTCACATATTTTACAAACATGAGGTTTTTCTCCCGTATGCGTTCGTATGTGCTTTTTCAAATTATCTGCCCATGAAAAACCTTTTTCACATATTTTACAAACATGAGGTTTTTCTCCCGTATGCGTTCGTATGTGCTTTTTCAAATTACCTGCCCATGCAAAATCTTTCCCACATATTTCACAAGCAAAAGGTTTTTTTCCAGTATGAGTTCGTATGTGCCTTTGCAAGGTACTTGGTAGAGCAAAATGTTTTCCACATATCTTACAAGCATGAGGTTTTTCACCAGTATGCGTTCGCTTGTGTACTTTCAAACCACCTATCCTAGCAAAACCTTTTTCACATATTTTACAAACATGAGGTTTTTCTCCCGTATGCGTTCGTATGTGTTCAAATTATCTGCCCATGAAAAACCTTTTTCACATATTTTACAAACATGAGGTTTTTCTCCCGTATGCGTTCGTATGTGCTTTTTGAAATTACCTGCCCATGCAAAATCTTTCCCACATATTTCACAAGCAAAAGGTTTTTTTCCAGTATGGGTTCGTATGTGCCTTTGCAAGGTACTTGGTAGAGCAAAATGTTTTCCACATATCTTACAAGCATGAGGTTTTTCTCCTGTATGTGTTCGCCTATGAAATTTCAATGTTTCAACCCTTTTGAAATCTTTTCCACATATTTCACAAGCATAAGGTCTTTCACCAGTATGAATTCGCATGTGGTTTTTCAGAGTGATTGGCAATGAGAAACATTTTCCACATATTTCACAAACATGTGGTTTTTCTCCAGTGTGGGTTCGCATGTGCCTTTTCAATTGACTTGGCGTTCTAAAATCTTTTCCACATATTTCACAGACATGAACATATGTTTTCACATTATGTATTTGCATGTGGTGTTTTAATGTATCAGGATATGTGAAATTTTCTCCACATATTTCACAACTATATGGTTTTTCCCCTGTATGGACACGCATGTGGATTTTCACACAATCTGGCCTTATGAAGCATTTTCCACATATTTCACAAGCATGTGGTTTTTCTCCTGTATGGGTTTGCATGTGGTATTTCAAGTTACGTTTCCCTGTAAAATCTTTCCCACATATTTCACAAGCATGAGGTTTTTGTTTGGTATGGCTTGTTACATGGCGTTTCAAGTGATCTAACCGTGCAAAATTTTTTCCACACATTTCACAAGCATGAGGTTTTTCTCCAGTATGGGCTCTTAGGTGTTGATTCAAGTGAGCAAGTGTTGTAAAATTTTTTCCACATATTTCACAAGTACGAGATTTTTCTTTAATATCCATGTCGAAATATTTATTTGTCACAGCGCCACTCAGAGGTTTGCTTTTCTGTACTATTAAAACTACAATCACTGTGTGGAAAAAATAAGAAACACATATAAAACCCAACTGCTTAGTTTTATATTTCATTGTTAGCCATTGTTCAGCACTACTGCATCAAGTCGTCTTATCAGTGTTAGAGGGTAGATATGTAAATCTTATACTATAAAATGGGAGTTTTACAATCAATATTCGTCCGAACAGAACGATAAACAAATTGCTACAATTCTTTTTGTTTTGCCAGTTTAAGATTTTCTTTACTTATATGTGAACCACAGCCTCCTACATAATCTCTCATCTAACTGGTTTGCTTTTATCCTTGATTTATTCACTGAGCTTCCTGGAATCATAGGATAGGATAGGAGGATTTACATATTTATCCCGGGGGAGAGGAAAGCCGATAAGATGGCTTATCCATATGGCGAACCACGGCCTCTCGTCCGGTTACCATTCCAAGTCGGGTATGGGATTAGTTTTACTGTATTGTTTGTTTTCGGAACCATGGACTTGGTGGTGGAGGAAGCCGTAACCGACTAGCGGTTACGTGAACCACCCAACGACGGCGAGGAGTCCAGAAATCCTCTCGCACATAACCATCCCTGCATGGGATTCGAACCTGCGAACCCACGCAGAGTAATTAGAGGTGCGGTGGCGAGCGTATTCCTAATGCTTAGCCCGTTGAGCCACACCGCCGCGAGATAAAAGAGAGAGAAATATGGAAGAGAACTCTGTTCACTGAAAGGCAAAATGAGAGAACGAAAAAAAGAAAACGCTCGACTGCAGATATTTCCCGGGGAAAAATACTCATTTATTAGAACGTGGGAAAAGCGACTAACACTGATATATATCGGCCAAATATATCGGCCGGTTGGGCCGATATGATATATCGGCAAACACACAACATCGGCCCGATATATCGGTCGAGCTCTAATTAAAGTATAGTTAAATCATCCGAAGGCCTTCAACAAATCAATAATCCGGTAATTTAATGATGTCAACAAATTGTGGCTCCACAATTGTCGACTACATACTAGCTTGCAAGATTGGGCCTGATCGAAAAATGCGAAGCAGAAACGACCATTTTCGTAATTTCATAACTGCTTGGCGGTATGGCGCATCGTGTTGATGAAAGCAATCCCGTGAGAATAGTTATGGGCGAAAAGATTGCCAGACTCCTCGCCGACGTTGGTAAGTTACAGCTATGATTCAGCGCATTTTTTATTCAATAATTTTACGCAGATGTACTAAACAGTACCGGTATGCGGTATCTATAGTCGCACAACACTCTCATAATTAAAGACAAAGTAGAGAAATATTGTTTGGGGTCAATTGTCAAACGTCCATTTTGCTCTGCTTCAAGGTATTTTTTTTATATTACGCAATACAATAATTTTACGCGGATGTACTGAACAGATACAAATGATCCGAATTTAGATTTTTTTATGTACAGCAAAAGGAATAAAAAATAACAAAATAGTCTGCCGTTTTCAATCATTGAGATTCACTTATTCGCCAAAGCATGCTTTTCTGTAGATAACACCTTCAAAAAGATATTGTTCAATTTTACATTTATGGAACGTCCAAACAGGACCAATTAGAATTTAGTTTACATGTACATCACATACGCTCGCTAACAATGTTAGCAGAAAAAAACGAACTAAACAAAACGAGAATATCGGTCAGAGACCGAAGAATTATCGATCGAAAGTTAGGGGATCCCCAAAACAGCGCTCTTACTCCATAGTGACACCTTGTGTCCCATCACTAATTAATTAATAACTCGCTAATTGTACGACATAATTCATCCAAAATCACTAAGCTTCTGGTACGACCTATGATGAATGCACATGCAAAATCTGGAGCAGATTCGATCTCGCTTTCGTGAGATATCGCGTGCATCTAACAGACAAATACCTATCAACATATTTACCGATTAAAATCGATAAGTAATAACGCATTCACCTTCAGTAATTAGGCTAGCGTGGCGCTACACAGCAACAACAGTACCAGTAACGAGAACATGTTCGTGTATTATGATGAATAATTGAACGCCAAAGCGGGACTTTTGGCTGACTTGTTGGGACAGCGGGACGTATGGTAAGCCTAGGTATAGGAATAATGTTTGGCGTCAAGGTCAAACGTCTATTTTTGCTCTGATTCGACGCATTTTTATCCAATAATTTTAAGTGGATGTCTTGAACAGTATATAAAGTCAAAATCAGTTGCACATGGGCAGGGTCATTTTGCACGCCGTGAGCTGTAATTGCACGCCGGGAATTCTGATTTGCACTCGGGAATTTCTGATTGCACGCCCGATTTCCAGTTCAAAAAGGGCGTGAAATCCAGACCTACCCTACAACAGTTCTGTAAAACCGGCTTACTTCGGATGAAATTTTCAAAGGTTCATATCTTTACTAAATTATGTCATATTGTGCTTCTGGCAGTTTTTATAGCAGTGTTTCCCAACCCGAGTCCGCGGTTTCAAATGAGTCCTCAGAGCGTTCGAATGAGTCCGCAACAAGCCAGAAATTCACTGCGGGCCCCAACACTTGACCATCAGCCAAGTTACGATTTACGTTAGAATTTACATAAAACATAAAAAGCCAGTTTATTCACATGACATTAATCGAGTCAATAATTACTGGTTACTGAGTAGACCTGGGCATATATTCGAATATTCAACTATTAGAATAGCAATTTACGTGTTTGGTAACACGTGACGCGACAGGTCACTTGCGAGTCGCTTAATCAAACGATTGGATTTCACAACTCACTTGCAGATTTCCGACGAAAACAAGAGTCTGTACACGCTTCGATAGATAATACGTAATACTGTAAGTGTAGTAGATGTTTCTCGCGAGTTCGAAAAACGAGGAATAAATTTTTTTCTGGTAGGTGTAAATGGTGGCAAGCCAAATTTTCTAAATTGAAAAGCGATCCGCGACCAATTAAAAACGCTTTTTTAGACATTGCAAATCGCAAAATTTCGTTTGCTACTGTAGTATACGTACCAGGGCATTTCCTTTTGGATTCTTTGCTTAACTGCCTCCACATTGGTACGTACAGTAGTAATGGAGCACCGTAAGTGTTGTACGAACAGCTCAGATTTGTCGAATTCACAAAAAAATGAATCTGAACAAAATATAATCGAGCACTTTACCACTTATTTCGTCAACACAACCGCAGATTAAAAGGATCACACATATGGATGAATTGAATATTTTATGCAACAAAAAAATTCATTGAAAAGTCGGCTCTTTTACTTAGTGACGTATACACGACGATTACTTCAGAAGTTGTTGGCGAGAATTTCAAGGCGATGAATATGTATTTTGGATTTACTAATATACTTAAATATATTTTTAATAATTAACAAATTAAGTTGTACATTCTGGAAATTTAAAGAAGCTATAGCAGGATTTTTTCTAGCGGTGATAACAAATTCGCAAGATCGCAAAAAATATGTATCAAAGCTGAATACGAGAATATCGGTCAGAGACCGAAGACTTATCGATCCTAAGTTAGGGGATCCCCCAAAAAAGAAACTGCGGTTTTACTTTATCCGCTCTTACTCCATAGCGACACAGTGTGTCCCATCACTAATGTATTAATAACTCGCTAATTATACGACATAATTCATCCAAAATCAAATGATGAATGTACTTCAAAATTTGCAGCAGATTCGACCTCGCTTTAGTGGGATACCACGTGTATCTAATAGACAAACATACAGACAGACAAATACCTATTAACATCCCTATCGAGATCGATAAGTAACAAGAGAGCTACGCCCAAATATATGGACACGTCTGTTCGCAGTACAGTACGGTTTACCGTACCGTCAGATCACAGTCTACAAATATATTCACACCAAGCGAAGCAGTACAGTCAGACACAAAATAGCGTCCGATGTCCGCAGAACGTTCAGTGACGTCATAGCAAACAAAAACAAATCTCACAAAGCTAACAGAAATATTTGAAATAAAAAAAAGTAAAAATTTCACCTTTGACCACTAAAAATTTCAAAGCAATTGGTCCAGTAATCAAAGAGAAAAGCGACTTTTTAGAATTTCCACTAGGTGTCCAAAAAGTATGACGAAGGAGAAGAATAATAACAAGAACAACAACATAATATTGAAACGATCTGTCTACTACGTGTCCAATAAATCGGGCAATATATTCTCTCATTATTATGTTCGCAGATGGCCATGGAATTTTAAAGAATTAATTCTTTCATCTAGTCGTAATTCGATGCAACCGCGAGTTACCCTGAACACAATTGAATTAAAATACATTTTAAATTCTCGTTGCTGTCATGGATTGAATATTGTACGACAGAAAAGTCCATTGTACACCAAATCAGTCGGCTCTTTTAACGAACGCGTAATTGCAACGAATTTCCGATTTCAAAATTCGTAAAATTTCTGTTGTGTTTGGTTTTATTGCTACTGTTGTACAGAGTACAGTTGCAATAAACGCACCTTGAGGCCGCAAAGGTTTTCGCCGGTGAGAAAATAGTCCACGACCAAAACAAGTTGCGAAATGCTGTTTTATAGCGAGGCCTTATATATCTAAATCTGGTATCATATTCCATCGCGCAATTTAATTTATTTTTCGATTAAAAAAATCACGTTTTAGCATAAAATTGACACTCCGTTTTCGAGCGACTAAAATCGTATCTTCTACTGATGCTAACTTCCTCAAAATACTGACATTCCATAGAGGCCGTTATCAATGTATATAGAAAATTAGATTGATCGCGGGATGTCATAGGAGACCCGATATAAAATTGAAATTCGAATAAATTTTTTATTAAGATAATAGCATCTGACGCACACGTTGAACCGACGTCACTCACTTCGGAGACGATGTCATGTTGCGTCGCCGTTATAGATTTGACGTCAGACATTCGGGCACCGACGAATTGGCATCTATTTGAAAATAGCAACGATATTTTGTTTGATTGGATCAATTTCAGCTAATAACATATACATTTTTCTGTGGATCTTGAATTCATGGCGTCAAATGTTGGAAGTGTATGTAATTCAATTAAACTTATTAAAAATGACAATTAACGAAGAGCTTTTTCGTTCAATTTGACAATTTCAAATTCCTCCATGTGGAAGGGCAGCATGGTTCAAAATAGAAAAATTATGAGCAGTTGTGAAATATTGCGTAATTATAAAATATATAACCAGCGGTAAATTGTCGCAAATGAGTTCGGTTTCATGAATTTAACAAAAATAATTTAAATCAATGTTGCCTATTGCCAAATCGGTGTTTTGTCGTGATTTATGCGCAACCGGCATTTAATAAAGAAACCGTCATATGAAAGCTGAATAACATTTTGGAGTGGAGTGGGGTTTGACAAACGGTATCAAAACATTATCGGCTATAACAAAATCGGCTTTGATCGGTGAATATTCGGATCTAAAGTTACGGTAATAAAAAATAAAACGAGACGTTTCAGATTAATAACAACTTGAAAGTGCCGCAACGGAAACTCTTCGGGCGTCATTATCATCCCTGCTCGCGACGTGGATTGAACATCTGGCATTTGCGCAACGATGTAAAGAGTGTTTTGTCTTCACACACATACTTTTCGCTTGAGTTGTGGTGACGCAGGGAGGTGATTCCCCATCCGAAGTTAGATATTTAATGGCGTAGTGAAAAATGAGACAAGACATAAAAAATGATCCGATCGACAAGAAAATTAAATGCATGTATGGAGAATTACATCAATCTAATATATTTTGAGTTTGGGCGAATCGGACAACAACGGGCCGAGTAAGTGATTAAAGTATAGTGAAATCATCTGAAGTTAGCCAGTTTTACGGTACCGTAAAAGCGCCTAACTTCGGACAAAATTACTATATTTTCGTCAATAACTCGCCATTTATTGTCCAAACGGTGCCAAAATTGCTCGGTAAAACATTCGCGCGGTAATTTACATTCCCTGCAAATTTCGGTTCAATTGGACTATTTTTACTATTGAAATAATCGATATTTCTTGCCATCTGACCGTTATCCTTCACTGCCCTAACTTCGGACAGTCATTTTCTTCACTGCGTAACCGCGACGCACAGAGAGAAAGAGGCTTCCGATGCCGTAATCACGTCGTTGCGTGAAGATAAGACGCTCGATCGTCGTCGTAACGTAACATTGACGTCACGACGAAAATGCATTATTTGAAACTTCCATCGTCCTATGTTTACATCTTTCGTTCGTTTTTTTCGATACTTCAGATGAGTATAATAACACGTTAGTCATTTTAATCAGGAAATGCATACGTAAATATATCTGATGCAAACCGTTTCAATCCACAATGAAGTATTTTAACGGGCTTCTATCGAAGTCTTTGAAGTATTAATATACTCGACGGATAGCTTTTTTTTATTCTGCGCGGTTATCTTTATAAATGTTATTTTATATCAAACACACGGTAAATCCGATTGTAAAGTTTAATTTAAAATTCAACTTAATCTTGTAAACATGTAGGTCCCGTTTATTTGTTGGAGATTAAATTTATTTTTAATTTCGAGTGAATAAAATTCACCCAGGCCGTATTCAATAACTGTCATTTCGACTACTAATCATAAAATAATGGTTAAGTCAGTGCACTGTGCCATATGGACGTTGGAATTATCATAGTTCATTATATATTCGATATTTAACATCATCGATTAAGTGTGACATGTATTTTCATTAATGTAATTTTGGCATATATTCATACATGACCGAACAAAATACAAAAATATTAGATTGAAACGCCGTCTTTATCTTAACGGAAATTGACATATTGGCTCAGTTGTGTCTGGCGTCAAAATTCATTTCCGCGACGCAGTGTGACGTCGTGTCGAAGTGAGCGAAAAATAATCTACGTGAGGTTGACGTAATTTTTGACGCTGCGTGAAATCTTAATATTCTTACGGAATTTATAATTCAGAATTTTAGATTTAATTTGAATCTCGTACGACATCTTGCGATCACTCAAATAAATTATATACATTGTTGTCGCCCTCTACCGAATGATGGTATTTTGACGATGATAGCTTCAGTAGGAGCGACGCTCTGCACCGTTGAATGCCGGGCAGTCAATTTTCGGCAAAATTTCCGTTTTTTTACCAAAAAAATAATTATGCAACATTAAAAAAGATGAGAATAGATGTAGATATAACAGCGCAACCTATAATAATTAAAATTAGCAATATACGGCGCGTTTTAGCCAAGATATGGACGTTCAAAAATTTTGTCCGAAGTTAGGAACTGTCCGAAGTTAGGCGCTTTTACGGTACTGTACCGTAATACCTCAACCTCGACTCTAATGCCAGCGTCTGAAAAATGTCCATCTGTTCAATCAAAACCGGTACAGCCATTGATTTACTTTACTGGTACCAGTACCGTACTTACTTCAGTACAGGTACCGTTAAAGCGCCTAACTTCGGACAAAATTACTATATTTTCGTCAATAACTCGGCCATTTATTGTCCAAACGGTGCCAAAATTGCTCGGTGAAACATTCGTGCAGTAATTTACATTCCCTGCAAATTTCGGTTCAATTGGACTATTTTTACTATTAAAATAATCGATATTTCTTGCCATCTGACCGTTATCCTTCACTGCCCTAACTTCGGACAGTCATTTTCTTCACTGCGTAACCGCGACGCACAGAGAGAAAGAGGCTTCCGATGCGGATGACGTAACACGTCGTTGCGTGAAGATAAGACGCTCGATCGTCGTCGTAACGTAACATTGACGTCACGACGAAAATGCATTATTTGAAACTACCGTCGTCCTATGTTTACATCTTTCGTTCGTTATTTTCGATACTTCAGATGAGTATAATAAGACGTTAGTCATTTTAATCAGGAAATGCATACGTAAATATATCTGATGCAAACCGTTTCAATCCACAATGAAGTATTTTAACGGACTTCTATCGAAGTCTTTGAAGTATTAATATTCTCGACGGATAGTTTTTTTTATTCTGCGCGGTTATCTTTATAAATGATAATTTATATCATACACACGGTAAATCCGATTGTAAAGTTTAATTTAAAATTCAACTTAATCTTGTAAACATGTAGGTCCCGTTTATTTGTTGGAGATTAAATTTATTTTTAATTTCGAGTGAATAAAATTCACCCAGGCCGTATTCAATACCTGTCATTTCGACTACTAATCATAAAATAATGGTTAAGTCAGTGCACTGTGCCATATGGACGTTGGAATTATCATAGTTTTATATATTCGATTTTTAACGTCATCGATTAAGTGTGACATGTATTTTCATTAATGTAATTTTGGCATATATTCTTACATGACCGAACAAAATACAAAAATATTACATTGGAACGCCGTCTTTATCTTAACGGAAATTGTCATATTGGCTCCGTTGTGTCTGGCGTCAAAATTCATTTCCGCGACGCAGTGTGACGTCGTGTCGGAAGTGAGCGAAAAATAATCTACGTGAGGTTGACGTAATTTTTGACGCTGCGTGAAATCTTAATATTCTTACGGAATTTATAATTCAGAATTTTAGGTTTTATTTAAATCTCGTACGACATCTTGCGATCACTCAAATAAATTATATACATTGTTGTCGCCCTCTACCGAATGATGGTATTTTGACGATGATAGCTTCAGTAGGAGCGACGCTCTGCGCCGTTGAATGCCGGGCAGTCAATTTTCGGCAAAATTTCCGTTTTTTTACCAAAAAAATAATTATGCAACATTAAAAAAGATGAGAATAGATGTAGATATAACAGCGCAACCTATAATAATTAAAATTAGCAAATACGGCGCGTTTTAGCCAAGATATGGCCGTTCAAAAATTTTGTCCGAAGTTAGGAACTGTCCGAAGTTAGGCGCTTTTACGGTACTTCCCTACTTACTGATTTTTAAAAACTGCCACTAAACTAATAAGATACCGGTACCGGTATACTACTCAGAAAACAAGATAAGGTATCGGTTAGGTTATTCGATTTGTGCTGTTATGCATAATCTTCGGAAACAGGAACAAAGCTCCATATAGTCTACAGGAATAATGTTCAAAAGCGGACAGACGCCTCGTCTACTTACGGTACCGGTACAGTTACAGACTCAGAGTTATGCGGCGACGTTTGCCGATTATAGCAGTGTAATCCAGATCCTTTCTGGGTTGTAGTAATGACATCACACGTCAATATTTGCATTTTGACATGATATGAAGTAACTTGCCCAAGCAGTCTACAGTACGAACTAGAGTCCATTCAACGCTGTCAGACGTTAACACGTACCGGTATATTTTATACACCTGAAACAAACAAGAGAGCCACGCTGAAATATATCAAAATATATGTACACGTAGCGCCACCTAGTATCAAATTCGGATGACGTCATAGCACTCAGAAAAACGAATCCCATGCAACTCATCGAAATATTCAAAATAAACAAGAGAGCTATGTTCAAATATATGGACACGTAGCGCTACCCAATGGCAATAATTTTGATGACGTCATAGCAAAAAAAAGTAATAGCCTTCTGGAGAAAAATTTTATCTTTAACCACTGAAAATTTCAAAGCAATTGGTCCAGTATTCGAAGAGAAAAGCTATTTTTTAATGATGATGACGAATGAAAATAACAATAACAACAAAATTTTGAAACGATCGTTATGGCCACTAAACGTGTCCAATAAATATAATACTCATCTAGGGAAAAATTCCATCTTCAACCACTAAAAAATTCAAAGCAAATGATCCAGTTGTAGCAAGTACATAAGGATAGTTACTGTGTATTTTAATATTTTCACCACTTATTGTTAGTAGTGCATGTTATTTGCCTGAAACAAGGTCGTTGTCCCAATTCATTTCCTTTATGATATATTTTTCTCACTCGGTGTAGCTTGTCTTTGCCGTTCTTTGTTAGTTAGAAATTTGGTTTCATCACATATACTTGCTTTAAGGTTTCAAGTGTAATTCGTTATTTGGATCAACTCGATTGTGCAACTTTACAATATAACAATTGGCATTCAATACTTTGTGTGCTTTTTGACCTCTGAAGGAGTCAAGATCGGAGTTACACTCTGTTAACGTGTGTTCAATAACACGGGAGTGTGGACACGCAGATAGGGTCGAATCTTTGTTGCCCTATATTTTGGTGATACCCGTTCGTGATCAATAAGCAATCAACTTCAATTCAGCAACTGGAATTTCGTCAATCAAAATGGAAAAGAAATTCATCACTAACCGAGTCAATGGACAATACGTCAGCATTTCAGGAATCAAGCAACCAACCAAACTGCAGTCTTTGGCGGTATGTCAATTGATCAAGCAGTCAAGAAGGCCAGAACAAGGTAGATTTTTGACTAAAAACGAGGAATCTGGACCAGGACCTCCTACGATCAGACAGCACTAACTCAACTTCAACTCTTCAAGTTTAACGCCCGAGTTCACGCTCGTGTATTTTTATTTTCCAAGCATCAACGCCCAAATTCTTTGAATTTGTGTCTCATTATCAACCTATATATTGCAACTATATGTTTTGTGTGTCAACCGGATCAAGAGATATGGACTTCAGCAGATCAATCCGCCTCATTACAATTTAAAGTTACCAGGACAACTTCGTATTATTACTGGATTTTCAAATGTGTTTATCGACAAAGCAAGTTACGTAGATAAAAAACATTGGTAGGGGAAAGTGGGGAAGGTTGGGACACTTTTTTTCTTTTGCATATTTTGAGCCTTTAATTCTGCATATTCCCTTAAGTTGGCGGGACTAATGCATAGAGGGGTAAATGTAGTTTACATTCAGCGAATAAAAAATTTTCTTGCGACACACATCTTACTACTAAAATGCTTTAAAAAACGTCTGTCGAGTGTCCCACTGTACCCCACTTGTGGGGCACATTCGGACAGACCCTGGGGCCCCATGGGTCAGTCCGTCAAAATTCAACGAAGTATGCCCTTAAAAATAAGCAATTAATCAGCATAATCGTCTAAAGAACAGGGAGACTTCAAATTTGAAGCTTTAATATTTTTAAAATCAATGTTCAACTGAAATAGTTTAGATATCAGACAAAAAGTTTCGCAAACAAATTTGATTATTTCTTCCCTCGAATCTAAATCTGGAAATATTATTGATTCTCGAATATATTCCATATTGGGCCATGGGTCAAAAGAAACCATAATATTACACTTAATATACCGCATATCTAGGTCTCTAAGCACTTATTGTATCAAACAATGTCGAATTGTGCACTGTAGGGCAAGTCCCACTGTGCCCCGGTCCATTGTTCCTCATAGGCAACAAATATTTTCAGACTATCCCACAGCGAAATCTGGAAGGCACATCCACTCGCCAACGTTATGAATATTCTACAGTGGACTAAAGCTGAATAATATCAGACGGTGGTTTGTCATGTTGGAAAGTCCAATGTAGAAAAAAGAAAAAACTGGAACGGTGAAATTTTAGTTTCAACCTTCCAAAACCAATTTCACTTCATAGCTTGCGCCGCACTACCCTTCCGTTGTCCGTTCGCGGGGACGTTGTAACTCACCAAAGGGCGGATTGAAACATCGAACCGCGGACAGGATTGCGGATATAGTATCAGTGTGAGAGCTGATTTTCCACTGTGCCCCATGTCCCAACGTGCCCCACTTTCCCCTATTATACCCAAGCCGATTTCTTACCCCAAGCAGCAGTATTTATACGACCTATTGTTTGGCGGAAGTTTACAAAACATCTACTTTATTCTCTCAAGTCGATCACCATCTATTTCTCTATTTCAACATCATTGGAAACCAAGTCGAACCCAAATACTAGTGGCCCGCGTGGAAGGGTCCTCTCTACTTCAATCACATAACACGAAAACTTCAATCTCCCCTAGCTGATTTAAGCCAATGCTCACCCAATTCCGGGTTTTGCCGGAAAGGTGCGTTCACATTTGTCTGGAACGTTGATGATATGAAAGTTTGCACGGCCGGCAACTCTCCGAAATTCAACGCTACCACACTCTTGTTACATTTCAATTCATCGGACAATCTTCCCAGATTGAAAAATCCGAGAGTTGGACAGGTTTTCAAAGCTTAGAGGAATGTTTTCAACGAACGAAATCTTAACGTCAACAATATTCTTCAAATCAACTATTACGCTCATTATTTTACAAAGCAGAAAGAAGTCGATTGTCCAAACGCAATGGCTTAGTTCTGGGTGTTATCGAAGATTTCGTGAAAATCTGTAGATTTCACCGCAAAAGATCCTTCAACTGGAGGTATCTCAATCAAATCGGTTTCCTGTGTCGTTGTATTAGTTGATCATCAGCGACTTTGATGCAGAATTAAATACACCAATACATGGCAAATTTTACGACATATTATTCAATCAGAAATCGTTATTAGCTAGTCTTACAAAATTTAAAAATTAGCAAACTAATTTTTTTTATTGTCGGGGGGAATTGTGTAGCAAGTACATAAGGATAGTTACTGTGTATTTTAATATTTTCACCACTTATTGTTAGTAGTGCATGTTATTTGCCTGAAACAAGGTCGTTGTCCCAATTCATTTCCTTTATGATATATTTTTCTCACTCGGTGTAGCTTGTCTTTGCCGTTCTTTGTTAGTGTGACGACCCTTGTTTTGCCTGTCAAATGACGTCATGTGATATCGTTTCCATATTTGGTAGTCTAGCAGTTTAGACGCTGCGACACGGTCGATCGGTTCTCGGGGGCAGCGTGGTCTGTTGGGGTATGCTGTGTGTGACAGAGTGCAGTCGTCTGAGCGTTTCGGTTTGATTGGTGGGTTTTGAATGTCTGTGTGAATGCCTCTGGTCTTCAGGGATGTTTGTCTGTGTTGTGTGACTGTCGGATGTTTTGTGCTGGACAGTGGGCTGACGTGGGGACCATGTTATTGTTCTTACCAGTACAGTGCCATTACAGTTCATTTACCGTAGTGTTGTATTTTCAGTTTTATCGTGGAATTAGCTTTCATCAGTATTGTTCAAATGTTGTGCACCTATAGAATTGTTCATAGTCTTTTTAAATGCCTGTCATAAGTTACTTTCGGCCTGTTTTGCAAATTGCAGTAGCTAGTTCATTGTACCAGATTCTAGGGGTCATCTGGTTTTTTATTCAGAGTTGTCTTGGATTTCAGGGTTGGTCAGTGTTTTTGTTGTGTGTGTGGTCTTTCTTGCATTTTACTGCCTGGTATCTGTTATTTTTATTTTATGCTTTTCGTTCCTTTGGGGAGTGTTTGGTTGTTTTGGATCGTTTACTGTTCGAGTTGTTAATAAATGACATAAAATAGCATAAAGACTTGGACTATTGAGAGAAAACTTGACGTCAGATCATATTAGAAGATATTCTGAACCTGGATAATTATTTCATACATTGCCGGTACGCTACATTAGTTAGAAATTTGGTTTCATCACATATACTTGCTTTAAGGTTTCAAGTGTAATTCGTTATTTGGATCAACTCGATTGTGCAACTTTACAATATAACAATTGGCATTCAATACTTTGTGTGCTTTTTGACCTCTGAAGGAGTCAAGATCGGAGTTACACTCTGTTAACGTGTGTTCAATAACACGGGAGTGTGGTCGGGCAATCCTTATCGATTGGAACTACCGAGAGTTGGACAAAGCTTTCACAGCTTCGAAACTTGCTCTCAACGAACGAAATCTTGCTTTGAATCAAACAAAGTCTATTGTACATACAATGGCTTGGTTTTAAACGTAAATGACAACTGCGAAGACATTGTCAGATTACGTCATAAAGGCGTTGCCTCTTCATGGCATGACGTCACCAGTACCTGGTTTTCAAAAGTCGTTTCGATTGTACAACAATCGTCCGATCACGACTCTGAATTATTCGCCGAACTCTACGACAGAATACACGAATTGGAATGTCGTGTCGAATCAATGATCTCCCATTTATTGAAACCGCTAGCACAGTTGTACCCCTCTCAAATACTATCTGCAATTTTAAGACGTGAAGTTCATGCAATTGCTCATGGAGATGTTCTTGTCGAACTTCATTGTGTTTCCGCTAATTTTACAGTTTTACCAACACTTTTCGTCAACAACTTGTATGCAACACGTCCGATTGTTACATATACCTTGCCTAATAGATCTACAGAACTTGGACAAATCCACGCCAGTAACGTTGTTTTCAATCAAATATTACTGACTGAATCACCACGATTTGGACAAACGAAAATTTTCAAAATCAATGGCAGCTACTACAAGTATTTCAATTATTCACTAGTATCCAGAAACGAAAATGTCAAAGAAGTATACCCCTCACTGTATACAACCTTTAGCAAATGAAGAGGAAATTTCCGCTACAAGCATGGACGACCTTTTAGTTACAATTTCGGAACTCAACAAACTGAATGACGATTACAAAGGAGGACGAACCTCTGCAGAAACTATTGATATCACTACACTGGAAGACGGTATTCAAAAAGCCGTCAATGGCAACATATTTGCCTGGCTCTTGCGAGTTAAGAGCTCAGCATGGAATTACGTCATAGGATTTTGCCTTATTTACGCATTATTTGTCATACCCATTCTCTCTTTCCTGTACATAGGATATTTCATTTTTCAAAGTTTGCCAAACTGCCGAGTTACAATTCGCAATGCATTAACAAATGGATTGTTCCAGCCGATACAACGACTTCTCAATATTCAACGACAACCCGTAGTACAATTCGACGAACAAGAAGAAATACACCAGATATCCGATGTCGAAATTGACGCGGAAGATATAGAAAGTGCTAGCAACTTCTCAGATGCGAGCACCCAAGCTCAAATGGAATCAAAAGTTTGACAGTAACAAACCTTTCGAATTATCCACACCCTATTAAGTAAACTCGATTGCGACGCGCGTTGCGAATGGAATATAGTGTGTAACTCGCAATGGATCGCTTCGTTATTACTTATTTTCATGTTATCAATTTAGTCGTCTTGTATTTTATTATCTTTTCTCTTATTATTATCCATCATAAACATAAAAACACCTTACTATAAAAATATAAATATTACAAAACCATCAAAATAAAAATTTTGCGTATTCTTATTTCTTTTGTGTGTATTTACTTGTTACTAATCAATTGTTGTTTTTAGATATCATGAGTTCTTTTACTTCATACAGAATTTGATTCAGGTTCAATCTCAAGGATTCAATGGTTCAATAATTCTTCAAATCACTCATTATTCAATTTTCAGGATTTTTCTTCCTTATTATTTTTTCCAAGTTACCTCTAACATCAATTTTTCGACCTTAAACATCTAATCAACTTCAATGCAATCTTTAGAACGAAACCGCCTTTTTTTTTCTATTCTCAGTCTCTGCATTAAACATCAGAACCGTTTTACATTTTAGGGTGTCCCTTCCGGTACATCGTCGCCATTTTGTTTCAATCTATCGTTACAATTTTATTTTCAAATGTTAAACATTTCAAAGCACCACGGAGACCCTTTGAAATTTTTTTTCTTGTATTTTAATTTTTTTCTTCTCTCTCGTATTTTCGTGCCCTCGTAAACGACGTATATTCTCTCGTATATCTTAGCCATTATTCATCATATCGTACCTTTTATTGATTCGTGTTTTTTTGTTTTTAGACTTTCATCTCTCGGCGACCGGACTACAAAATTTAAAAAATTACCAAGTTAATTTTTTTTACTGTCGAGGGGGAATTGTGTAGCGAATGTGCATTGTGTAACTATGGATTATAATGTATTTTACCCTTTCATATTAATAGCATGTAATATTTCACAAACTAGGCCGCATTATGTTTCGCAACAGCGATAATGCATTCGCTCCATGTATTGCCTTTCTCGTTTCGACCAATTTGATAACGTATCGTTTCCGGTCTGCCGAGAATGCTCTATAATATTGTGCTTTTCTTGTTCACTCGATTTATGACTTGGATCTGACCGTAATCTTACTGCATTAGGAATTAAGTGTATACAATTTTATCTGTATTTGGAATTTGGATCGTGCATCTTTTCAATAATATACAACAATTCGACAATCATCATCGTGTGCTTATTATCGTCTGAGGGAATCCAGATTGGAGTCACATTCCATAACACGTGAAATTAATAACGTGGGAATCGAACTTTGAATATCAGGGTGAACAGTCTTTATCCCTAAGACACACTTGTCTCCCTATACAGTAATCAATAAGAAAAGCGTTTTTGGACACGTAGTGGACATAACGATCGTTTCAATATTATGTTGGTCTTGTTGTTGTTGTTCTTTGACACTTTTTGGACATCTAGTGGATAATCTGAAAAACCGCTTTTCTCTTTCATTACTGAACCGATTGCTTCGAAATTTTTACTGGTTAAAGATAAAACTTTTCTCCAGAAAGCTATTACTTTTATTTATTTCAAATATTCAAATTCTGTTAGCTCTTTGAGATTTGTTTTTGTTTGCTATGACGTCATCGAACGTTCTGCGGACGCATAGCCGACACTCCTCTTCTTTTTAATCACGTGACATCGAACGTCGATGGTTCGTAACGAAGTCCTTACGGTACTTTGCTACAATTTTTTCCTTACGCTGATCGACGGTACGGTAAACCGTACTGTACTGTAAACAGATGTGTCCATATATGTTGGCGTAGCTCTCTTGTTTTTATAACGATACCAAGAAGAATTCAAATAATAAGAAGAAGAGTGCCAGCATAAAATGCAAAACGATCGTTGTGTCCACTAACGTGTCCAATAACTAATCCCGTAGGCCAGGGGTTCTCAACCTTTCACTTACCGCGTACCACTGTACTGTTTTCCACTCTGGCCCTGTACCACCGACAAATATCCGCAACACGCAAAACGGGCGAGAGCGATGTCTAAAAAGGACTGGTAGTGTTTGTTGTTAATTGTTGCAATATTTCGAATCTGCTCGCGTACCACTCAAAAAGCTCCTGTGTACCACTACTGGTACGCGTACCATAGGTTGAGAACCACTGCCGTAACCGGACGAGAGGCCGTACTTCGCCATATGATTGAGCGTCTTATCGGCCATCTTGTGGCCTTTCCGCTCTCCCACGATAAATATGTGAATTCTAAATTATATTCAAAAAATTCGATGGATTCAAAGTCTAAAAAGAACTTCTTTTCCTGAAATCCTTTACAATCTTTTTTTTTTTTTTACCCTGGGGGGAGCTAGCCTTGGTGATCGTGTATGGTCGTATCGCTCGCTCAGTCTATGCTGAAAACATGTTATTGTTTGTACGTTGGTGTTTATTTTTATTATTGTTGCAATGCCCTTTTCTTCTGGTCGTTGAAAAATAAGTTACTATTTCTCTCTTATTCAAGCTCTTTTATATTGACACCATTTCGATTTTTTCTACTGGAATTCTGATTTAATTCGGTAATTCACATTTTTGGATTATTTTTTCTTTTTATCTTGAACACTAATTTTAATCAGTAATCAGTTTTTATTTCATCACCATAAAGAAAATACACTTAATGCGAACAATAGGAAGAAAAGACAAGAATTTGGCATTTCTGGGTGAAAAGTGGCGCGAGAAACCAAAACTGGAAAAAAGAAAAAAGTCAAACATTCAATATTCACGACGCAATGAAAACAGCACATCAACTCAAGGAGCTGGTAGGAGATTAGTAAGATGAGAGCATGAGATTATTATATTTAAATATAAAGGTGGCATAAGTGGAGTCACGCAAAAGGTGGGAAATACCATTCCAAATTAAAACACCTGTATATTTTAGGGAATTTTGAGATTTACTTTAGAAAAAGCGGGGTACATATAGAGGACTTTGTCGAAAAGCGAGTGTTATGCTCTCGCAGGTTACTAAGCTAATCCGAACTTAATAAAATCACTAACTATTATTGTTGATAGTCTTCTAAATTCGATTCAGTAGTATAGAATATTCTAATTCGTCATTCTTATTCTTTATCTCTTCACACGTTGTATTACTGTTGACAATTTTCATGATTTGCATTGTTGTTGTTTTAGTACTTTTTTAGAAATTGATTTGTTGACGCCTTTTAATTAACCCCCCATAAAACTTATAGCGCCAGAGTGTCTTGTCCGGGTAGAAACTTTCCTTAGGGATCGGTCGACCTAGAAGTCTTTCCTGCCTCTTTGATTATATTTTTTGTTAGTTTATTTTTACTGCAATGTGTACTTCAATGAAATATTCGGAAATAAATCATCATCTATCTATCATGTTTATTTTTCAAAATGTCCATCTACTATTTTACTTCAAACACAGATTTGAATTCAGATCCAATTTTTTTTAGTTGCTATATATTGAATAATATATTCAATAGATTTCAGTTTGATAACATTTTTAAAATTGTTCATCTACTCAATTTTATTTTGGTCACACTGACATAGAAACAAACGAAATGAACAGGACCTTGACAGGCATAACAAAATTAAAATACATACAAGTACGCGCCCTTCCACCAAAAACAGTTTGTTTAATCGCTAAATATAGAATATTATATTCGATCAATTGCAGTTCGATAAAATTTTTGAAATTGTTCATTTACTCTTCAATATGGAACGCAATTTCTATTTTGAATTTGTTCTTCATTGTTGCTTCCATCTCTTGAATACCGAGGCTCGCTTTCTTTGCCGCCTTTCTCCCGATTTTAGGAATCACTTTGAGTTTGATGGTGAATTTCCCTGGTTTTATATCTTCCTCATAATGAATAGAATGGACGCCATCTTGTTTTTTAATACTGAACATTCTGCCCTTGTTTCCTCCGATGATTTTGTACAATGTGTGATCCTTCAATGTCCGAATAGCTGGGATAAGTTGGATCAATCGTTGACGTGGGTTCAGGTTTTGTAGGCTGAGATGCATAATGATTGGAACAGATGTATTAACTGGCGGACGGTTCTCATCATCCCCGCTTATCATTTCCATTTGTGCTGACTCAGTAGAACTGAGGGAATGGCAGTCATAGCATTTCCCAGTTGGTTGCTGGAATCCACTGATAGCTTTAATGCATTGACTGAAAAACGAAGAATTATGTCAAGTACAGAGAATGAGATTTATTTTCGGCGCATAGGATATCACGCTTCTAAACTTTGTTGAGAGAACAGATATACTTGTAGTTTTAGGCAGCAATCCCAAGTCGCAAAGCAAATACTGGGATTTCGAGGTATCTTTGTCTCAGCGGCCCAGGAGCCACAATTTTGTCCATTTAGACTGGTGGCCATGTAAGTATGACGTAAAAAGTTACAATTTATAAATGTGTAACAAAATGGCAAGAATGCGAAAACTATGAACAAAAAAGTTGATTACATAAAATTGGTTAAAAGCAGAAATTTACGGCAGTATCAGACAGGCCAGATTGAATCACCCGATGGGCCAGATTTAGTTCGCGGGTCGTAGTTGCCCCTGTCAGCACAGTCTGTTATTGACTCAAGTCTCTTTAAGTCTTCGTTATATGGTGATTTGAGCCTTCCAACAATACATCGTAACAACACCCACCTTCCACCGAGACCGAAGTATCCTCTTGGGCATCCACATTTGAATCCACCATATGAATTCTGACATTGATAAGAGCAAGGATTGTTCTGGAATCTACATTCATTGATGTCTCCGCATCCTCTACCTCCCATCATTGCAAAGCCCCTGAATGTGAGTGTGGGTTATCAAACTGGGGTAGCAAGGGTACTCGTATATTTTAATTAATAAAAAGAACAATTTGGGACCATTACGGAAAAGGCGCTGCCTGGGACAAATACAATATCCCACAAATCTTTTTATTTCTCGAAATGGCATTAAATATTAACAAGATAACATGCCACTAAATTCTTCACACGAAACACTATATAACTCAAACGAACAGACTTGATTTCGACATAAGTAAAACCACATAACCTTCATCTAATTTTAATAAAAATCAGTGTTACATTGATTGCATTTGAAGTCATAACACATTACAGATCACAGCATGCTCGCACTGATAAAATCACATCAAACATGTGGAATTGACATAAGATTCATATCCAATTCATGTGGGATCTCAAGCAGAATCACATAAAATGTACACGGCGTTAACCTGACCGTGGCAATAAATAACACATAAAGATATGTGACATTATCTGTGATATAACGCAATTCACATGAACATATGAGACGTTGTGTGTCTAAAACAACGCACATAGAAATACATTTAACTATCGTTTGACCTTGGTTAAAATCACATAAACATTTAGGACCTTGCATGAGAGTAAACAAAATAATACTCTTGTGTGACATTGAAAAGATCACATAACACATATAAGAAATTGCATATGACCTTGAACAAGACAAATGTAATTCATGTGTAATCTTGAGCAGAGTCACATAAAATGTGCACAACGCTAATTTTACTTCCAATTGGCTTCGACAATACTTTACACAATATCTATCTACCTTCCGCATTCACCCCCAGTGCATCCGTATTGCCCTTCAGTAGTAGGAACACATCGATCATCAGTTTCGCAAGAGTGTGCTATGCAGTCGTTGATGTCTAAATATGAAGAATCAGTTGCAATACACCGGTAAATGTTGGCATTATGGTCTGGTGCAACATTTCCCAGCCTGAGAGGAGTTTTTCCCAATGTCAGATGTGCATTTATGGGGTGGTTGTTTTCTATTTGCGTGTAGAATTAATATTACCTTAATTTAGTAGTATTGCATGCAATACATATTTATTAATAACAGACGAGATTTTTTTGGGAAATCTTTTACTATAATATTAGGTCATTCTGCCCCAATAGTTTTGTCAGTGTAAACAGTAAAATCCCACAAAATTGTTAATTTTTCTGTCATTATTATTAATAAAAATAGCTAATCACTCTATGTGTCCAGACTTTGCGGACACCATATAGATTATTGGGGAATTATATTTTACCAAATTCTCTACCTTCGCAAACTCTGCTCTCTTCATTAAGTTTGTAGCCTTCTGGACATTGGCAGATGAAAGATCCGAAAACGTTGATGCATTTTCCGCCTTGACATAAACCTGGTAGATCAATACATTCATCCACGTCCAATAAGTCCTCTATGATTGGGTCCGATTCAAAATCGTGGTTTTTATCTGAATAAATAGGTTGGAATATTTCACCAATTGATGTGTAGAGGTCTTACAATATAAAAAGCTTTATAGATGTGGCTTGTGGAGATGCTATTCTAGTTGTTTTTTAACCAGGATTACGTATCGCCCTGGAGAAACGTTACAAAAATACATTTGTTTTAGTGTGCCGCAAGACATTTGAATCAAATAGTATATTCATCTTTGTTCTTGCCGCAGCGCGCGCAGATCAACTTTCACAAAGGCATAGAGCAGGGAAAGGTAGTTAGTTAGTCTTGCGTAACCCAACTGATAACTATAAAAGATTCCAGCCATGAATTTAGTGTCAAAGTGTTTCTAAAATTATCATAGCCTAACTTGAGATTAACAGAAACAAAAAGAACAGGGCAGAAAGTTGGAAATGGGGCAATGACAGAAGAGTAACAAATGATAAATCACTATTCGGTAACTCTTAAGACATCTTTAATGTCTCACTGTCTTTGATTTTGTGTGCGTTATTCCAAGTAATGTCGAATAATTGCTCTTCTTTTTTCTTGTCTTCCTAACTTAACCAGAGATAAAAAGAATAAAAAACACATCTGATAATAAATACTTGTTTTAATAGTTAAGATGTTCCAGTGAATTTTTGTTGAATTTGAATGACGCAATTATATCATCATTTTGATGATCATGGAGCAATCCTTCACCATGGAAGAAGGTAGGAATAAAAAGTGCCAAAACAGGCGATCTACTGTAAAAGTTATTTTGGGCTGTGTAGTAGACATACTCACGGATGCATTCAACACCATTAGAATCGAGAATGTATCCTTCTGGACATTGACACATATACGATCCCACTACGTTGACACATTCCCCGTAGATGCAAATGGACACGTCATCACATTCATCAATGTCGATGCAGTTTAACCCTTGTTCATCTTTCTTGAAACTGGAACGAGAACACAATCTTGAGTCAGAACCGCGGTATAGAACTGGTTGATCGGTATACCGGTTGCAGATGATAAACGGCATCCCGGTACAAATAATTTTGAGTTAACCGCTAACAGAAATACCATGGCTTGCGTCAACAATGTATTGTTGGTATAGGTTTACGGTTAATGATTACGCTTGCCATCACACCTTTGATTACGGTACCTTTTACTTATTGGCAGATGTTGTGCATTGACTTCGAATATGTTTCCACTAGTATGCGTAAGCATCCTTGTTTTAGAACAGTGATTCTCAAACAGCGGGCCCCCCCCCCCCCCACGATTGCTAATTAAAAATAAAAAATATTTGTTATATTTAATTTTACTCGCCTTATTTTGGATATTTACATTTCTTAGTTTGTTCAGAGATTGCACATATCCACATATTTTTGAAGTTTTTTGAATAAAACATACTTTTACCTTACTATCTGTTATTTGTAGCTTATTGTTAGCTACTTATTTTTGAGGTGGGGCGCGAGACTTTGCAAACTCTATAAAGGAATTGGCTCAAAAAGTTTGAAGCAACTAGTGTTGCATTAGTTGATTTGTGGGCTGTGCTAATTTAGCCCGCTATGCAGTGTTTTTTCATTGTTTGTTTTCATTAAAACTGACGTTTCTATCAAGTTGCATTTATGTGTAGTTCGTTAGTCAACGTCACGTTCATAACAGCAGGTTGGAATGCGTGGTGCATAATTTAGGATGTCAGATATGGGATTAGTTAGGCAGTTATTTGTTTCCAGAAGCATGAACTTGATCGTCCATCGTCGTCCTTCAATTTACCAGATAATTTTCCCCAATTTTGTTTGTTAATTTGAATTTATGGGAGCATTCCTACATGGTATATAGGAACACTTTATTATTACATATATCTTCCGTGCTATTTTCGAGTTAATATATTAAGATATTGAGATATTTCGAGTTAAGATATTGAAGATATTAAAGATATAGAACCTGGCTCAAACTGATCTCATAATTCTGTTGTTTTATAAAAGTTTGAAATATATATTTACCCCTGATTGCATTCGCAGTGCAATCCATCTAGACTGCTGATGAAGCATATACCGTTCTTACAACCATCATCTGAATCACATGGCTCATAGGCTAAAAACACAGGAAAAATTTGAAGATAATATTGTGGGGCAGGGGAAGGCCCTTGTGGGCTTCTCTAATTTGTTAATCCACCGAAATATTTTGGAAGTTAGGTTTAAGGGGCATCATTTTAAAAACTCGGCCCGGGCAGCAGGAAAGTTTGACACGCCCATAATGATAAAACTAAGCACGTTCACCAGTGCAGTAAAGACAAGTACAAAATTGAAATGATTGTAATTTTTGTTTTAGGAAGGAAGCGTTTATAGTATTTTCAGGTTTGCCTATAATATGAGAATAATTCAGGATGGTTGAATATACACCCAGAATTATTGCAATGGCCAATGCGAACGTATAAGTTGTTGTGATCTCAGTGCAGTTGTTCTCAAACTGTGCGTTGTAAGATAATTTCGAGTGCATTTGCAAGGTCCCTTTTGTATAATGGTATTCCATATCTGCCTGCTTCATGAACTTGCAATGAAGTGATAAAATTTGTTGTAAATTAACGTTGGCGATAAATGCAACTATGATTGATTGTTTATTGGGCAAAAACAAACGTGAAGATCAATGACTCTCAACCGGGGATCCAAAGAGTCTCACATAGGTAGTTTTTGGGGGTTACGTGAGCACATAACTAAATTGTATAAAGTGTAGAATGATCTTTGGCACGACTTGACCCTCGGCTCAAGATAACGGGTTCTTACCCAAAAACTGATACGAACTCATCCCCTAGGTAGAAAGTTTTTGCGAAGTTTTTATAAGTAAAAATTTTCTAGCATATCTTTAAAACTTGATTTCTTACTTGTGCATGGTTCCTCCAGACATTCACACTTGAAAGAACCGTATGTATTGATGCATTTTTCTCTTGGACATAAACCTGGAATCTCCATACATTCATCAATGTCTTCCAACAATACCGTGATGGGTATCGGTCTGAATTTTTCATTCTCCTCCGGGTCGTCTCCCAGGCAGAGTGTTTGGTACTGTATGAAGAAGGAGTAAGGTGATTTTTGATGTTAATAGTTTGTATTGAGCACTAGGGAATCATTTCCCTACACATCCCCCACAGAGGGTGAACAAGCTCCCCAAATTTTGAATTGAAACTAAATATAATTGTATTCAAATATCCAGAAAGTTGCGCATAACCTGTGCAGATGGTCAGTGGAAATATAACACATCATGAGTTACAAATAGTTTTATTGCTAATAGCAAAATATCTACCACTCCTCTGAATTCGGAAACAACAACAACAACAAGAAAACGACAACATAAACAACCTTAAAAAATTAGTCAAATATACACTTCATGTAAAAAAATAAAACAATTACGTCGTCAGTATTTTTCTCCGGACATATTTCACATGGATTTCCTCCCCAGGCTTTTCCGTAGGGACTACAACAACAAGCCGCGCGGGAAACATCAACTCCGACACCATTGGAACAGATCGGAGCTGATTCATCGCCTTCCACTGTCAGGAAACAGTTTCCAGTGACTGGTACTTCTGTTCATGTGAAAAAACAAAACATTGGTGCAATTACTAGTCAAGTGGCTTTGCGGCGTGGCACATTGTGCTAAACGTGAGAAATACGCCTACCACCGAACCTTATAATTACCCTGAATGGGTTCGTACGTTCAAATCTGATAAATATGTAAGTCTTATCCTAAGTGAGGTACCATATGAGAAACATTGCAAATTTACCCATATATATTCATAAAAATTAGGAATTCTGATTCGTGGATCACCCCCTATTATTGAACCTGTTCAGGCGACAGGGCACGAAGACGCGGTTTGCCATTCTGACATCACAAAAATGTAAGAAATATGCGGTTTTGATTACTTTGTGTGGGTTCGTAGGTTCGAATCCCATGCAAGGGGGTAGTTATGTGCGAGAGGATTGCTGGACTCCTCGCTGCCGCAGGGTGATTCACGTGGCTCCTTATCTAAACCCTCCCGAATCCCGGGGATCAATCGACAAAACTACATTGTAAAAGGAATCCAACGACTTGTTCAGATGTAAGGATTTCTACCCAAAACTGATCTGACCATAAACTCAGTCAGCCCAAAATTTTGGGATGGGGCAATTTTTTTACAAATACATAATAAGACGCTTACTCGTGCTCTGAATAAGGTTTAACTTGATCCCTACTCTTCCTGTGCAGAGTGTTTGATACTGTAGGGGAATTCTCTAAATCTGCATTATTAAATAGTTAAATTTTTTCATATTCTCTACCTTCGCAAACTCTGCTCTCTTCGTTAAATTCGTAACCCTCTGGGCATTCACACATGAAAGATCCGAATGTGTTGATGCATTTTCCACCTTGACATAAACCTGGAATCTCCATACATTCATCAATGTCTTCCAACAATACTGTAACCGGTTGCGGTCTGAATTTTTCTTCCGACACTTCTTCCGGGCAGAGTGTTTGGTACTGTATGGAGAAAAGTAATTTGTTATGTCCTTATTTTAATATGTTTCCATATTTTTGTTTTATTTTAAGGGTAGAGTTTCTTATACCGGGCTCTTAGATTGGTCAATTGGAATGTTTGATTTGCTAGAAATGATATTAGATTAGAACCTCATTAATTGCTGCGCGTTCATTCATGACGTAATAACAGCAAATTGATTGCCACACTGACAAAACAATACCCTACCGGCGAAGATCAGTTCGTGTAATTTAAATCAAAATATGACTTGGAAGTGGGATGAAACAGATTGTTTCTAAGAATAAATAAAACTCCCCTAAAATATAAATACCCCCACCCCCCACTCTTATAATTTTGTGGTGTGACACAACATTTCAAAATCCCAACTTACCGTAAATGTAATTAAATTTAATTATTTAGAAACTGGCGCCTATTCTAGTGCAGTTCATAACACATTGTTATCGATAATAGAAAAATATCTACACCCCTCCCCCTCCCCTAAGTTTGGAAACAACGACAACAACAAGAAATCCCTATCATGAACAACCACAAAATATTTAGCAAAACTATTTAAATGTACACTTCATGTAAAAAAAACTTACGTCGATAGTATTTTTCTTCGGGCATATTTCACATGTATTTCCTCCCCAGGCTTTCCCGTAGGGACTACAACAACAAGCCGCGCGGGAAACATTAACTCCGACACCATCGGAACAGGTGGGAGCTGTTTCATCGCCTTCCACTGACAGGAAACAGTTTCCTGAGACTAGTATTTCTGTTCATGTAAAAAAATAAAACATTGGTGGAATTACTAGTCAAGTGGATTAGCAGTGGAGAACATCGTGCTAAACGTGAGAAATACGCCTATCACCGCACCTTTTGATTTCCCTGAGTGGGTTCGTACGTTCAAATCTGATAAATATGTAAGTCTTATCCTAAGTGAGGTACCATATGAGGAACATTGCAAATTTACCCATATATATTCATACCAATTATGAATTCTGATTCGTGGATCAACCCGTATTTTTGAACCTGTTCAGGCGACAGGGCACGAAGACGCGGTTTGCCATTCTGACATCACAAAAATGTAAGAAATATGCGGTTTTGATTACCCTGTGTGGGTTTGTAGGTTCGAATCCCATGCAAGGGGTAGTTATGTGCGAGAGGATTGCTGGACTCCTCGCTGCCGCAGGGTGATTCACGTGGCTCCTCGTCTAAACCCTCCCGAATCCCGGGGATCAATCGAAAAAACTACATTGTAAAAGGAGTCCAATGACTCGCACCTCCAGATGTAAGGATTCCTACCCAAAATCGATCTAACCAAGAACTCAGTCAGCCCAAAATTTTAAAATGAGGCAATTTTTTTACAAATACATAATTCAACGCTTACTCGTGCTCTGAATAAGGTTTAACTCGATCCCGACCCCTCCTGTGCAGAGTGTTTGATACTGTAGGGGAATTCTCTAAATCTGCATTATTAAAAAGTTGAATTTTTTCATATTCTCTACCTTCGCAAACTCTGCTCTCTTCGTTGAATCCGTATCCCTCTGGACATTCACACTTGAAAGATCCGATTGTGTTGATGCATTTTTCACCTTGACATAAACCTGGAATCTCCATACATTCATCAATGTCTTCCAACAATACCGTAACCGGTTGCGATCTGGATTTTTCCTCCGACACTTTTTCCGGGCAGAGTGTTTGATACTGTATGGAGAAAAGTAATCTGTGAAGTTCTTATTTTAATATGTTTCCATATTTTTGTTTTATTTTAAGGGTAGAGTTTTTTAGATTGGTCAATTCGAATGTTTGATTTGCTAGAAATGATATTAGATTAGAACCTCATTAATTGCTACGCGTTCATTCATAACGTAATAACAGCAAATTAATTGCCACACTGACGAAACAATACCCTACCGGCGAAGATCAGTTCGTGTAGTTTAAATCCAAATATGACTTGGAAGTGGGATGGAACAGATTGTTTCTAAGAATAAAGAAACTTCCCTAAAATATAAATACCCCCCCCCCCCACTCTTATAATTTTGTGGTGTGACACAACACTTCAAAATTCCAACTTACCGTAAATGTAATTAAATTTTATTATTCAGAAACTCGCGCCTATTCTAGTGCAGTTCATAACACATTGCTATCGCTAATCTCCTAAATTGGGAAACAACAACAACAAGAAATCCCTATCATGAACAACCACAAAATATTTAGCAAAACGATTTAAATGTACACTTCATGTAAAAAAATAAAACACTTACGTCGGTAGTATTTTTCTCAGGACATATTTCACATGTATTTCCTCCCCAGGCTTTCCCGTAGGGACTACAACAACAAGCCGCGCGGGAAACATTAACTCCGACACCATCGGAACAGGTCGGAGCTGTTTCATCGCCTTCTACTGTCAGGAAACAGTTTTCAGTGACTGGTACTTCTGTGACTGTGAAGCATACAAAATATTGGTGAAATTACTAATCAAGTCAATCGGCAGTGGAGAACATCGTGCTAAGCATAAGAAATACGCCTATCACCGCACCTCTGATTACCCTGAGTGGGCTCGTACGTTCAAATCTGATGGGGGATTCATTATGTGCGAGATGATTGCTGGACTCCTTGCCACCTTAGGGTAGTGGTTACGGTTTTGTTCCATGACACTGAAAACACATAATTGGCTAACTAATCTCATACCCGACATGAGACAGGTAACCGGACGCAATTGCATTGTTATGTCATAAACGATGTCAGAGCCAATAGCTGATAAGGGCACACAACGGTGCAGACACGCGTTCAAGATTAGGGGTTTTGAAAATTACCAAACCGGAAATTATCAATTTAAATATGAGCGATCGCAGCGCTGACTGCCTAACTGACGATACATTACAATAGTTTAGTTATTGTTAGATTAATTTAAGGTCGGTTTTTTCAGTTTTTATCCCTGATATGTTAGCATTTTATTTTATTCGTGCCTTGGCGGGTCACGAATAAAACGCGGTGGGTCACTTTGTGACTCGCGGGTCAGTGGTTCATCATCCCTGCTATAGGATGTGTCTAACAGGTGAAGCGGAACCTATTTCATACAAGACACGATATTTGTACAACGCGTCCTGTATCACTGAAACTTCTCAGTTAAAATCATGAACAAACAGAAGTTCAGGTGTAATTGAATAAATTTCGCCATAAAAGTGATCAAGAACGGGACACGAAGACGTGGTTTGCCATTCTGACATCACAACGTTGGAATAAAATAGGGTAAATATAGGTATGATTATGTTGATAAGCTGATTACCTGTCTTGAGACAAGACATTGATCTTGACTCGCGACTCGGGTTTAGGAATAATACCCAGCAGCAGCGGATGACATTTTATCATATGTACATATAGAGAAATAGTATCGAAACAAATTGTTTACCTTCGCACACATAGTTCTCCTCATTGAGCTTGTAGCCCTCTGGACATTCACAGACAAAAGTTCCCCAAACGTTGACACATTTTCCAACTTGACATAAAATTGAAATTTCCATACATTCATCAACGTCTTCCAAGTCCTCTGTGATCGGGTCGGATTCGAAATTATGGTTTTCATCTGATTATAAAGGTTGCAACATTCAAGTTATTAATGTAGAAGTCTTACTGTGTATTTAACCAGTATTTAAAACAACTTGGGTACCCCGAAGTATGTGAACTCCGAAGTTGGCGGACACGGAAACGAGGTATTTTCCAATTTAACTTATTTTGGTCCTATTACGAGTTCAGGGACTGGCCAAGTGACTCCCGTAGTATTTGTGCCTTAAATTATTGTCTAATCCTAACCTGGTACAAATACTACATTCTGGTGTGTGCGAATTCGAATAATTTACTATTCAATTCAAAAGGCTCAGCCCTAATTAACGCGCTATGCTACTTGTTTTCAACCAGGGTTACATGGCGCTGTGGGGTTTCGCCGATTCCCAAATCCTAGAGTCTACTAATCCTAGACTCCGATTCAACTAAAATGCGCATTCAGATAATACTCACTAATGCATCCGACATGAACAGGATTATAAATAAACCCTTTTGGACATTGACATTTATAGGATCCGAAAGAGTTGACACATTCACCGTTGATGCAATTGGCCACGCCAGCACATTCGTCAATGTCGATGCAGTTTAACTCTTGTTCGTCTTTTTCAAAACTGAAAATAACAAGAATTAAGATGGTGTGATGGGTAAAGCGTTGGACTGAGCCGCGATGTCATCGTACTGTCGTAGTTAAATATCCTGAGTTCGAATCTCATGCCCACCACCTCACTCAGGGTGTGATAAGCTGGGGAGGGAATGTCGAAGGGGAAGATTTTAATCCTCCCATAAATAATAGTTAATTATCGTAAGGCTCGGCGGTGTGGCTCATCGTACCAAGCGTTTGTAATTTGCTCGCGCCGCACCTGTGATTGCTATGCGTGGGTTCACAGGTTCGAATCCCATGAGGATAATTATGTGCGAGAAGATTGCTGAAGCCCTCACTGCCATAGGGTAGTACACGTAACCACTAGTCGTTTAAAGTCGGCTAACTAATCCCCTACGCGGCATGGACTGGTAACCAAAAGAGAGGCCGTGATTTTCCATATGATTACCGTTTTATTGACATTTCTCTTCCCGGGATATATATGTAAATTTTATCTTTCTATACTATTGACTATACTATATCTATACTATTGATCTTCCCATAAATAATAGTAAGATATTGGGTGTTTGAAATTGTCCAGCTATGGGGTATGTAGGAAATTCACCCACCGTTCGCGAGCATCGCTCTATCGGTATTTAGTCAGAGTCTTATATGAGAAAGTTGTATTTACCCATCAAGGCATTCACAAGTGAATCCTCCTGGTACGTTGATGCATCGACCGTTCACACAGACGTTCTCTTGGTCGCAGTTATCGATATCTGAAATAGAAAGCTAAAGTTTTGACTACAAATCGCTGCACTGATGCATTTTCCTACATCCCCCCAAAAGTCAACCCCAATTTTCAGGGTGACACTATATAATTATATCCACCACCCCCTAACAAAATATCTACCACTCCTAATTTTAATCCCCCCTGAACTAAAAAAAAACTAAGGATTATACTCAGTCGCTGTCAGTCAGGGCAATCGGAATTCTAACCAGTCTAAACTCCTAGCCGCCTTCTTGACTGGAGCACAGGTTCTCAAATAATGGGCCATGATTCACTACTGTGCCACAGTAACATTTTCAGGTGGGCCACAAACATATTGAAAATTGTGGTATTGATAAATTCAGTTTCATTCGAGTCACTATAGGTAAATTTTGATTGTAGTAGCAATAGAATAGTTATTTTCACTCTTGCAATCTTGCGTTATACGCATACGGATCCACTGCGCAAAGGCATAGATAGCAAGGAAAGGTAGTTAGTTTCACGTAACCCCAATTGTTAGCAATGTATGACGATGCTGTTTTTGCTACTGAGTGGTAATTTTCATTTTAATTATTGCGAAGTGAAAGTGTGTATTTTGCGAAAATAATTTTTTGCTTTTTCTGTAGTTTTCCCCTTGCATGAAAAACGTAATAGACTACGAATTTTTGTGCTACAAAAGTGGGCCACGAAAGATAGATAGTTGAGAACCTCTGCACTAGGGTGAAATAAATTGGTTAGACAATCTCGAAATATAAATTACCGTTTCACGTGTCAGTAGATATTTGTCCAATGCTTTGTTCATAGAAAAAATTTGGTGAAAGCATCCTTTAGATTAGCGGCCTTCTGCCCTCCAATGGAACCACAGAGTAGTTGGGCCACAATGTTAGGCAAAACTGATTTTACTTTCACTTCCTTGTTATTTATCGATCTTGATCGGTAAGTATGTTGTTAGGTTTTTGTCTGTTTGTTTGTTTGTCTGTTAGATACCGACGATATCTCACGACAGCGAGGTTGAATCTGCACCAAATTTTGCATGTGCATTCATCATATCTCGGAACAGAAGCCTATTGATTTTGGATGAATCATGTTGTATAATTAGCGAGTTATTAATTAATTAGTGATGGGACACACAGTGTCGCTATGGAGTAATAACTTTCGATCGATAGGTCTTCGGTCTCTGACCGATATTCTCGTTTAATTGCTTGATAACAATATTTCAGAGGGTGTTTTCAATTAGTTGAACATGGATTGTTTGAACATAATGGTATTTAGAATATTCCAATCAGATTAAAACTATAAATATCTCAGGAATAATAATAAACAGGGAAGCATGAGTGATAAAAGTCTACATAGGGCAGCCACGAGCCATAAAAACTTGAAAACCACTGTCATAAATTATACCGTGATTCGTGGGCTTCCCAAGCCTTGTAGATTATAATGTGATATTGCTTGTGTGAAGCCTGATTCAGAGCGAAGAAGGAGAAATGAATCAAATAATGAATTTACTCACATTTGCCTTGGCAGTTGATGACGCCGATTATAATAAGTAAACCAATAATCTTCAGTCGGTCAGTCATTTCATTGAACTTTTATTCCTAACAATATGATCTAAAATACAAACACAGAAATAAAAAAGAATTCTCCTTTTCCCGTTTTCGCAACGTTCGTTTGGATCTTTATGGTATTTTCACCTGACAATTTTCCCTTGTTTTCAACATATCTCAGGGGTTACTGATTTATTTTTAGAACATTTTTGATTATTATATTTAGCATCGATGTGCCGCTCAATAGCAATTGTATAGCGTAAAAACTTGGCAATATGTATTTTGCTTAAGTAAAGACACGCCACGATTTTAAATGTTCGCTAATGGCATACAATCGCAGCTTTCTCATTTTGAAGGAATTTGGGGAAAATAAATGTAAAAATAATTGTTTTATATTAGTACAGGGAGTCCTCGGGTTACGACGGTCGCGACTTACGCTATTTCGAGGTTACGAACGCACTTCCAAAAAAATATAAAATATAATTCTGTACTGTAATATCTAAGCCCTTAAACTGGATAATTGTGATCAAGAAAATCAGTGTTTTGGGCTCTTTGGTTTTCCTCATTTAGATTGCACTTTTTGCATTATTTGTACATTTTATTACAGTACCATACTTTACAATACAGTACGTTGTGTACAGAGTAATTCATGCACTGTACCACTGTACAGTATATTGTTCCGACTTACACTGAAATTCGGGTTACACCGCTTCTCAAGAACGGAACAACGTCGTAAGTCGAGGACTCCATGTATTTAATTTTGCGACCATAAGAGCTCAACCCATGCCTTTTAGAATTTGAGCATATTATTGGATCACGATATTTTACAAAATTTATTTTTGAAGAAAAAAGTTGAGAGCCACTTCTTTGGGCAACTCATGCGTATCATTCATCGGTTTCCCAGCGATTTACGGCGTTCGACTTTAAAAACGCACTGTTGTGTTGCTGCATAACCAGAGAGCAATTATCTGAGCTCATTTCATTTCCGATCGATCACCATCGTTCAAACGAGCCTCTCTTTATCAGATCTAGAATTAACTAATTTATAACCAGACCAGATCACTCATTGGGAAGGTTAAGTATAATTGACAAGACGCTCTGTTTAGGCACGCATGGTTGCCCGCCTACTTCGATCTTGCTCTCATTCTTCAGCGCTTCAGCTTTAACCTCCTTATGCGCTTCTTTCTCCACTTAGGCCTCATCAACTTTCACACACTGGATAAAGGTAAATAAAAAAACAGTCGTCAACAACCAGAAGAGGTTTGGGCAACCAAGTCAAGCGACCATTGATTTAAAAAAAAATTTTTTGTAAGAACTGGCGATCGAAGAATATGCTCAAACACTAAACAACATATAGTGTGCTTATGTGGCTGCAAAATTGCTATCATAAAGCATTTATTTCACCAGAAATTACCTCAAAGTGACAAAACTGCATTGTTTGCCATCGGACATTTTTTGAAATTGTGATGTGGCTTTACTTAAGCAGAATGGATCCTGCAAAAATTTTATGCGGTAATAATTCCCACACAATTACTCTTAAGTAACACTTTAATAACAAATATAAAATTAACTAAAAATGGAATCAATATTTATAAAGTTTAACAAACAAGCCAAGGGGTTTTTGATTCGACCCATTAGTTAGCAAGCCAACTTATTTTATCCTATATTGAGTCGATCACCGCCTTTCAAATGACTCTCTCTCTAGCGTTAACTAATTTATAACAAATTAGAAATTGGCAAAGGAAAGCCGTTAGTTGCCGAGACTTTCTGTTTGGGCACGCTTGGCTGCCTAAATCAGTGATTCACAATCTTTTTTTCAAGCTAGCAATTATTTTTCAGAAAATAAATTTTGTAAAATCTTGCAACAAAAGGATATGATAGAAGTCTAAAAGACATGTAGTTGCGTAGCTTTACATGAGCAGAATGTAAGTTGTCAAGTTTTAACAGTTTTTATATTTTCCGTATATACAATTACTACTGAGAAACATTCTAATACCAAATAAACAATCAAATTTACCAAGAAATAAATTGACTAGCTTTTGAATCTTTGCTTAAAACAAATCGAACCGAGAGAATTTCCAAGCAACCCAGCTTTTAGTCGCGACCTATAGGTTGGGAAACACTGGCCTGAAGCATGAACTTGGTAGATTTGAGAACTGTACAAAATAAAACTGGAAACGACAGACCTGACTGTTGCGCATTTCCATAATTTTCTTTGTTACAGTCTGTATCTACTGATAGTTCTCAAAACACAATCGCCGGTGAACAAGTGACAGTTGAACGTGCATGTGTCCGTGCTTTTAAAAGATTTTTCAGTTGTGAAAGTAAAAACACAAACCAAATTGTGTTATGGAAACACTATTGTCTGAGTCATAAGTCTCAAAAATTGCTTACGAGACGAATAATCGAAACTAGATTCTCTACGTCATCGTCTCGTAGACATTACATAAACATTGCCCCTTCTACATATATGGTAAATATTGACTCTCGCTGCACGAATGGAAATAATATTTTAGAAACAACGTCTCCGGTTTTGTTTGTCTAGATTTAGTAGATGAACACCGAAATTGAATTGATTTAGTAAGATAGATTTTTAGAACCTCAATATTCTTGAAAGCTCACGTTTCCGGCCTTCTGTCACAATCTAACTTGACAATTAGGAATTTCAGACCCTTCTCCTACCCCTTGAAAATTTCTGCTACCCCCCTGACGCAGCCTTGCACCCGGGTCGGCAATACCCACTCCTATATTATAACCTGGTCTATTGACTATACTCCCCACCCCAGGATAAATATAAAAAAAAAACAGCGCAACAATAACTTGTTATGTTTATTTCTGTCGACGTCTCGCCATTGCTAGCTACATACAAAGTAAATAGTTTACTCAAAAACGAAGTATTTCCGCAATTTAGTGACGTTCAGGAACCCTTGAGGTTTACCTTTGTTTATTTTAAAACAAAAACTGCTGAATGACGGGTTTTCAATGGTAGGCCACGGTAAACCGTTTAGCCGACATAGGTTTTGTACTATTTTTCCATTTCATATAAGAAATCGCCAACATAACAACTCTAAATCATGTGAGACGATTGTCTATTTTGGTAAATATCACAAAAGCTACGCAACTTTCCAAACCACGATAAACCGATATGCTTTGCCATACCGTTAAACCAATAAACCATCCAATATTTCAGAAGTGACGTTCAACAACACTTTTTGGTAATGAGAGAGAGAGCGTGACTGCTTATTTCTAAGAAAAAATTGCGGTTTCTCAAAACCAAATCACCGTCAACCGATTAACCGTTATAGCTTTCGGTCAGATGATCAGAAATATTTCCGCAATGCGATGAAGCCTAAAAACCCTTGTCACTAATGGGAGTTTTGTTTGTTTATTTAACAAAAAAAAGATGATAAATTGTCATTAATTACGATGTGTCGAAGGAAGCAACACTTGTCGGCAACGAGAAAAATCTTATTTGTGTATTCAATAAAATAGAAAGAACGGTCAACCAATATATTGCAATTTGTCAAACTCAAATACGGTTTACCAATCAAATCTTGATTTCAGCAGTGCTTCGATGACGCTCAGGAGCCCTTGTCTGTGATGAGAAACCATGTTTTTTTTTTAAGAAAAACTGATAAATTATCATTTATTACGGTTTGTCGAAACTGAAACCACGGTACGGTAAACTATAAATCATTCTTAGTTTCAGAGGTAAGTGAGTGACGTTCAGAAACCTTGTTGGTAATGAATGAAGAGCTTAATTGCTCATTTAAAAAAAACGTAAACACGTTAAACCGAATAACAATTATTAATTTCAGAAGTGCCCCGGTGACGTTTAGAACAATGAGAAAAAACGTGACTATCGTTTAACCACGGTACGCTTGGAACGGTACCCCCGATATTCTCTAACAAAAAACGAACAAACTCACTTTTAATAGAAAACTGATTATAAATAATAAAAAGAAAGTGTAAGAATAATATAAATTATTAAAATTAAAGATTTATTCGGAAAGATCGTTGAGCTATGTGGACATGAGTTGGGGTTACGTCAGACTAACTCCCCATCCTCTTTCTGGGGCGTGGCTTTTCAAACTGGGTTTCCCGACCCCCGGTGGACATCGAAAGGGTTTATTGGGGTTGCAGAAAAATCTTTTTCGACACTAACTTATGTTAAAACAAAATATCCATTAATTTGGAATCCGTACTAAGACGCACCATCATCGAAATAATAGGGTCACGATCAAGTACTTTGTGAAAGAATATGAATGCACATCAATCTCATTAAAGATTCTGTCAGTTTTAATATTTTTTGTAATATTAAATTTATTTTTGTTTCAGTTCCTCAGGGGCCACAGAAAGTTCACAAAGTTGGTCGTGAAGTCTGTAGAACAATAACTAGGTCAGTCGTTTTCTATCATTTTTTTTTCGTGGCCTATTTTCGTTGCTCAAAAATTCCGTGGCCCTACAAGAAAAAACGAAATTTTCTTTCCGTAAAAAAAAAACACTTCAATAATTTAAATGTAAATTACCACTCAGTAGCAGAAAACAGCATCATCATTCATTGCTGATACAATCAATATCAATCAAACACTCAATCAGCAATTTTTCATAGATTTGTAGCCCACGTGAATATGTTTCTAGAACCCAGCAAAGGGCCGTGACCAACTCGTTGGAAAACGGTGAACTGGGCCTTAGCGCTAGAAAATCCGTGATTCAGGAGGAGTTCTGCACACTAACACAAATTTCAGTCTTATTTTACGAATACTTTCATAAGTGAAAATAATATATTTTGAACTTTGCCATGATAAAATGCGCTATTGGGTCCTAAAGGCGTGGGGTTTTAATATTTAGATGGGGTTAATGGGAAGTCGATTAGACGAATTAATCGTAGGTTAGGATTCCTATATTTATCCTGGGGAAGGGAAGCCTTGATCATAATGATAAACGGTCACTTTCCCGGTTACCAGGCCAAGTCGGGCATGAAAATTGTTAAACAGATAATCCTTCCAGACGCATGGCCTTTTTTTTTTTATATATTTTTGACGACTTGATTATATGGCACGGTAAGGGGGTGGTACAGATACAATTTGGTTATTCCGGATTGGGACCCATAGTTAAGATTATTTTTTCATCTTATATGCATCACTCAAAAGTCAGTAAAAAATACACACAATGATGTTTAGGACGTCATCAAGATGTGACGTCGTCATCGTCTTCTAAAAATGGCTCTTTACTGGCGGACTTTATATGAACTTTCCCGTTCTTTAAAGTTGATTTTGTTTTTGTATAAATATCTGGCATTGATTTGTATCTCTGCTCAGTGACGTCAGTGTTATGTGCTACGTCATTATCGTATATCGATGCTTCAGTATGTTGTGGCGTCAAAAGATGGGCACCCTGTGACGTCATATCATTTGATCCATAAGACGGAGGCATTACTTGCTTTTGATGCGCAGCCAATTCCAACGCTGCGGTATCAGACGTCATATCCGGCGTTTGTCGTGACGTCATATCTGACGTTTGCCGTGACGTCGTATCTGGTGTTTGTCGTGACGTCATATCTGGTGTTTGTCGTGACGTAGTGAAGGAACAATTGTCTTCAATCCCGGAAGACGACAGACGACGTTTTCCCGCGTTTTTGTTACCGGGTGGCGGCGAAATCTTCGGAATTATCTGTTTCATTTCCATGTTATTTCCGACACACTTTTCAACTTTTCCTGGGATTTTCGGCTTTTCTTGCGGCTTTGGGGTTGTCGTTGTTTCTAACGATGATTCATCTTCACTACTCATGACGTCATTCACTGGAGGTTTCGTGACGTCACTTCCGAGGAGTTTTTCGGATTTATTCTTCTCATTCCATTCGTCAAGACGACTGAAAAAATAAAATATTGCTCAGATTATATCTTGTAGGCGTTTCTAAGTTTACCAACATGAGATTATGTTTCTAATTGATTTCTGTGTCTTGCCGCACACTAATATATTTCACACAAGTATATTTCTGTAACGTTTCGTCTGACCAAGGTCATACTTCCTCAGACAGGTATAGTTGAACTAAGTATGTCTGAGAAAGTCTCATTTCGGTCAGACGTAACGGTACAGAAGTATATTTGTGTTAGGGTGCAGCAAGACTCATAAATCACTCAGGATAATAATCTCCATAACTCTATACCATCATCGTTATACGCACACGGTTCCACTATCACACGGGCATAGGAGAAAGATAAGTAGTTAGTCCCGCAAACACCAAATCACTAGCATGGGATTATGTGTTTATATTTTACACAGTGATGCAGGATAGGACGTTTATATTTATCTCGAAAAGGAAAATCCCATAAAATGTTTTGATCAATCAACTAAAATTAAAAAGGCTGATAGAAAGTTGAGAGATGGAAAGTTGACTCTAGCCGACTGAGTTGAATTTTACTGGAGATGATGATTACAAGAGAGTTCATTTAGTTCAGTGGTTCCCAAACCGCGGCCTGCGTAACTATTTGATACGACCCGCCGAACAATAGTTTACCACTTTATGTTTCCTCTTCACGTTCTAGATATCTCAAAATGTTACATGATCACCACAGTTTGAGCACGTGTATATTCGTAACAATTCAATTATACCGGTATCTTAATGATACCGACCAGTACCGGTATCATGCGGGTGCACCACTCTCCCGGCCCGGTCAATCAACTTTGGAACCACCGATTCAGATTAATCGAGTTACTTTGAATTTCTGATAAACGGGGACTCGAATGTTCGAATCGAATAGTGAATTATTCAAATTAATTCAAACAAAAATTTTTAATCGCAGCCATCTTGTTTTTTTTATTTGGCACCAAAGGTCTCGAGATAAATTCCTAATTGTTTTGAATTGAAGCCATATTTTTGCAATGGCATAAATATAACTATGTTTTCAGTAATTTATGCGTCTGGCGGATCCATAACAATAATAAAAAATTACATACGATTAAATATATTTTGAGTATTCGAGATTGGATTCAAAAAAGAATTCTATTGAATATGAAAATCTTCAGGTATTCGAAAATGCCCAGCCCTAACGGGGATTCAAGTCAATCGATGACTCGACCCAACACTTGCTAGTGTTCTCAATACAAATGAGAACCTGTTTCTAAAATTAGGAACCCGTTCTCAAACATTTAATTCTCATCACTGGCTACTTACCTATACAACGCATAATTATATTTATCTCTCGTGAAGTTGAAAACGGTTGAAATCTTGTCCCAATGGTCCTTGTTGCGTTTCTTTTGCAAAAATCTGGCAACGGTCTCTTTCTCTACCTCTGCTCTGATCTGAAAAAGAGATAGATGCTTGAATATACGAACGCTAAATAAATAGTATAGAGAAGGCAAGTGTCGGAGAAAACGCATCTAAATGCGGGAGTGTTGTAAAAAAAACAGCTATAAATGTTAAAAATGGGTCAGAAGCCGCGATGTAGGTTTGAGCGAATATATGTTGCAGTCAACCATTTACAATTTGATCGTTGCGTAGCCTCATTTTCAACATTTTTTTGTGAATTTTTTGTGCAAAATTTGATGAAAATGCGCGCCCGTATACTTTGGATAACTTCGACAGCGAAGTAAGTCTTTCGGGATGGCTACGCTGTTGGACTTTCTCACGATTCGGAATTTTTTGTACAAATTTCCCGCCACTAATGCAAAAATGTGAGATTTGAGGAAAACACCTTGCCACTTTTTAATCTTCCAATCTCGTATCCACCATTTCACTGCCTTCTCACTTTAAAGTAATTTCTGTCGGAATAAATGTTAAGTAAACATGATTGATTTATATCAGTCGTTGAATTTGCGTCCATAGTATCGCATGCCATTTAGTATTTGAGCCTATTCTTGTTTCGCGAGATTTTACAAAATGTATTTAAAAAAAAATCAGGTTGCTCGAAAAAAGTTTAGAAACCACTGGTTTACAGTACCTGCTCCTTTGCCTTCTTCTCGAATGCGTCAGATTCCAGTTCCCGGTACCATCTTGCATACTTCCGATGGTGATAGGTCAAAGGTGAGAGGCATCTGTAAAAAGCACAATTAGAGAAAATCCAAAAGAGGGCGCGGCTCAAAAAGTTCAAGAACCACTGCGACCTAAGTCACGGTAGCAGCGTACATACGAAATATATAATAAATAAACCAACCTGTGAATCATATAAAAGATTGATCCTAGAAAGAGCGTGAACGCGATCAGACACCATCCGATAATTTGGGATTTCCGCTTGTTCGCTTCGAATTCGGCAGTGGCTGAGAGGAAACATAGTTTTGAGTTTAGAATTACAAATAGCGGATCATTCAAATATGAGAGATTAAACTTTGGGAAACGTGGAGCAATGAAATCTTATGGGGAATTTTCGTCGTGTGTTGTACCGAATCGAATAAGTTAGCTGTTATAGGAGATAGCATAAAATCGAAAGATGGAATTTGAACTTTAAGAAGCTATAAGAAATTTAAATATAAAACGCAATTTTGATCAAAAAACTATCTAATGCGTTAAATTAAGCCACAAACACAGCGTAGCCCCATTTTTGTTCATTTTTTCAAAGAGTTATATTTACGCTTTGGTCAAACTCTTTTGAACTTCTGAACTGTGAAAAACTGTGACGTCACAACAATTAAATGGCGTTACATATTTAAATGCTTTCACTCGCTTGCTTCTAATTAAAATTAATTCAACTAAGTAAATTATTCAAAAAAAAGAATGGAAGATAACGTCACAATCTATTAATGACGTAATTTGATAAATGACGTTGCAAAGAATGGCGTTGGATATCTCAAAAATATTACGAGTTGTCCATCGTCGTAATGAAAAAAATGATATTATTTCAAATCTATTCTACAATGACGTCATCCAGTGACGTAATATTACTTACTTGTAGTTAACTTTCTTGTCAGTACATCATCACAGTTGTTTTTATACGGATCTTTTGAAACTGCGCATGCAAAATATTTCCCGTCCAGAAATGCCACGGACATCCATGCTAAAGGTGCCACCATTGCCTGGGAATTGTGTTATAAGGTTAGCAAAAACGCAGGTTGAAAGACTATTTTTGAGGCTTAATATAAGACAAACCACAGGCAATCATCCGGTTACCAGTCAATGTCGCATGATTTCAGTCCTCCTAAAGAGAGTAAGTAACTCCTTACATGTCGTTTGATATCAGTGGACGCTTGTTTGGAAGCAAAGGAGTAAAAAAAAATGAATAAATTTCGCAAATAAAAATTTCAAACCCACCTGTACGTAGACTTCCAATATTGTTACACATCCAGCCCCATATCCTCTCGCTGCTTTGGAGCTTCTTCGGCAGCAACCTGTGATTGAAATGATACAAAATGCCAATATAAATACCATGCAATTCAAGAGTTCTGCCGCACACTAAAAGCAATGTATTTCTGTAACGTTTCATCTAATTGCTGAGTTAAATCGTAACAGCTTTCGGGCCCGATAAATATCACGAACTATAGTGTTCGTGTTAATATTGCGTGTATTTATAAATTTTTATGTTTATGACCAGTTGTGTTGACCCTTGTTCAATGATGGTTTGTCGGATCTGGACTCCGACCACTCACTACACGTGAGAGAAAAACTATGTCTTTCGCTCTCTTTCTCCGGCCGCTGCGCTGGCGACCTCTGTTATTTGGCGGTGTTTTGTTTGTCTGTTATATGTTTGTAATTTTGCAGTTGCCGTACAATGAAACGACCAATCCGGAATCTTTGAGTCTTCTGATTCATCTTAAACCAAAGTAGCAACATCTTCACACTGTGACAATGGCGAGCACGCCAGTATTTGATCAACATCTTGAAACTGCGTGACAATACACGTGGTTGGGGTAAAGATGACTATTCTAAGACATTCTAGAGTCGCGCTGCAAAGTAACACAAATGTACTTCTGTAACGTTTCGTCTGATCAATCACAGACTTCCTCATTCAGTCATTTGTGTTAATTTTCAACACGACTCTTGAATTGCACAGTATGGTCATGTTTATTCTTGATGCATAAGGAATAATGAATGTATGATGCATGCATTATACACATACGGATCCACTAGCATAAATACACAGAGAAAGAATAGAGGGGTTAGTCTCGCGCAACCAAACTCATATTTAACAAAATAAAATTCATAATTCCAATACAACAGGATTAGCGACATTCCCTGAATCTCCAATATTGCTTTCATTGAAAATCATAACGCGCCAAATACCGAATGTCGCGCTGCGAACTGGAGCGAGTGTGGGGCAGCAATCAAATTTTGCACTTGCAGGCGCGATATGTCGGGTCTAAGTTTATTGACGCGCAGCGTACAAATGTGGGGTTCAAATCTCATCGCTACTCCCATGGACGAAGCCAGGAATTTGCCAAGTCAGACCGTAAAAGTTAGCGAGTCTGGAGGCTTTAAAAAGCGTTTCAAGCTACAAAAATTGATATGTATGATACAGAAAAAAAGCGTTTTTTTTACATTTAAAAAAGCCCCCTCCCTTTCCTAATTTCAGGTCTGACACCATACTTTAATTTCTAACGTAAATAATATTTTATTTGAATATTCAGAAAGTGGTTTATATGCCAGTACAGATGATCAGTTGAATAAATAACACATTTTTCTAAGTTACGATTAGTTTTTCTTCTTTCGTTCTTTTTCAAATTAAATAACCACGTTACCTGTCATGAGTTTCCACGTCTTTATATTCATAGCGTAACCCAAGATGAAAAGAGCGAATGCTGGAACAAGAATGAAGACCCAGCCGTAGAGGTAGTTCTGTTGAACCGCTGTGAAAGATACGCATGATTGGATAAATTTATCAAAATCTCAAATTTAAAGATAGTTATGTTGGACTGCCGTAAAAGATATGCATGAGTGGTTCTGTAATCAGGAAAATATACGCATGGCTGGGTAATTATAGTCAGAAATAGGTCTCCCTTACTTCTGAGTAAATGAGCATGACTTTGCTCAAAGATGAATTTCTCTTACATCTGGGTTAGTGCCGTAACTTTGCTCAGAGATGAGTCTCTTTTATTCTTGAGTGAGTGTGCGTAATTTTGTTCAGAGAGGAGTTTCCTTCACTTCTAAGTGAGTGCCCGTAACTTTGCTCAGAGATGAGTCTCCTTTACTTCTAAGTGAGTGCCCGTAACTTTGCTCAGAGATGAATCTCCTTTACTTCTGAGTGAGTGCCCATAGCTTTGCTCAGAGATGAGTCTCCTTTACTACTAAGTGAGTGCCCGTAACTTTGGTCAGAGATGAGTCTCCTTTACTTCTGAGTAGGTGTGCGTAACTTTACTCAGAAATGAGTATCCTTAAATAATCTTGAATGAGTGCCTCACTTTGAGCGAAATTAAAAAAAAAATTAAAAACACTCACGAATGGAAGTTTCATTCACTCCATGGTCTGGGCAAGGACAATTGAACGCAGCGAAACTGAATAACTGCTCCGACCCGACAGTGACGAGACAGATCACAATATTTATCGCAGATCCAGAGCTTGTCTTCACTGTGTTCTGTACGGAAGTGAATATCGAACCGATTCCGCCCATAGACACCACCATGGTGGACGTTTAAATAATAATACCTATTACTATATTTGAAAAAATATTCAAATAAAAATGGATAAAAAAATCGTGGATCCAATACTCAAAATGATATGTAATGATATTCAAAGTTTCAAGAACGGGTTCTCTTTTGTGTCGAACCCATTAACAACGGGTTCCCATATTTCAGATAATGAAAGTATGTCACTTCGTAAGCTACATTAACATAACACTTATTCATATGGTTGAGATAAAATTTTGAACGTAAATAATAGAACTAATATTTGTGGAAGTTTGAAGCGAGGCTTTGATCGTTTTGATTTTTACTACAGTATCGTATACAGTGGTGTTGCGGGTTGTTGTTGATAAATTGTAAAAAGCATTGTTCTGTATCATACATAGCAATTTGGTGTAACTTGAAACGCCTTTTATGACCTCATAAACTCTTAAAATCCACGTTTTTTGGTCGGGCCCGATATCTGTTACGATCTAACTTGGCAGTAGAAATTCCATGACCCCGTCTTTGACCCCCTTGGAATGTCCTATGCTATTCAGATCCACCAACTCTAAACGCTAAGTAGCAGTTAAGTACGCGTTACTCCAATAACCATTCAATGTAGCCTATTTGATTTGATCTCTTGTACAAAACCACACACAAAAAACTCCCCGCCAACTTTTAAGATAAGATAATTAGTAATAATCCGCTTAGGGTCATGGTTAAGAATGCAGATTGCACTGAATATGCAAATTCCAAACTCAAACAGAATGGTTCCATTTAAGACGCTTGTAATTAGGAGTAGAATTTTAATTTATCAGAATACCGACACTTGAATAAAATATTCATATTCCTACAATAGTATGCAATACTTTCTAAGCAAATCGAGCTTTTCAAATATTTGCTTTCATGACTGTAGAATGAACTTAGTATTTACACAACACAGAATTATTAAGCGACTGTGTCGTAAATAACATTTTTTAGCAAAATGATTAGTTAACTGTCTTAAATAAAGATCCTTTGATTTTTACTGCAGAATTTTTGCGTTGAGTTCAACCAAATAATTTTCGAAAATGTGACCTTCGACACGGTTTTGAGCTCATACGGATCAACTAATACAAAATCAGAGAGAAATTGTTAGACAGATACACGCTCAGCCAAAGTAGTTAGCTTTTGTGTCCTTCAAAGATTTATCAGTTGGGTTTCTGCGGGACTAACTACTTGTTGTAGCAAGAATAAAGAAAAACAGTAAAATTTATATAAAAAATAAGTTCGCCGGTAAGACATATTCATTCTACACAAAAAGTCAAATCACCCATTGCGCAAAATACAGCTCACAAGCCGAACTGATGGCCCTAAGTGTACCTAAGCCCTGAGGCCCTCAGCATACTCCATCGGAATAGTTTTATCCAAGACTCACGAAATTTGGCGCAGAACACCAAACTACCTGGATACGGACACTCAAATAAAATATTCATATTCCTACGATAGTATGCGATACTATCTGAGCAAATCGCGCTTCTCAAATATTTGCATTCATGACTGTAAAATGAACTTAGGAATTCCTAAACGATAGCGTCGTAAATAACATTTTTTAGCGAAATGATTAGTCGACTCATATACGTATGATATGACGTAAAAGGCGTTCAAGTCTTGAAGAAATATAGAAATACATTTGTGTGAGCGTGCAGACAGACTCTGGAATCACATATAATATAAATCAACCAATATTGCAAATCTCCAAGACATTCTAGAGAGACATACTAACACAAATATATTTTTGTAACGTTTCGTCTGACCAAAATCAGACTTCCTCAGACATACATATTCCAATTGGAGTAGTTTGGCACAGAATAAATTATCAAATAATTTTTTATGAAGTTGTTTTCAGGAAGTTCCCAACCAATTTGACCTTGTGTACACAATACATTCGAATTTTTATAATCTATACCCCGATGTTTTATCGTTTTTTTTTTGAGAATGACGGAACAAAATAATAATAAATTGGACTAGAACGGCCGAATAATACTAATACAAAAATGCCATAAATGTTGAAAAACGATAGCCAAGGTTTTATGCAATTTACGGGAATTAACAATTCGTTAAATCCATTGAATTATAATATTAAGTGGCGCAGCCGTAGGGGAGGGGTGAGTATGTATCTGTTTCCTGTATTTATGATTACAGTTACCAATAACAGATCGACAATTCGCCGCTATAACAGCGAAATAAGTTTTTAAACCCTTCTATCTTATTCTAAGGAGAAAATCACAAAATAAAATTGGATTTTAAATAGGCAGATGAATCTTTTATGATGTCAAATTATAGTAAAATAAGCGGTGAAAACTCTTTGCTTAAAACTTCTCCGAGTCCCGCACTAATCGGTACTTCCTAGCACGTAATTCCCCGCCATGAATCAATATGTACAAGTAACTCTCGGTATTTTGTTGGTTGCCCGTGCCTTTGCTCAGAGATGAATCTCGTTTACTTCTGATTGAGTGCGCATATTGTATCACCATACTGGTTCCATTACATTTGAACCCACGATAATTGCACCTGCATACTGTTGCACCTATGGGATTTTTTTGTTTTACGGATATTAGAACCCATATTAACCCTAACCCATGTGTTTTAGCACCCGCATATAGATTGAACCCGCGGATATACACATGGGTTCAAATGTACGGTCACCCACCATACTATATATAGTTTCAGTGGTCGACCGTGTTTTTTTCTCTGAGATGAGTCCCCTCCGCTCTTAGTGAGTGCGCGTAATCACTATCATATTGTTCTTTAGTCAAAGTATTACTCGAGATTGCTTGCTTTCAACAACTTATCTAAAAAATGACTGAAAAACTAAAACTAAAAAACGAGCCCTCCATCGACAATCAGTCTGACTGAAAAAAAAAAACATGTCAAGGCGAATTGCTAGATTATAACTGTTACGTACATACAGTAAAGAATTGCCGATTCGCCGTTTTCACAGAAACAAGGAAGTCGGTGACGTCACTGGAAATAACCTAGCCGGCAAAATATTGTTCTAAACCGGTCGCAGACCTCTTAGCCTGTAACGTACTACACACTCTTACTAGAAATTTGATACCTTATAGAAAAGCGCCCATTATGACTCATGTTCTCGTCACAATCGATGCCAATAAAGGGCGCTAAAAGTGATGTCGAAGGTGGGAATGGGAATAGCAAAACATGCTTCTAAAAAGGTAGGAAAATTCAACTGGTATTTTTGCGTTAATTCCATTTGTTTGGTAGTGCCTTGGCCCGGGAGGAAGGAAAAGTCATAACCGATCATCGACGTCGGCGGTGTTGGCAGTACTCGTGAATAGGGCTGGGATATTCAAATACCTGATGATTTCGAATACGAATCGAATATTTTTTCGATTAGAACCTAGAATACTTAACATTTGAAGGGGATAATTTTATGCGTCTTTTTTTATCGCAATGCGTCCTACAGACACATAAATTACTGAAAACATAGAATCTATACCACAGACAGTTCGCCGAGTTGTCACACTCAATAGGAAACATTCATCAAAATAGTGAGACATATGTCAGAATTGCATTTTGAAAATATGGCTCCAATAAAAAAGTTGCGTATTCTCTTCGAAACGAGATGGTGGCGATTCGAAATTTTTGTTTGAACCGAATCGAATAATTCAAAATTCGAATAAAATAGTCGATTCGAAATGCTCAGTTTTACTCGTGAATTATCTTTAAAAAACGTCCATCCCGGTACCCAATCTCGTCTAAGGAGTGTCCGTACCCCAAAATGTCTGCCCCCCTGACTTAAACTGACCGCCTCTGTTTTCTATTCATATTTTGTAAACATTCATCGCTTCACGGCCCACTAGTTTTCACACTCGATTACACATATTGAAATTAATAATTCTGTCAGGAACACTCAGGCCTCGTGTTTAGTTGATGATTATTTTTTCGGCGCATTTTCTTAGACTTGCTCTAAAGAAGGCCCTGTACAGACAGACACTTGATAAAAACAGTTCAACTTCTTCTGACACTCTTATATATACAGCCTGCATCGCCTTATCTCGCCCACTAAGGCCACGGCAGATCGCCGCAGGGTAGAAGCTCGATTGCACATTTACGCAAGTAAATTTATTGCACCATATCTGTGTCGTAATTACGTTAATGATTGCATGCCATCGATTAAAAATAATTTCATCGTGTTTTTCCCTTATTTTCTACCACAGTGCTCACAAGTTCAAAGAGGCCGATTTGAGATGTCTCATTGTGTTTTATTAGTTATATTTTATGTTGAGGCGAGATTGTTCCCGTACAGTTTGGCTCACAGATAAAAACGAACCCATAAAGTTCCCAAATACTACTATGATGATGGACAAAATTTATTCAACAATTGAACTTCTGTTTGTGCATAAATATACCCTAGCATGCCTTGCACAAAAACTCTGTTATTTATCTAAAAAGCAGTAATTAATATTTGAATTCAAAAGTGATTTTTTAATCCGGAGTTTTCGATATTCTGGAATGCGTTTTTTTTTATGTCAGTTTGACTTCAAACAATTAAACTGGCGACCGCATGTTAGGCAACAACTATCATGATTAACAACTATCACCGGCTTTCCTCTCCTCCCTGTATAAATATGCAAAATTTTATTCTCTAATCCGTATTATCTACTCCGAAATAATATCGAGTTCAGATATTCTAAAGGCGCAAAATTCACAGCGAACTTCTAAGACTCGCCAAATTTAAACTTTTACTGAAAAATCACAGCGAAAATGACAGATTTTGAAACCTAACAGGTATTTGGATTGAACAGGTTTTCCCTTCAATAGCGATAGACCCGAGTCGACCTCGGTTGGTTTGCGATAATATATTCAACGCCGTACCGGGGGCAATTATTTGTAACCCTTTCTCAGAAACAGGACGCGGAAAATGGCAAACTTTTTTGATATAACTGAATACTATTCAACTGAAAAACACCTTCGCCCTTCAACGAGATATTATGCCACACATAATCGTCTTACCCAGTAAGCAAAATGCCCAATCGAAAAATATTTTCCCTTTTAAGTAAAGCATTGCTACCTCCTACATATTAGTCATTGCTTGTATACTCTAGGCTAGAGCCTTGTTAATATGCAAATTACGTCATTAAAACAGATAACAGACAATTTTCTCTGATAATAAGTACAATATCGCTCTAAGGGATGGAGGGCGAGGAGGCGTATCAAGGGTTTGGCGACCATGGCCACGAGCCATGAGTGCCGTTGGGAGAGAGGCGCAGAAAAAGCGAGAAGTTTCAATTGAATGATATAAAATTGAAAATAAATGAAACTCGTCCTATAACATATAAGGATGTCAGTTCAACAATAATCACTTATGAAAATTGTCAACTAACGATCAAGAGGCGCATATTTAAACTTTGCCATGGGCGCCATTTCACGTTGGTACGCCGCTGATAAAGTCACATACATACCTAGTAAGCAAAATGCCGAATTTTTTTCCTTTTCAAGTAAAGCATTTATACTCTCTACCTGTAAGTCGTTGCTTGTCTAGAGCCTTGTAAACAAATTTCGTCATTAAAACTGATAACAGACAATTTTCTCTGATAATGAGTACAATATCGCTCTAAGGGATGGAATTTTATCTGATAATGCACAGGTGGGCGAGTGATAGCAGATGACACTTAAAACAATTTAAAGAAATTGCGAAATGAGTGAGTAATTCTCATGTGGTCAGAGCAGCGATTCTCAAACTGTGTTCCATGTGTTCTTCGGAGCGTTCCGCAAAACAGGAATCAAAATTGCGACTAAACTGGTCGCCATGGCGGTCTCGGCCGTACTTCGGCGACTCTGGATCGTGAATTTATCTCCAACTGGCGACGAACAGCCGGACAATCCTTGCTATCTAAACAGGCGGACAAGTCTCGTGCCAGTCTAGAAGGCATGAAGATTTCGTTAACCTTTGGCCTAATTTTCCATCAAATGTACCAAATTTTAGATCTGCAGTCCTGGGATTATAACGTAACAATGTACGATTTTAACTCAGCAGGCGACTATATAAATGCTCGCCACCTATTGTATCCTTCCCATAGGATTAACGCGTTACAGACATGTCATCCTTTCAATTTGACATTGACTCGATGGCCTTGACATCTGCCAATGACCTTGGGAGCCACAAATGACCTTGACATCTGTTTCCCGCCAAAATTGACACTAATTTATTGAAAATTAAATCAAAAAAGACTTCACCGAAAAGTACTATCCTGTCCCTTACCATGCCTCAAAACCACAACATCTGTTAAAACTTTTCTCCAATGCCATCTCTCAATTGAAGCCTGTATACCAGTATGCTCCCGATGCTTTTAATATTTGATCTACTTATTTCTTTTTTGGGAAGGGGTGATGAGGGGTTTCCATATTTAGAGAGTGATATATATTTTACTATTAGCAATAAAACAATTTGTAACTCATAAAAATGTGGTATGTATATGACTGACCATGCGGTATATAAGCCACCATTTCTACAAGATATCCAAAAAATAATTATAAAACTTTTCTTCCTGTTTTGAACAACGTTTTACCTACGCTAGTATTCATAACCATGAAAGTTGGTAAAAGCAATAAGCAAACAGTGCGCGCGAACTAAAATAAACAACCGTTTTCCCATCTATTAAACCATTTTCTGCAAATATAAATTGCGGTATGCCACCAAGTTCCGCTTCTCCTTCAACCTATCCTATATACATCACAAGTACGAATATTAAGCTTTTTCCCACGAATACCTAAAATAATAATAAACCGAAGTCTACGGCAAACTGTAATCACAGAACAGTATAAGGATACTTCAAAAATTTATATTACCGTACCTAACGGACGATAACGCGCATATTGAATCCGTTTATTTTTTCTCAAAAATCGACCGTGCGCCTAATGTATGGATCCGGTAGTGTTTCATTGTCACCACTCAAAACCAGTACAAGCATTACTTTAAAAATCTGTTTCGTTTCATAGCCCGGCCTCATGTATGAATGAAAACTCAATCTAAGCAATTTGTTGGGCGCTTTCCGTAGTATGTGCACTAAGATGGCGCACAACCTGATAACCCTAACCTGGTACACATACTATTTCAGGTTGTGCGCCATCTTGGTGCACATACTACGGGAGCACTATTTATTGTTAGTGCGCCTTAAAATGGGGTGCAGAGATGCTGTGTGGAAGTAACGATGACTATTCTATTGTTGATGAATTTGTTTATCTGAAAATTTCTGACTTCGTTCAGACGGAACGTTGCAGAAATATGTTTATGTCAGTGTGCAACAAGTCTCTTGAATCACTTAGAATAGCAACCTATCTGTTTTGATAAATGGGAATAACATAATCTCTTTTCACTAAATAGTAGTAAGTTGCTGATCTTACTATTTCGTTGAATGAGATCATGTTATGTTTACTTATCACTTTAATACTATCTCGTTCAAGCATCCTTGTGGTAACTGATACATACGGTTTCAAAGCAGGGAGTAAACAAGGTGGAAGGACTTGCAGTTCAGTACACAATACCCTAGTACACGCCATATCTATTTTGAGTTAAATAGTGGATTATTCATTTTTTACTTTAACAGTATTAGTTACTTGATCGATGTTCAGTAAAAAAACATAAACCAGGAGTGTGTCACAGACAGCCCGCGGACCACAACCGGTACGCGAAGCCATTTCGTGTGGCCCTTTTCGACACTCAGATTGTTCCCCACCAAGCACAAAATCCTAATCCAACAGATCCAACAGAAGGCGCTCACATGGGTAAAAATACACGTTTTTTTGCTTTTGTAGCTGCAATAAATCTTCTGTTATGATAAGGCTAAGCGATATTTTTTCGTGTGGTCCAGCCAGATTTCTGAAGTTGGTTATATGACCCACTGACTAAATAATGTTGCACACCTCTGGTCTAAGCAATAAACTTTCTTCTTGGGCAAGAATTCCCCTAGTTGTGTGATGTAAGACTTTTAAACATACTCAGTATTATACAGAATTGCATATCTAGCTGTATATTCTCAAACGTGGGCCAAACTAAAACATCATATAATAGGATAATTTAATCATGGCCCATACGTAATATGAACTTAATTCGATTGCGGTTTTGAAGCTTTGAATATTTCATAAAGGACGGAAAACGCTGCTCTCGCTATTGAATTTCAGTGTCTGAATAAAACAGCGAAATCACCATGCAATTTACGGTTAATAAATATTGCTGGCTAAAAATGACTTCTGATTTTTAAAGGGAATTTTACGAAGGAAGATAACGCTCACTCACTCAGAATTAAAGGAACGTCACAACAAAAAGTTTAGATATTAGTGGCAATCTGCAATTGCTAAAATCTGCGTCTCACTCTTGAAAGATAGTAATGACGCCATCGGTACTGACGTAAACAAATTTTTGTTTGCTATTTATGCTATATACGATTCTAGCGATCTGAATGGCTGGACAACTCGGCAGGCTCGAGACTTCGCTGGTACATCTTTGTACTTACCTTGTGCATTAGTGACTGCCTGCAACTCTTCTATTCTCTATACTCTACGTCATCAGTAGTGACGTAATGGAAGTCCCCACCTCCTTCAGCTTGTAATTCCTCGAGTGAGTGTCTCAAGTGAGCGACAAAGATCAAACAATCCGCTGCGTAAACAAAGCCGAGTGTTTGCTCAGACAAAATGTAAGCGGATATATTCGAACAATTGCGATAACTTTCCGCACAAATATATAATGTTTGGGACTCCATCATTTTTTGTCTGGCGGATCCAGTTAGGGTGAGGAATGTAGACTTCGCTGGAAATTCTTAACCCCAAACTAGGTAATTACTAATTTGTAATTATAAAACATGGCGATGGTGTTTATCTCAAATCTCACATTTTTTGCATTAGTGGGCTTTGTGCAAAAGATCCTTAAACCCATGTGTGTTTATTCGATGACCGTGCATTTGGACTCGCATATCCGCGGGATCTATCTATATGCGGGTACTAAAATCCATGTGTTAGGGTTAGTATGGGTTCCTTAAAACGAAAAGAATTCTATAGGTGCAATAGTATGCAGGTGCAACTGTCGTTGGTTCAAATGTACTGGAACTGTTTATTCTGTATACACATGGCTCACGAAGTTGAAGTTACTTTCTAGTTAAAAGGGCATTAAATGCAATCACTTACAAATCTTAAGTTTTTGCTATTTTCCCTATCCCAACCCGGACAGCCAGCTCTGAGATTCAAAATTTTAAGAACGGGTTCTCGTTGTGCTTATCCCACTAACAACGGGTTCTTTTGTTTGAGGAGACTATGCCGGACTAAAAGCGCTATACCAATGAGAAATATAGGATTACGTGAGAAACAAAACTTCAAAAATGATTACTAAAACCAAACTGGGGTATCGCAGTTGTGAGGTTTGAAACTTTGAGAACGGGTTCTCTTTTGCATCGAACTCACTAACAACCGGTTCCCTCATTAACAAACCCATCCCAAGTTTATATGGCTCTCTAAAAATAGAGATGGGAAAACTACGACCCGCCGGCCAAATCCGGTCCGCTGGGTGATTCAATATGGCCTGATGCTGTCACAACCAAACTGAAACAAAAATTTGCTGTTTTAGCAAAAAATAACTTTACGATCAAATTTAGTTTTAGTACGAGGCTTCTCGTTTTTCATTTTTGATATTGTAACACTGTAAATACTGTCCATTCACATGGCCCGCCAGTCTCGATGAGCAAAAATTTGGGCCCCGGCCCGAAAATCTTGCCCCTGTTCTATAACAATACAAGAACCCAGTACGATTTCATGATAATAACAACTCAAACGTCATATTTACTAACAATATCACTACCTGAGCTACTTTAGCACGGCACACTTTACATTAATCCAATACAGGGGTGTGCAACCTGTGGCCCGCGGGGCAAATGCAGCCCGCATAGAATAAATTGCGCGGCCTACAGAGAAGTGTCAATTTTAAATGATGTGCGGCCTCGAAACAAGTTTTTAATTTAGTAATTTCAATGACATGGCGTTGCGAAGAATACTTTACTATGCGTGACGGCTTCTCTTTTGTATTGAACTCACTAACAACAGGTTCCCTCATTAAAAAAAATATGTGTATGTCACTACGTAAGCTACATTACTATGACACGCTTTAAATGAATCTGATACATACTTCTGTAGGTGCTCATGTAGTATGTGTACCAGGTTAGGCCATAATTTTATTCCGATTTTCCTTATTTTAGTTCTGTTACGAGTTCGGGGACTGTCTATGTAAGCCAAGTGAATATACCCCCTGCCCATATGCTTCCGTCCCTTCACACAACTTGATGTAAAGTAGGCGAACAAAACTAGTTACCTCCATACACATTGGTACACATACCTTTGGAGCTACCTACTTCTGTAAGCTAAACCACTCTGCAACTAGACTCGCTACAAAACAAATCCTACAGACGAGACCCTCTCGACTGAATGAGCGATTGTTACGATGCCATTCACCAAATGTAACGCTTCGCTAGCTTTGTTTTCAGAATTTTACGACGGCCCCGTGATGACGTCACATACTGTTAGCCACAATTGTTGATTTAATTATTATCGCTGTATGGGTGAAATTTTGAAACGGCGTTTTTAGGAACCTTCCGGATCTTTTGTCAAAGTCCCCGGCACTGATACAAAAATGTGAGATTTGAGAAACAACCCTCGCCACGTTTTTGAATAACATATTAGTAACTATCCAGTTGCGGTTAGGAATGATTTAAAAATTGGAATTTCCGGTGCAATCTGCAGTTCTAATCCTAACTAAACAATTACAAATTTCTTTATTTTGAGCGTTGGCGGGGTGTTTGTACAAAATATCCCGCCCTTTTCCCCCGATACGGCTCTGCACAAGCAGGTTGCGTAATTAACCTTATTTTGAAAAAAAGGGAAAATGCTAGATTTCAATTTTATTTTAAGATATCACGCCCTCGTGTTGACGCCGTATTTTGCTTTTAGCTATATTTGTTAATTACTTAACGATCTTAGGTATTTGTCTGTTTGCTTGTTTGTTTGTTTGTCTGTCTCTTAGATACACGCGATATCTCACGAAAGCAAAGTTGAATCTGCTTCAAATATTGCATATTGTCGCATAATTAACGAGGTATTAATTAATTAGTGATTGGACACACGATGTCACTATGGAGTAAAAGCGAATGAAGCGAAACCGCAGTTTCTGTTTTGTGACCACTAACTTTCGATCGATAAGTCTTCGGTCTCCGACCGATATTCTCATTTATTTGTTATTCAGTTAAAAATTAATTTCGGATTATTCTTTGATCGTTAATTGGAATAAATTTATCAACTGATGCTCTTGTCGCGCAGCATATTGGTATTCAAATTAGTATCCGAAAATACCTAACCCTGGTTGTTATTGGGGGGAAATGAGATATTTCCCTAAACCAACCGCAACTCCAAAATCTTCTTGCTAGTCCTCAGAAGCATTGACATTATAGTCTATTGAATTTGACGCCAGAGTTTTTGTTATCGGAATTTGATTTTCTTGGAGTCCGACGGTGGAGTCGGAATCAAAATATTTTTTAACCCGGAGCTGGAGCCAAAAACCTTTTCATGCCACGCCCCAAACCACACCCCTTCTGAATCCCAATTTTCATTAGGTTAAAATGTATTGTTAGTATTTAATTGAAATGTTGAAATAACAAAATCAGTTCACATTAAATACAATTTTGAATCAAACTGCTTTAAGAATATTTAACTTTTTCGTAGCATAGAAGGCAATGAAGCGAAAGATAGCAGCATTAGAATAGCGTTATTATGCTCGGGTAAATCTGGCAATTCACACCTCAGTGGCGAACCGGGTAAAATTAAAGAAAACCAGAAGTAGAGTCAATGAAGCGTAATATATCAGCTATAATATTATGTTGGCAAGATTTGGCCATTCTGGCAAGTTACGCTTCAATGAAACGAAAGAAAGCGGGTGGGGGGGGGGGGGGGGGGGGTGTATATTTGATATTGGGGTAAAAGTTGGGGTGGATGTGTTTTCAAACTCATACTTTCAAGTTTCCTGTCGGAGTCAATATTTAGAAAAACCGGAGTTGGAATACTGAGAGTTACGAACATAAACGAAAAAGTTTTTGTAGAAAAAAAAAAAATGTCACCGCGTAATATGACTTCGAAACAATGAAATACTGCGTTTTTGGCACAATGACCGTTTAAGATATACAAAAAGCACTGCAGGTAATTATGTTTAATTTATCGCCTTCCAGCTTCAAGTCGAAGTCAAAGTTTTGAAACACTCAAATCCGGAATTTTTATACTACTCAGAGGTAAAAGCGGAAAAGTTTTTGCCGCCAAAATGCCAATCCGGAGTTGCGAGTTAGACGCCGACTCCGGGCCCAGAACTAAGGTTTCGGACCCGGTTTAAGAGAAAATTGCATTATATTTGGCACAATAATTGGTTGAGATTGTTAAAAATTCCTTTAAAACATTAAAAAGCACAAAACGTCTCAAATTTAAGAGCAAAAACGTAACTAAAATTGATTTTTACCTATAGCGTACAAAAAAGTTTTTCAATATTTTGTTAAGTGCAAATTAAAATAGTGGTGTTAATATTTTAGAAACAATGCTGTTGAGGGGATGATTTTCAATAACATTTTCAAACCAGAAGTTAATTTGAACAACCCGGAAGAGCTTCAGGGTTCGTGTCATGGGTTCATTATTTGGTTTAAAATCGGGTTATGTCGGAGTTGGAAATTAATTTTTGTGTTTACGGTCAGGAGGCAAACTTAGATTCATATTCTTGTCAGACTGGAGAGGAAAGTCGTAGCTTGAGTTGTTTTTGAACTGAAGAAAATATTTTTCCGTCAATGTAACGATATTGAATATCCTGAGACCGGGTCTATGAGCGAACAATATTTTCTTCAAATATATTTTTTGATATTATGAGTCACAATTCTCAAATTAATGACCAATCAGGAACATGTGAAATACTACTTTATCCTTGATTGTCTGTAAATATTTACTGTTCAAAGGGATGTACAAAGTCTAGTGACGAGTCTAGATTGTCTGGAATTATTTATTCGAATTCTTGCATCAATATGTCACGTGATGTATGGTAACGGTGTTTACACTCCCTCTGTTGTGTAACCGTTGTTCCGCACTCCCTGCTCTACGTCCGATCTGTCACTGACGCTCTGATGTGCTAAAAAGAAAATTGAAAATATAGGTCTTTTCATTTTTATTTTTGGAAGTGGGGAAAGGGGGGGGGGGGGGGGGGGCGATAAAGAAGTTTTTGATTAAATGGAGTACTTCCGTAGCCTCAAAGATGAAGTATAGTCGAAAAAATATATCTGGACTTCAAAAGCTTGCTCCGGTTTGCGATAATTTTGACTCAGACGTAAAATCAGATTTTTCATTGATGGCATAATGAAATACTGTATTCATTTATGATTTCATAATTGAATGCTGAATTGATGAATATACCGTGCAATTGTGAAGAAGAATGGCGTCAAGTAACTTATGACGACATTATGCAGTGTATGCGTTCAAATGTACTTATTCAACCGTATCAGATATGCCCGTAGTTAGGTGCACGTTACCCCTATCAACCACATAGTTTTAGACATTTTTAATTTGAAAATTGATGGATTTGCTTATAGTTTAGATAACTTTTTCTATGGATTTGAGTGCAAAACGAAACAATACAGTAATTGATGGGAGAAAGCAGAGTAATTAATATGGCAATCAATTTCAACAAATTCCAATAACTATATATATAACATGACTTATGAAGAAACGCACCGCACATCATACAAAGGCGTTCTCCCTAAAATATAACAAACAAGAACATGGTATGTGTACCAGGTTAGGGTGAGACCATAATTTTATTCCAATTTTCCTTATTTCAGTTCTATCACGAGTTCGAGGACTAGGCAAGTGCCTGTAGTATATGTACCTGAAAATATGGCCTAACCCTAACCTGGTACACATACTACGTTCCGGTGCCCGCCATCTTGGTTCACATACTACGGGAGTACCGGAATCTTTACCTAATCAACGTTCTAAATAATCCGTCCCTATGGTAACCTACAAGACCAAATTTCATGCAGTAATCTACTGCCTCTAGTGACGTCTCATGCAATTGGTGAAAAGCGATGACTCATGCAATGGGTTTTCTGTGTCACCTTGTTTCGTTATTTTGTATTTTTCGCTTTGGATTCTTTTAAGTTCTTCAAAGGAAACAATTTGAAAATATATTAGTTGGTTATTCAAAAACCACCGCCACGCCTGGGGTGTAATATATTTGGTAGAAAACCCCGAATTACAGTTCTCCCACAAATTTATTAACCTCTACTTATCAACAAAAAACGCGGTGTAGAGTCGGAGTCAAACCTTTAGAACTATCCGGATCCGGAAGTCAAAATATTAGACGTTTTTATGTTGATAGCCAAAGTCTAAATTTTTGCAATCGGAATAAACTAAGTGGTTTAGTTGAGTCGGAGTCAACTTGGATGAGTGAAACGGAACCGGGACAATGTGGAATTGTGAATTGTCGGAGTCGATCCGGATTTAGGAGCTGTGGTCGAAGTCAATTCTGTATTGCGAGGCGGGATTTGAGTCAATCCGGAATTGATAGTCGGAGTCGAGCAAATTGTAAGTCAAAATTGGAGTCAATCCAGAATTATTAGTCGGAGTTGGAGTCTATTCTAATTTTTCAACCGGAGCCGGAGTCAAATTCTTTTTGTGAGTTGGGGTTGAAGTCAATCCTGCGGAATCGATTTTGTCTTGTGTCAGCCACTCAACTAATAAGCCTGCTACTCAACGTATTCACAATTAAAAGTCACCCAAACCTGATCTCAGTTTCTTTTCTGTCTTTTTAAGATCGATCTCTTCTTCATCTGTGAAAATAATAGATAATTTTAGGTTTTTCTAGGATAATGCCTTTTTTGGGGGTTAATTCGTTTTCCGGGCCGGAACCCTGGCTGGAATGCTTGTCTGAAGAAGTCCGACCTTGGTCAGACAACGCGCTACAAAAATATCATTGTGTGAGTGTGCAGCAAGACTCTTGAATCACTTAGGATAGTCAACTCCGCTCTTTCTGCTGCATCCTTGCGTTATACGCATACGGATGCATTTGCACACTCATACTCTATATCAGAGCTACTCAACTATTTTCACTGAAGGTCCATTCACAAAACTTCAAAATTACTGGGGACCGCACATTTCAGAAAATTTATTTTATGAAATAAACAAATGCATTATTAAATTAAATACAAGAGCAATGAATGTCTCACAAATATGGACACAAATGTTGCACATCTGTACCAGTAAGGCAAACAATATGGCCGTGTATGTTAATAGTAATAAAATCATCAAAAACTATAAAACGATGCTTATGCTTCAGACGCAGTCCATATTGAATGATCGAAAGGTCCGGATTCGGACCGCGGTCCGCCAGTTGAGTAGCCCTGCTCTATATCGTACTTCGCGCATGTACGGTACTGTATTTGTCCTGTTTTAAAATACACAACAGACGTTGCATGAAACGGGTTCAAGGCAATTTTCAGCGGGTATGTTATTAGATTCACTCAACATCAGACGCAATCGACATTGACCGGTCGGTCGATCGCAATGGACGTATTGGCCACCTCTGCCATAAAGCAAGGAAGAGTAGTTAGTTCACGTAACCCCAACTGATAGTAACAAACTCAAACTTACGTTTTAAAATCTCCGATCCCGGTAAAAATCCTTCATAACTGATAACCGGGTAGGCTGGCTCGTTATGCTTCGCAACATCAAGTCCCTGAATTTCGATGTCTCTATCCACTCGAAGAATCCCTATCAATCGCATGATACCAAAAAGGATCAAACTAAACATCGCAGTCCAGAATGTGATGACCAGAGCTCCAAGTAAATTCCAACCGAATCCCTGAAATAAAAGCAAAAATAAGTCAAGTGAAGTAAAGTAAATTTTATATATACGCTTTAATCTGCACCACCCAGTAGCGTAGCATCCACCCCCGCAACCCCCGCGGTCGCGGGAGGGCCCACAACGCAAAGGGGCCCAAGTCGTTAGAATTTAGAAATTTAGGCCGCAAACCAAAAGCTACAGTGCAAAACAAGTAATGCACATCTTATAACGTTGATGTTAGTTGTGCTCAAATCGTTTTGTTACGTAACAATGCCAGGGAGTCGTCGATTTTCGGCGTCTAGTGGTTTGATCGCCCCGGTGAGAGTCTTGCTACGCCACTGGCACCACCCGTCCCACCTACTGCAATTGAACCACCCTCCCGCCCGTCCGAACTGCCTCAATCAAACCACCCTCACCACTCGTACCATCCGTCCCACTCGCAGCACCCGCACCAACCGTCCCAATCGAACCACCCACCCCATGAGCACCACCTACCCCAATCGAACCACACACCCCACTAGCACCACCTGCCCCAATCGAACCACACACCCCACTAGCACCACCTACCCCAATCGAACCACCAACCTCACTAGCACCACCTGCCCCAATCGAACCACCCACCCCACTAGCACCACCTGCCCCAATCGAACCACACACCCCACTAGCACCACCTGCCCCAATCGAACCACCCACCCCACTAGCACCACCTGCCCCAATCGAACCACCCACCCCCACTAGCACCACCTGCCCCAATCGAACCACACCCCACTAGCACCACCTGCCCCAATCGAACCACCCACCCCACTAGCACCACCTGCCCCAATCGAACCACCCACCCCACTAACACCACCTGCCCCAATCGACCCACCCAGCCCACTAGCACCAATCGAACCACCCAGCCCACTAACACCACCTGCCCCAATCGACCCACCCAGCCCACTAGCACCAATCGAACCACCAACCCCACTAACACCACCTGCCCCAATCGACCCACCCAGCCCACTAGCACCAATCGAACAACCAACCCCACTAACACCACCTGCCCCAATCGACCCACCCAGCCCACTAGCACCAATTGAATCACCCAGCCCACTAGCACCAATCGAACTACACACCCCACTAGCACCACCTGCCCCAATCGACCCACTCAGCCCACTAGCACCAATCGAACCACCCAGCCCACTAGCACCACCTGCCCCAATCGACCCACCCAGCCCACTAGCACCAATCGAACAACCAACCCCACTAACACCACCTGCCCCAATCGACCCACCCAGCCCACTAGCACCAATTGAATCACCCAGCCCACTAGCACCAATCGAACTACACACCCCACTAGCACCACCTGCCCCAATCGACCCACTCAGCCCACTAGCACCAATCGAACCACCCAGCCCACTAGCACCACCTGCCCCAATCGACCCACCCAGCCCACTAGCACCAATCGAACAACCAACCCCACTAACACCACCTGCCCCAATCGACCCACCCAGCCCACTAGCACCAATTGAATCACCCAGCCCACTAGCACCAATCGAACTACACACCCCACTAGCACCACCTGCCCCAATCGACCCACTCAGCCCACTAGCACCAATCGAACCACCCAGCCCACTAGCACCACCTGCCCCAATCGACCCACCCAGCCCACTAGCACCAATCGAACAACCAACCCCACTAACACCACCTGCCCCAATCGACCCACCCAGCCCACTAGCACCAATTGAATCACCCAGCCCACTAGCACCAATCGAACTACACACCCCACTAGCACCACCTGCCCCAATCGACCCACTCAGCCCACTAGCACTATCGAACCACCCAGCCCACTAGCACCACCTGCCCCAATCGACCCACCCAGCCCACTAGCACCAATCGAACCACCCAGCCCACTAACACCACCTGCCCCAATCGACCCACCCAGCCCACTAGCACCAATCGAACCACCCACCCCACTAACACCACCTGCCCCAATCGACCCACCCAGCCCACTAGCACCAATTGAATCACCCACCCCACTAGCACCACCTGCCCCAATCGAACCACCCACCCCACTAGCACCAATCGAACTACACACCCCATTAGCACCACCTGCCCCAATCGAACCACCCGCACCGCTCTTCCCATCTACACCACCCGCTCCACTCGCACTAATTTCCCACGCATACCACCTTCCCCAACTTGGCACCTGCCCCACTTGCGCCAACTGCCACACGCGTCTCATTTATATTTACCTGGAATGCTTTCCAATGTGCTCCATATATGATTCCTCCTACAGCAACCCCTTCGTATTCCTGTCCGTTGATCGCAAAAATTGGTGCAAGGATAATTCCGGTCATCCCACCGCCGAAGTGAACTATTGTAATAATAAAAGCGCAATGTTTAAGAAAGTGGAAACATGTTTGGTGGTGTTAATACAATGAGCAACTTTACAAAGAAATTGATCGGAAGGCTGGTCAAAACCAATTAATTTACTATTTAAAAAAATGAATTGTATTTTCAAATATGGAATAACAGGAAAGATTACTCAAACAATTGTATATGAAAAGAAATTTAATTTGGCGATGTGGGAATGTTAAGATAAACTTTGTTTTCGTTTATATTATGTCAAAACCTCACAAAATGCAAAAGTTCTGGATCAGTGGTTTTCAACTTTTTTTTCTTTTGTGGCCCACTTTCGTGGCACAAAAATTTTGCGGCCCATTCACTTTCTTGAGCAAGGGTAAAGCTATAACAAAAAAAATCTTTCCGCAAAGATAAACACTTCCACTTTAATAATTTATATGTGAACGAAAAAGAGCGTCATCATCAGTCATTGCTACTACAATCAAAATTAATTGAATGATCAATAACTCTAGTAATTTTCAATAGCTCTGTGTCCCGCCTGAAACGGTTTCTGCGGCCTAGCTTTCTCATGCAGGGAAAAAAACTGCTACGTAAACAATAAATTCTTTCCGCCAAGATCATAGACTTACATGAACATCATTCACCGCTACTACCAAAATATTTCAATCAAAAACTCTAGAACGATTTAAAAGCTTTGGGGCGTTCTGTAGCCCAGTGATAAGTCATGACCATACACAATGGAACAACAACAAAACCTAAATTATGGATAACAAACTCACCTGCCACGGCATCTAAAGGATCATCCACTTGCATTTTCAACATAAGGTGATGCCAGGAAAGAAAAGCCATGCCAGCTACGGAACCGATAACACAGGCCGCCCACGGGTAGATGTCGTTGCAGCCAGCACACATTGCGACCATACCTGAAGAATTTTAAATGTTAGTGACAATGAGTTAATGTAACTAAGTTAATGTAACGATATGGCTATTGTATTCAATGCTTATCCGATTAGCTGATTTGATTATTCCTGACAATTAGGCTTTTTAATTTGAAAAATAATATATCTCTGAGCTGCTTCTATACATGACGTTCATTCACACATTAATTCGATGGGATAATCCAATATTACTCGTATAAACATCACTACATCTTGCCTAACATGATATTGAAACATAATAAAATGATTAATTCAAGATTATAAAAATAATAATTCAAGTTCGGATAATTCATTGATATCCGAATAAAAAATTAACTCCTAGCACTACTTCTTACCTGCTAAACCAGCGTTGATCGTAATCAAAAGCGACCAGAAGTTTTCTTTTCCTCTCACTCGGTTCCAAAGTTTGTACGCTAGGAGCGCTATGATAGCTGATGAGGACCCCCCAATAATTGTATTCATGAAGACCAGTGCCACCTTAGCGCCATCTCCTGGACCTGTGATTGTGAGAAGCGATCCTCCATTGAAAGCCAGGAATCCAACGAATAGGATGAAAGCGCCCAATGCCGTGATCTAGAAGAAAATTATGTAGTTAAGTTTTATGCGCTCACTTTCTATAACTATTTTCGGACCTCCTGAAGTATGCGCACCAAGATGGCGCACAACCTGAAATCAGGTTGTGTATCAGGTTAGGGTTCAGGTTATGCGACACGACATCTTGGTGCGCATACTTCAGAAATACCCTATTTTCCTTGGCAAAGTTAATTTTTTTAAACTGTAAAAATTTTGAAAGAAAGTAGGGTGCAAGGAAAGAGGTAGGTGTGGTTTAAGGTTTGATTGGTCATTGAAGCCTTGATCGTTGAAAAATAAGCGGGTTGGCGCAATTTTTTTCGTTTCGCAACAATTTGGAGTTGAACATTCCAGGGTGTTGAGAGGTACCTTACCCCCTTTCTTGGTTGTTGCAAATTTCAAAACGATTGTCCCAGCAGTTGAAGAGAAGGGCGATTTTAGTGGCAAAACGATTTATTGAACCGCATTACACCAAGATTCTGCTACCCCTAGTTTGCATATTACGCTGAACCCCTGACAAAGCGGTATATTTTCATGTAAGTTAATAATGATTGATGGCCGACAGCAGAACAAAGCGCGTTGCCACATTTTGTCAAAACAACTTTAATGGACCTCATACGCCATAATAGAAGATCGTTGTTTCCGCGAAACCTAATTTCCATTTAGGTTGAAAACCCCCCACAAAGTCGGATATTTACATGTTAGTTGTAATGATTGATGGCCGACAGCACACCAAGGCGCGTTGCCACATTTCGTTGAAACGATTTCAATTACCCATTTGCGCCAAAGCCTATTGAATAGAAAGCCGATGATTCCGCATAACTCTGTCTAATTTCAAAATGTAATATTTGCGCAATTTGCATTCTTAACATTACCTGGATAATTACTGATTTTCTTATGTTGAGCAATGGCGGGAGTGTTTTTGCGGGGATTTGTAAAAAAGATCCCTCGATTACGATTCATTCATAGCTTTGACTAAAAGAACAGTGAAAGCTGTTTATAGAATCGGTAACAGTCTTTCCGAAGTAGTAGCTCCAACATAAAAGTGACCGCATGTGTAAAGCCTTGTTATGAGCGAACCCCATTTTAAATAGATTGCTTTCAATTTAGCAGTGAATACTGTTATGCTTTTTCATAGAAAAAAACATAAGTGAAATATTTGCATGTTAGATATGATCTAATGGCTGGCAGCATATTACGACACGTTGCCACATTTTTTAATAACAAGTTTAATCGCCCGAGTGATCGATGCTCGAATATATGAACACGAAAGTTAAAACAAGGTCGAACACGCGATCTGTCACAGCAGACTACCTTTACCAGCCGTCCCGATGTCATAAAAACATGGAAGGTACTCGTCATGATGTCATAAGACCGTGATCCCATGAATAAATATATACCAGCAGAATTTTAGATGAAACCTCATGAATAGATTAATCCCTGCCCTATTTCTATTTGAATTGATCGTATCATTATTTGCTGGCATTGTCACAAGGCACGTTGCAAGGTTTAATTGACTGGAACTGTTTCAATAAACACGTTAATCGCATTTACTGGCGTGTAACGCATCACCATATTTTTATATAGTTTGAGAAGCCATTGGTATGTCGGGGTTGCCCGTAACTTTGCTCAAAGATGAGTCTCCTTTACTTCTGAGTAGTGAGTGCCCGTAACTTTGCTCAGAGATGAGTCGCCTTTACTTCTGAGTGAGTGCCCGCAACTTTGCTCAAAGATGAGTCTCCTTTACTTCTGATTGAGTGCCCGTAACTTTGCTCAAAGATGAGTCTCCTTTACTTCTGATTGAGTGCCCGTAACTTTGCTCAAAGATGAGTCTCCTTTACTTCTGATTGAGTGCCCGTAACTTTGCTCAGAGATGAGTCTCCTTTACTTCTGATTGAGTGCATGTAACTTTGCTCAGAGATGAGTCTCCTTTACTTCTGAGTTAGTGCCCGTAACTTTGTTCAGAGATGAGTCTCCTTTACTTCTGAGTGAGTGCCCGTAACTTTGCTCAAAGATGAGTCTCCTTTACTTCTGAGTTAGTGCCCGTAACTTTGCTCAGAGATGAGTCTCCTTCACTTCTGGGTGCGTCCCTGCTCAAGCAAATTATCTTAAAATCTAAACGTACAAACGTTTGTTGACAGCAGACGTTACTAATCGAACACGTTGAATAAATAGGTTGTCTGAACTCGGTGGTCGATTTAAATCAGATTTGTAGCGCGAACGTTTTTTCTTTGAGATGATTGAGTGAGATTGGCCATATTATTTTAAGCCGTTTTATCGGCTCTCTCTGCAATAAATATGAATTTGCATTCTGTATCTCTGTATGCTATTATTTTATTTTTTGTGTCGCAATACCACAAGTGGTAGGTTTTTCGTTGAAGTGTGTAGCGTCGAAATATGTTAACCGGCATGGCTTCTTGCAAGGTTTGTGACGTCGGAATATGGTTAATGGCACGACTTCTTGCAAGGTTTGTGGCGTAGCAATTCCTTAAGTGACATGGTTTTTCGTTGAAGTTTGTGGCGTCGAAATATATTTACTGTCATGGCATCGCGCCGAAGTTTGTGGTGTTTAAACATGTTCTCGTTATCAGAGTACATTCATCTTGTTTATAGCACGTTCTTGCAATAACAACAAAATATCACATTTTATTCTGAAACTGCCGTTTTCGGCGCCGGATTTCAAAATATTCTGGATTTAATTTGATATGACCCTCAGCTGTGTTTATGCTAACAATTTTTGTGAATTTATATAAAAAATGATTTCTTTGTTAGTAAACCTCTGGAGGGTTTAAAACGCCACGTGTTGTAAAAATAAATATCGTCTCTATCGCAGTATCTTGCTACACCACGATCGGCATCGCATGAACATTGGCGCAGAAAACAATATTTTAATGTCATTTCATATTTAACGGTCTTTGCTATCGGGTCCCATATCATAATCACCATATATACAAAGAATGTGACATGACTAGAGCTGGGAACGGTTAATCGGCTAACCGATTTCAGATGGTTAACGGTTACGATTTTTTGAATGTGAGCTGATATCTCAGGTACAAAACAACTGTATACGGTACAATTTCTTCAAAAGTGATTGGTTCAACACCAACTGAACGTATCTTTATTCGAGGTTCACTTTGAACATGATTATGTACGAGAAGTCACAGACACGTAAGGGGGCTGCTACTGTATTTGCGGAGGGGCCATCATATTCCCGGTGATACCTGATGTTTTATACCCTGAGTGAGGTGGGCATGGGATTAGAGACGAAAATTTTTCATAAATTCACTCGGAAATGACTTGTTTTTATTTCTGAGTAAGTGTATGTGATTTTGGCTTTTGGCAAATTTTCACCAAACAACAAGACCTCCCATAAAAACCAGCAGAAATTGAAATAAATTATCTCGAGTTTCGAAACTTGCGTTTTTATAATAAAAAATACAAAGGCCAACGCATCACCTGCGTGGTATAAACATTCATATACACGACTAGAAAACAAAACACATGCTGTTTAGCATAACTGAAGTTTTTGGATGGGGACGCTTATCTTCTTTCCTTACCTCCTAAACAAATATCACTGCAAACGCCTATTTATACGAAGTCAATCTAAATGAGTATGTATCTTATATTCATCGCCTGAAAAGTCTGACTTAGGTCGGGCAAAACATTACACAGGATACGATTTACGAAGTATGATGCAACACTCGTGCCCATACCGTAGGACAGACCTATTCGTAAAATGGGAGTATAACCTGGCCTAAAAATAAGAGTTCGCGCTCAAAACAGAGAAATATTCATGAAGTATGAAGCAACAATCGTGTTCGTAACCGTGCACTCTGGAAATGGGAGTATAACCTCTTTAAAAATATGCGTTCGCGCTCAAAACATTGAACTTGAAATAATAAAAATCGGCAAAAGAGCGATTGAGTCACCTTCCCTGAGGGCAGGTCAGATTAGCATAAGAAGTTGCATATCATGACGAATAATATTTATGCGACGAGATAAGTATTTACTTAGTTTATCAGGAAATCTTTATTACCAACACGAGGTCATTTGCCCTTGTTTTGTGGTAAAAATCCAAAAAAATGACAAAGCGGAACCAGGAGATAAATTTGTACATTTAACAAGAAATTTCACGGTTCTTATTTTCATCTCCTTGTCATTAGGTGTAAAAATTGTTTAAAGGGAATACAAAAGTCCCCTCCCCTGTAGCAGTGGCTGCTACAGAGACGTGTTCAAACCCGAGTGTGTCGAACGGGAAGCCTTTTTGAAGTAATGAATTAAGCAAGTAAAAGGCCGGAAAGATTCCAGTTCTCCCGAAGTAGTAGGTGAACATGAATCCGTAGCTGCATATACGGAGCCTTGCTCTGGGCGAAAGTGCCCCGGAGACTCAAGAATTTAAGGAATTAGTCAGGATCAGATGGACGAGATAGACTTTAAAAAACATTTTTGCACATTTTTGCAAGGTTTTTCACGGTTTCTGCATAGACGCCCCGTCTCAGATTGGACATTGCATTGTTAACGGCTAAGTTGGATGAACGTAACTTTAAAAAAGGCTGTTCGTCGCTTAACAGTTTACCAGGTTGTTAGATAGATAACATAAATATAATAACTATTAGGCTCTTTTACTTATTCACGACTGGGCGTGTAGATTAGATAGCCAAATACAATACTTCCATCCCCTGGGGAGATTTTGCTTCATATTCGCTGTAGTATTCCTCGTATTCCTTGATGATTCTAATTATTACCATATTACTATTTATTACCAAAAAAACTACTTAAATTGTGCAAAAACATGAGCACGACTTGCGCATAACATTAGCTGAAGATCTATCAAAGATTGAACTCATTGAATAGCTTTTAAGCATATGGAGGAAAAATAAAGAGTTGCGAAATAGGCGAAGGAATTCAACGAAAACGACTGGGAACCACTGGATAACAATTACATAAATTTAAACAATTTTTGTTTTTACGTAACATCTGCCAGAGGCATATTACAAATAATTAAAAAATGACGAATTTTCCCACTTTCGATTTTGTCTTTTTTACATAATAACAATTTATTAGAAACGATGATTCACTTTTACGCGTTTTTCAATACGTCTTGTGGCCTTTACTAACGTGAAATCTCGTGCGAAACAGATTTTGTGGGACTAGTCTGTGTAGAGATAATCATCCTTATTAAGCTTGATAAATTAAATATGACTGCTTTCTTCTTGGTGAGGTATTGATGAAACATGTTCCTCATTGTGTATGACAACTCAGCGAACTGTCAGGGTGATAGATTCTATGTTTTGAGTAAGTTATGTGCTTGGAGGACGCAATACGACGAAAAAGTCAAATACAATTGAATATATTTTACCTATCAAAGATTCGATTCGATTCTAAAATTAGCAGGGGTTCAAAAATGCTAGCCCTATATGGTGGCTTACGGCTTACACCAGCTTAAGGACAAGTTTAATTTTAAAACAGCTAAACAATTAATTTCACACGGCTTGTATTTGCACCTTCCGCTCAAAACAAGGCCCTATAGAAGCAAACATTGTTTCACCCAGAATTCTCGCTAATTCAATAACTTTCTACATATCTGAGGCTGTTTTTCGATATGCTGCTGTTCAAAACAGCGTAAATATTTAGTAGCCCAGTCATATTTGCGTTAGCACTAATAGTTTCACTTGAAATTTTTGTTTATGTTAGCGGTTGGCCTCGATTATGTAACAATTTTCTAGTTTTATGTAACAAAACCACAAGACAACTTTTGCCATAGGAACATGACAAAAAAAAAAAAATTTTTAGAAGTGAAAATCTAGGAATTACATAATTGCCGAAATAATTCTGTTTTGTTCACTATTCTATCAAAACATGAGATTGTATTTATGTATTTTAATCAAACTTCATTTTTTTATCGATTCACTTTGTTAGATTATTATCAATAGGCGGAAGCGTGGTGCGAATGATAATATTGAAATTAAATTACAACAAGTAAGAATTACCATTTCATGCACATTTGATCGTTGCCAGATGTGAGCTTATTTCCGTACAAATAAACCACAATACGCGATGTCGTACTTCTCCTTCAGCATTGTTTTTAACGATTTTTACCGTTTTATGACGTATTTTTAAATTCTGGAAGCAGAAATAAATATGATTCCATAGAAAATGGATTGATATTTTGCGACTCTCTCCGCTCAGAATAGTTTGGAAGCCACCGAAACAAGATTTACTCAACTATAGGCAATCAACCTCAATACTCGGGGCAGTTCTGTGGGGCCATACGCATAGGCCATTTGTAAAGCTCTGTTAATTTAAAGTTATTTGCTTAATTCTTGACTGTAATGCATTCATTCTTCTGTTTATTTATTATAAAACAGCGGTCCACGGAATGTTGAGAGTCTTTAAAAGAGGGGACGAATGGGGGACGTTCGAGAACCACTCCACTATATTAATCCAAGAGGTCACTTACCGGTACAGTATGTCCTGGTATATCATTCGGTCGCCCGTTTTCGTCAAATCTCCCGATTCGGGGACCAAGCAATACAGCTCCACAGAAAGCGGCCGTTCCACCAGTGATATGAACTATAGCTGAGCCAGCGAAGTCCTTGAACACGAGACCGTCTGTAAATGTAGGGATTAGACGAGATTGGTGTTGAAGTAACTCGAGGGCAATTACTTTTTTGAATGAGCAAGTTACAGATAACAGACTTGGTTACTGGGCCGGACGCTCGAAGCTCAATATGAAAAGTATGAATAAAAACAGTTTATTTACAACAGCCAGCCTAACGTTTATATAATCATAATAGGCAGAATGTAACAATCAAAGTCATTATGACATATGATATTTTCAACGGGAAATTTATATCCATAAAAACTATGGTCGTAATTTCAACATTGGGCCATATGAAACACTACTGGCCGCCATTTTCCCAGCCCTGGAATAACTCAATAATTCGAGTTGAAATCAAGTCAACCATTTATCAAAAGTAATCAAAAAGTTATCAAAATGACACAGACAACCTTCTGTGAAACTTCATAAAGTGGGTTTCGGTGCGTTAACCAGCGTTTTTTCTTAATGAAAAAGAAAACCGATTACATGGCTCCATCATATGGCTCTCGTCCGGTTGCCAGTCCATGTCAGGTATGGAATTTGTTAGCTAGTTATTTGTCTCAAATGGTTCCATTACATTTGAACCCGTAATTTGAATCAACGACAATTGCACCTGTATACTATTGCATGGAATTTTTTTACGGATATTTGAACCCAAACTAACCCCATAACCCATGGGTTTTAGCACCTTCATAAAAAATTGAACCAGCGGATATACGGTTGCAAATGTATGGCTTCAAATGTACGGTCACCGTCTCAAATGCATGAACCTGGTGGTGGGGAAGCCGCAACCGGCCAGCGGTAATGTGAATACCCCTGCTGCGACAAAAAGCCCAATAAAAATTCGCACAAGATTTTCGCTGCGGGATTCGAACATGCGAAACCCAAGTTGCGAAATATAAGCGTGTTTTTAACGCTTAGCTCAAAGCGCCAATCGTCAAGTCTTGCATTATAAAAATTTCCAAAGCTCAACTTACTTGGCCCATTTGCCAGCCATCCCGAACTAGACCATCCCCAATGTGACACCACGGGGTAAACGAACGCAGTCAGAAAGAAGCAGTAACCAAGATATGCTTTAAATTCAGTTCTTTCAGCCATTGCCCCCGATACGATAGTTGAAGCGGTCGCTGTGAAGACAAATTGGAAAAACCACGACACGTAGTAATGGTCTGCGGTTCCTACGTCACCCTGGAAACAGAAATAGAATGATTGGGTATAAATCAAATATCTAACTAAGTCAGTGTTGAGTAAAAGTCCTTGAAACCTCCAGTCTCTAATAAAGTCTGAGTCCCAGAAAATTGAAGTTTTAATCCAAAGTCGAGTCACTTTAATTTTTATGAATGTGAGTTTGCCTTGAAATTATCGATGAAAATAACGTCATAATGACCCCGATTGTTACATTGTGCTTCGTATTATTATTAAAACGTTATCCTAGCTGTTGGAAATAAACTGTTTTTTTCAAAGTTTTTCTTATTGAGTTTTGAGCCCTCGGACCAGTAACTAAGTCTATTATCTGTAAATGGCTCACTCAGAAAAGTAACTGCCCAGCCCTGATCTAGAGTCATATCAAGAATATCCGTTGCTGTTTTGTGTCGCATGTCAAGCAGCCTTCATCGTATATTTCATAAACAATGTTAAAGAAATCTATGAATACTGTTGCTGGGTTGGCCATTCGGGCCTTAAGTGTACGCAATAGGAATCATTTTATTGTTTTCGTTGTCACCAAATTTTCTACGCAATTTCTAATCCATCTTATTTGGGAAAACAGAATATAAAATTTGGGTCAAGTGAAGTAAACGCCGTAACTGCTTATTGAATAACGCCTAACAAAAAAAAAGTGTGAAATTTTAATGTAATCAAAAATAAGGCTGTATGACGCAGAAAGAAATTTTTGAAACACTCGTTCAGTCCCAGTCTAGTCAGTTTTCAACTGAGAAGTATGTTCCATGCCGTTTAAGATATTGTGTTCAAGACGCAAGACGGACTTTTATTTAAATAAAATAGAAATTTGAGTTGTATTTTCATATCACATTTTTTGTTTATGTTTTGGTTCCTGCGAGACTAACTACTTATCATCCTTCTATGCTTTTGTACCGACGGATCCGTATGCATATAATGCAAGGAAGCTGTAACAAGAGTAAGATAATCATCCTAAGTAATTCAAGAGTTTTGGTCAGATGAAACGTTTCAGAAATATATTTGCGTTAGTGTGCAGCAAGACTTTTTTGAATCATTTAGAACATTTTTGTTTTGAATCATTTAGGACATGGCATTATTACTTATCGATCTTAAGATCGGTAAGTATATTGATAGGTATTTGTCTGTATGTATGTCTGTCTGTATGTATGTCTGTCTGTGTGTCTGTAAGATGCACGCGATATCTCACGAAAGCGAGATTGAATCTGCTCCAGATTTTGCATGTGCATTCATCTTATCTCGGACCAGAAGCCTATTGATTTTGGGCAAATTATGTCGTATAATTAGCGAGTTATCAATCAATTATTGATATAGTGATCTAGACTTTTGTAAAGCGAGAGAATTTTGAAACCCGCCGAGTGTGTGTGTGTGCGATGCGCAGTGCGCAAGTTACAAGAGCGGATGAATCGAAACTGCAGTTTCTGTTTTGGGGGATCCCCTAACTATCGATCGATAAGTCTTCGGTTTCCAACCGATATTCTCGTTTGGACAGTTACGGCGTTTACTTCGCGAGATTCTAAAACAAAGACTCACGTATGTAGTGTTGACTCCATCGAAGTTCTGTTGAAGATTGGAACCGAAGAAGTAGTTGTGACCGATAAACCCGTTGCCAGGTTCTCCGTATGCAAAACTATATCCAACCGCCCAGTATGTGAGTGCAGCCATCCCTGAAAAGGAAAATGATTTTAAAGGTTTTACATTTCCATTTCAAATGATGCACCCTGAAACTGAAAGAAAAATGACGCGAATTCGTTTAAATTTTGGTATTGTGAAGACGGTTTCCCCAAAATATACTTGTGAGAAATAATGATATAAAACACCATAAAGCTCCTATTATAACGTAGTCTGTTGCTATATTTAGTGTTTTTGATATTCCTAGTATCATGTGTTGGAAATCTTGGAGAAATTATTACAAATACATGTTAAATAACTTTTTGGCAAAAAAATTGAAAGTAACGATTCAGAAGCTAACGGGAAATCAAGGTAAAACCTGGTAATGGAAAACAAAATCGCCACACTGTTATTTATAAAAAAACACTAGAGATGTTCAACTTTCCATGCAACCATAGGCCGAACAACGGAGTTTCCTAACTAACGCAGACTCATGGATAAAGTTCGGACCTCCTGAAGTATGCGCACCAAGACGGCGCACAACCTGAACTCAGGTTGTGTACCAGATTAGGGTTCAGGTTGTGCGACATCTTGGTGCGCATACTTCAGGAGTACCCAAAGTTCTATGGACACATGGACATACTAAATATTTTTCGACTATGATTTAAATACTCCAAATCGTCTGAACTTTTCTTAAAAAAAATTTCCGAGATAAAAGAAATTTTACTGTTTCATAGTCTACTGTTTTTATTTTTCTCCTTTTATGGACCTCTCCCCAAAATATTGAATGAAAATGAGAAAATAATACGCCTTCACCTCATCGGACACGATATGGGCCTACGAATCGTTTTGTTATTATGCTGTGTTCTTGTTCTTATCATTACTAAAAATCGTTTTTACAACTGGACCGATTGTTTTGAAATTTTCAGTGGTTAAAGGTAATTGTTGTCGCTAGAGTGCTATTACGTGTATTTATTTCAAACATTTTCTAGCCGCTATGAAATTCGCATTTTAGTGAAATAATAATTTCACCATTTTGTTTAGAACGAGTAATGATGTTATCTATACCATTATCGAAACACAATGGAACGCATTTACGCACGCCACGTCAATCGAACGTCAATGCGTAAACATCCGTGACGCACTACGGCGATTTTTGATGAAAGTCAAATTACCAAAATGAAGATGTTTTAAAGATAATTGATATGATATTGACCCACTGTCCCATTATTAATTGTCCGATTTGTTCTTTCGATTAGATTTATACAAAGTTGGATTTGATCCAGGGCTTGAAATCGTATTAGGGTTGCCAGGTTTTATATTGGAATGTTTTTGTATTTTCTGCGATGTGACAGTAACATATTAGTGTTGCCAGATTATTTAGGCAATGCCCAAATATTTTATGTCGAGCCGATTCAAGTTCTGAAAATATATCATGGTTGCCAGATTTTTTAAGCCGTTGAACCATGTTACAGTTGCCAGATTCTGTCCAGATAACGTATAAAATATTTTAGTTGAAACAATTTTTTTTATGAAAATTTGCTCGAAGCAAGGTCGCGTGCATTTAACTCATCGGAGAGACCCATTGAGCTATTCAAACTATATAGAAATGCAACGCAGAATTAACTGTGCGTTGATAAAAGGCGATATACGCGAGACATATTTTCTGTGAATACACGTCGTTAATTTGCTCTGGGCGTCGATTATTGTAACCAAAATATGGTTTGAGGTGATTAAAAACTCAAGAATGTAGGAAGATTAAAGCTATAATTTGTTATTCTCGGTTGGTTGTGAGTTCAAGTTTATTACCAAGTTATCTTTAGACAATTTTCGACCGCATTTTACCACTTTAAATTTATATAGTTCTTGATATTTAAATGATCGACTGTAACTCTGCTAAAAGTGTGTCGTCTGCACTTGCGCTAGTATTCAAAACAATGATAATAAGAAAACGCAGAAGATAGGCTACATTGTTAAATTTGACAAAGCGTTTTGAACTCAACGCCGATTATTCACTTTCCGGTAATTTCGGGACCAATCATTTTGTCACGTCTTGACTTATTCAGCTAGCTTCCACTGAAAATAGGTTTCTGCAGGACTAAATGCTATCTTCTATGCCTCTGTATGTGTCGCAGCTTTTTTTCTTATACACTTCAAAACATCTACTACGATCAAAACAGAAGATCCGAGGCTCGACTGCGGCTTTATTCTTATTTCAAAAACAGCAATAAATTAACTTAAAGTGAAATAAGTTCAACATAAACTGCCCACACGAAACACAAAACTTGACTGTGTGTCACCGCCCCGAACGTAGAAAACGATGCCTTGTTAATAATTACGCAACAAAACAATGAAGCAATAGAAAATCATTACTCAACACAGCAATAACAAATAACAAATACAGGAAAACAAAGAATCATGAGCACGCGGAAAAAATACTGTCACATATGCATGTAATGCAAGGTCGTAGCCGTTTGAAATGTAAAAAAAAGCATTTTTTGTAAAATACATATCAATTTTCCGTAACTTCAAATAATTTTTAGACCCTCAAGACTATTGAAAACTCACGTTATCATTAAAGTTTTATTTTCATTTTATTTTTTTTAATAAATAAAGGTAATAAACATGCGACAGCTAGGACTGGGAATGATTAACCGATTTAGATGGTTAACGGTTACGATTTATTTTAACCGTTAACTGACATCTCAGGTACAAAATTTTTTTTCTGTACAATTTCTTCAAAAATGATTACGTCATCGCAAATTTATCTCATGTGGCGTTTAATTCAAAAGAATATCACTAACTATATTAGTAAGGACCCAATAAATGTGAAAAATAATTGAAGTACCAAGATTGATGATTATGAAAATTTACAATGATAAATTCAGAATCAGTTTTCGGTCGAAATATATTGTTCACGATTTTATTGCAAAATCGTATATTCAATGTCATACATTATACAACAAGTGCGCAGTTGATGCCGTTTTTCTGTATGAAATATATCTCGAAGTAGAATTTGTACATCGAACACTGATAATTTGTCACATAAATGACGTTTCATAACAGAATCGTGTTTTCTAAACTACTCCCACATGCCCGAACCACGCTGCCTATCTCTTGCAGCAGAGCAATCATGTCTTATCTCGATTCGTGAATAATATAAACTAGAGAAAACATCCCTCTTGCGCAAAGCGTCCCAGACTACTGAAACATTTGGGTACGATCATATACACAAACAGAAGTTTAAGTGTTGAATGAATGTCCCTCATTTTGTAAAATTATTTAAGAAAATCATGAGTTCTATTTTATGGGTTACCCTACATGTCGTTTCAATTCATCATTTTTTACCTTAATTCCCTACGCAGAAATAACGTTGCAATTTATCAAAAATTATTTCAAAAAATTTGATGATGTCGACTATTCCGCGGTAAAATTTTCCGAGCCTGGAGTGATTTTGGTGGTGAACTAGATTCGATGTATTTGATAAGAAAGACGATTACCAGAATCGAATACTGCGATCTAAAATTTAATACATTTGAGATCAATTTTCGTCAAATGTGGCGGATTAAAATAGGAAATATTGACCTTACATGAGTAGGCGTTGTTCATTATGTTAATTTCAGATTAAATTGCCGATTTGAAAGTTTCGTGTCAGCCGATATCTATTCACATCTCGGTAGCGAGCCAATTATGCCCGCTTAGCGTAATTCCCTCGCGTTTTTCCTGGCAGTAAAGGGAGTGTTGAAGCTTTACAAGTCCGTGAATCACCTTGTATGACGTTTCAATTCACAATATATATATTTTCCCACGCGGAAATAATGTTGCAATTTCAAGTGCTGTATCGACCAACTTTTGATACTTCTGCGGCATTATGAAAAATAGCGTTTTGGTGGTTGTTACTCCCTTATTTCAATATTCGGTACTCCCGTAGTATGTGTACCAGGTTAGGGTTAGGCCATCATTTTATTCCGATTTTTGTTATCTCCGTTCTATTACGAATTAGCCAAGTGAGTATACCCCCTGCCCATAGGTTTCAGTCCCTTTACACAACTTGATGTAAAGTAGCCGAACAAAATTAGTTACCTCCATATTAGTTACTTACAATATTCTACTAATGAAAACCACTTCAATAGACAAAAAGATCAGACATTTTGAACCCACATCCTTGCGATAAGGATAAGTAGTGGGCGTTCTATGTATTCACTCAAAAAGGATTTTCGGGCAATGGCAATTGCGAACCGAATATAATACACTAGCGTTCGAATTTCTATCAATTATGGCGGATTAAAATCTTTGAAAATGGGAAATTCTAGATTATCTGTGTGACACGAGACACACATAGTGGGCGGTAATTGCTTAATATAAGATTCAATTCACGATTCAGAAGGCAATTATCCGTCGCTATCTAACGACATCTCTGTAACAAAAGCAAAATACAGCTCAGGCTATTAGCGTAGCCAGGCATGCTCTTCCCCCCTCTTAAATAAAAAAGTTTTGACTTTTTTTTTCAAATGCAATTTTGCGGCATTTGCAGAGACATGCGTATGTCAATATACGAAAATTAATTGCCCCCCCCCCCTCCCAATTTTGGGCTGGCTACGATCTTGGTCCAGGGATCTCTCTGATATAAAATTCGGGAATAACTATCTGGCACGAGACATAAAAGTTGATATGCAAACAGTCAACGGTTACTTTCAGTAGTCAAAGGTTCTCATGGAATCCACTTAACAGTCACGGACCAAGATGACGCACAACCTTAATACAGTATGTGTGTGTACCGGTTAGGATTCAGGTTATGCGACATCTTGATGCGCATACTTCTGGAGCACCGTTGCAGATTATGATTAATTTGAGATAAAATTTACAATCAGTCTTGTGTTATCCTATATAAATCTGAAACGATAGGCCTTAAGTATTCAAAATATCCGATTTGAAACGAAATTACAAGATCTGGAAGTTCATGAATCGGATCTAATACAGTTATGATGAAGAACATTTACGGTGAGAAACTTATTTATACTATGTGTCATATTATAAGAAGTGGGCGTTCTGGATTATTTTTGATTGGAGATTTAAAATGCGGTTTGTCGTTTCGCCGTCCGCGACATGCGACAGACGGTTGCTGTTGGAGTCATCAAGGAAACTACCAAAAAGGCCGGGAATGTGAAAGGCAGCAGCTAAGGCCAATAAAAAACAGGAGCAAAGAAGTGACTGAAAGCATCTGGCGCCCATCAACAGCCTAAACCTAAAGCCTCTCCTTGCTGACGTATCAATGGTTTCATTCTGGTCGATAGGAAATACTCGCCTGAGTGATCGTTGCATAAATTATGTTTAATTTGAGATTCAAATTGTGATTTGTCTGGCTATTAAATTTTGGGCGCTCCAGAAGTGTATGTACCAATATGGAGGCAACTAATTTTGTTCGCCTACTTCACATCAAGTTGTGTGAAGAGACTGAAGCCTATTGACAAGGGTATATTCACTTGGCTAACACAGACAGTCCCGAACTCAATAGAACCAAAATAAGGAAAATACACACACTATGGGAGTACCGACTTTTGTGCCCCGAAGGCAGAATACTCTCCAATTATGGAATTTCCCTTTCCTTGATAGAGTTAGTTGGCTTGCAATCGTTTACAAATTTTCGGTGGTTAATTAAAAGATCTGAAAGTCCTCCTAGTTGGCCACTTTCATTTCTAATGGGTTATCTGGGTTTCATTTTTTGGTTTTTATGACGCAATAATGTGAACGTGACGTCACAATATAAAGTAAACGACACAATGTAAAATGTGAGATCACAATGCTTTTTACAGCAACACTAGCTACGTCAGCGGATTATCCTTGTACAAGAAGTGTTATCGTAGGTACCAGGGATAGAAGACGTCGGTTTCAATTAAAAGGAACGTCATAATGCAGAACTTGACGCAATAATGCAAAATATGATGTAATAATACAGACATGACATCATAATGCAAAAATGTGTCGTCATTATGAATTAGAAGGGTGAGAGAGTCTTATACTTAGACGTATAATTTTTGAATATCAGAAATGCAAGAGTGAAACGTTGTCGAGGAAATGTGATACTAAATCAAACGGGGGTCATAATGCAGATCATGGCGTCATAATAAAAAACATGACGCCATAATACGAACAAGACTTCGTAATTCAAAATGACATAATAATGCAAAACATGGCGTCATACTCCAGACATAACAAATAAAATGTCAGTTTACAAAAAAGTGACGTCAGTAGGCTCTCAAGTGCTGACAGAGACGTATAATTTCTGAAAACCACATGATGGTGTAAATCGTCGGAAATTGTGTTTCTTGTTCAACCTCACTTATTTAAATTGTAATTATCTGTCTCAGAAATTTCAATAATTATACGAATTATAATCGTTAATGATCTTCATCACGTAGGCGTTTCCTTTTTGAGTTGGATTTCAGACAACGTTTCTCAAATACAAGTTAGCTCATAGCAAGATCTCGAACCCTCAATGAGAAGCAAATATGTTACTGATAAAGAAGCAATAATCAGCCGTTAACGTACTAAGGTGCTAAGTGCAATATACACAGGCGGAGCTAGATCTTGAATGGACGTTTCCCCAACCCTTGAGCCCAGAAAAATTCTCTCTATATTTACTATTTCAAAAAATTTTATGCTTATTTTGAGAGTGTTTCGGAGAGTTGGCGCTTATTAACTGGTTTACATTTACATGCAAGATTTCGATCCCTCAGTGGAAAGCAAAAAAAATTACTGATGAAGGGAATTATAGTCAGCCACTAACGTGCTAAGATCAATATACATAATCAGAGCGAGTTCCCGAACCCTCAATTTCCGTTTCCTTGACCCTTGACCCGAGAAAAATTCTCTCTGTACTTTACTATTGCAAAAATTGTTATGCTTATTTTGCGAGTATTTTGGAGGGTTGGCGCTTATAAACTGGTTTACATTATCAAAACCATCATTTTTATCAATTTATTCAACCACTCGCCGCTTACAGGTACTGATAGCTAATTTTAGCCCAGTTTATCGCGAATTTTGCGAGACTAATGTTGGATTGCTACAACTAAACTAAAGCTCCAGGAAAGACATATTGACTATATTAAAAGTTATTTGATTTGTAACTAATTTTTGGAAACACAACTAAAAACTGAAAAATAACTCACAAACCATAAAAATGAGTTATTATTTACAAGCATGCTGTTTTACGAGTTCCAGAGGTGTCTGAGCTTCTGTTACGTCATCGTTAACTTATTGCTGATTGGTTATGGTTGCGAAATAAACAAGGAAGTCAGGGATCGAGGAAACATCCACTAAAAGATGGAGAACCCCTGATAAGAAACTTCTGATCGGCTAATAATTATTTATAAGTTTTTATACAAAATTACTCAAAGTCATCCCGGGCCATCATTAAAAAGTATTGGCGAGGCTACGTCCTTGGCCCCGAATCCAAACTAAGAGTGCAAAATATACTGGTAGAGTTACAAGATATCACTGATAGAGAAATAATGTTTACTTACAGACATCCACAACGTTCTTTAGAATAATATTCGTTGTATTCTTGGCACGAACTGAACCTGCTTCGAGAAATGCGAATCCAGCTTGCATGACTGTAGAATAGAAGAATATAGAATAAAATAATTCGAAAATAGAGGAGGGTGTGGGGTAATTTTTAATTATCGAGGGGATAAAATTTAATTATCGAATAAAAATAGATTCTTGACACATACGATGATGATAAATGTTTTTTTACATTTCAAAAGAAGGGTCCCGACACTCCCCTCCCCTCCCAGGTTACTCCCTCTGGCTACTCCCCTAATAGTTTATAGATATATCGGTGAATGCTTGCTTAGGTCTTTGGTCAGAGCGCACGCATTTCAAGATTAGATATTTTAACTTACATAGAACGAATAGACCGCATATCAGCAGATATAATGTATTAGTTCCACTTTGCATTTCGCTTATCTTTGCTTCCAATTCTTCCATCGTTGTCATGGTTATTGATGAAGTAATAAGTACTAGATTAGTATTAAATTATGAACTAGAAACAAATAAATAGGTTTATGTTTTTATAATTTTTCATCTTTCCCCCCTTCAGTCTAAGCAAGTAGCGCTGGAACGTGATGATCTACCATAATTTGAGAGGTTGAAAAACAGAGGCAGGCGTGTGCAACATTTGTTGCCGGCAGGCCATATAACAAACTTCAGAAATCTAGCCGGGCTACACAAATTTAGTTTATCTATGCGGGAAAGACAAGAGATGAAAAAGGCGTTTATTGCTTAGCATTGCAGTAATAACGACACCGGGCAAAACAACGAAAGATCTAATGCAGCGACAAGAGCAACACAACATCATGTATTTTCACCTACATGAGCGACTTTTTAAACATTAACTCTCAGATTCGGATTTTACTCTTGATGGGAAAAAACCTGAGTATTGATAAGGGCCACACTGAATGGCTTGGAGGGACAGGTTGTGGCCCGCGGGCGAGTATTGCACATCCCAGCTATAAAGTCTTATATCAACATTTCCCAAGCAGAGAGAAATTTTGCCGCTCTTGAGAAACAATTTTACTTTGTATTTGCCGTGGTATTACAAATATTCTTTAGTTTTTCCTTATTACTATAATATTTCTTCAGGGACATATATTAAGCTACTCAAACTGTACAATATCGAGAGTGCACGTTGCGCATAAGAGTAGCTAAGCATCCATCAAAAATTGAATAAATAAAGCACTTTTTTCGCATATGAAGGGAGGAATAAAGGCGAAAAAATAGGCGAAAAGAGGAATTTAACAAAAAGGTTGGAAACAACTGTCTTGTAGGTAAAGTCGGAATTATGAATTCAAGCCAACAAAGAGATTAGCAAAACTCAAAGTTTATGAACTCATTAGGTAAACAACGGCAAACCCGAAAACATTCCGATCCATCAAAAATAATCGTCAATCAACTGTCAGTCGCTGCTTGTCTTAAGCCCTATTCAGTGTGAGAATGGCTTGCTTACTAGGAAATAATTCCTGCATTTCAACTCGAAAGACAAACTTTAATTTGCATAACAGAAATTTATGTAAATAAATAGGTTTTAGAAGAAAAAAAAAAATACTTTTCTCATATTGTGGCTTTTTAAATAAAAATTTGACACGCCCGCAGGGAGCTTAGCGAACCGCTCGTTAAAATCTCGTTAGCGTTTAAAATGACAAGCAACCTGTTTTAATGTCTCGGTCATTGTTAACAAACTAGATTTTTAGCGCGAACTTATCTTTATATGACGTTTATGTAACCAGATGTGGAATTTTGTTAATGTCTGTAATGTCATTAGTTTGGGCTTCGTATAAGACCAACTGATTAGCATAGGCCCATGACCCCTTTTCCCAAGCGGGGAGGGATGCTTTCCAAGAGAAGAATTATGTCGTTCTTGGGTAGAATTTAATTTTGTATTAACTGTAGTATTCGTTACTAGTATTACTTATTATTGCACACGTAATAAACTACTTAGACTTAGACTGTACAGTCACGAGAGTGCGACTTGCGCATAACACTGGTCAAAAATCCATTACAAATTGAATAAATAAAGCACTTTTCATGCATAGCGAGGAGGAATGAAAAGTTCCAAAACAGGGGAATGAAGGAATTTAACAAGAAAGGTTAGAAATTACCAACAGCTACTGAAATTTTATTAAATTATGTATTTTTGGACGCAAAGCTGAAACTTTCCTGAGCGATCTGGCTTTAAGTTCTGATTTTTTATCTTTTTGCGTCGTATCTTTCCCAGCCTTTTTCCTCCGTCCTCGCTTTATTTCGCAATCTCGCTAAATGAAAAAACGAGAACTATTACTAAAACCTTCTATAGTTTCAATAAATTACTGTTACGCCTGTCTTTCTTTTCGTTTTGCTAAGTTTTTGCAAAAAACGGCTTTCCGCTCTTACGTAACGCTTCAATTCACTCAAGATTTTTACCTGTAAGAATTTAATTGTAAAATACTTAAAAATGACTTTTTTTTATTTTATCTAACTCATCAACCAATGCAAGATTATCAATTAAAAAAGATTAGTATCATAATCTATAGTCAGTTTCTCGAACTGAACCTGTGGCCAGAGGCTTCCGTTGTTGACTGTTTCATTCACAAACATGGCGCATAAAATAACAGAGTGATACGAGTGAAAATCCAAAACTAGGTAACTTTATCGAAAGTCATGGGGCAATACCATGTCTTTGGCCACGGATCACGGCATTCTGAAAACCGCTGGTCTGGAGATTTCCGTTGTTTTACGTTTTTATAATATTTTTTTGTATAAAGCGACCCCCTCATTCTGTTGGAGAAGTTGCGTCATCAAACTCACTAAATTTTACAACTGTTTTTACTTTTAATTTTTATACTTTTTTGCAGAAGACGATCCGAACACCCCCCCCCCTCCCTCTACACCAGAAGTCGGCAACCTTTTGTCGCCCGTGGGCCAAAATTAGGGGTTGCAAGTCATTGGCGGGTCGCACATATTTTTAGAAAGTTGAAAACCGAAAGCCTGATGGGATACATCTCTCGAATGAAATTTAAATTTATTTACTCATGAACTTAACATCAACTCTTCTGCGTTTAATTGTCATTTGTCGAATTGTAATTAAATTATAGGCTTATTAAACGAGTAATTGTGAATTATATATTCGTTAGGTTATAATATTATTTAATCTACACGGGTCTCACAATAAATTCTGTAAAGAATATAATCGTCAAAACAGCTGTTTTTGTTACTATAATTTAGCGAATCGTCGCGGGCCGGTTTATATTACTCTGCGAGCCGGATCCGGCCCGCCGTCCGTAGTTCTACATGGGGAAGTTGCGTCACTACACCCAGAAATTTAATTTTCGTTTTATAATTTTTTTTTTTTGCATAAACGACCCCCACTCCCTCTCCCCGGTTCTACCTGGTGAAGTTGCGTCAATCGACCCACACAATTTTAACGACTGTCTTTAATTTTCGCTTTTATAATTTTTTTGCATAAAACAATCCCAACATCTCCTCTCTGCCTGGCTAAGTGGCGTCACTAAACTCGCTGAATTTACGACTGTCTTTACTTTTAATTTTCATACTTTTATGCAGAAGACGACTCGAACACCCCCCAATGTGAAGTGTCGTCACTTAACTCACACTGGATTTTACGACTGTCTTTACGTTTTGTTTTTATACATTTTTTTTGCATAAAATGGCCCCCTCTCAATACCTTGTGAAGCGTCGTTACTAAACTGAATAATCTTTTTTACGCAATTGTATTAATAGGAGTCCGTCATTTTTTTCCTTTTTCTATCGTTTCAAGAATTATTTCAATCACACAAAAAAAAAATTGAATGCAGTTCGCCTGAGGGGCTTCTACGTATACGTTGTGGCGCAACAACGCAAATTCTCGCAATTGGTTAAATTGATAGAATATGAAGAGTTTATTACTTCAATTGAGAATTATAAATTTATTATTATTATTATTGGCAGTGATAGAAATAAATGCGCCAAGATTTCTTGAAATATTTCACGCAGACAATATTCAACTTATCCTCCATTAAAAAAGATTTCGTTTGATTTTTTGTATGAAAGTCATATATTTTAGATTACCCAGATCTTATATATTGTTACATCATAGTAGATGCATGTGCAAGGCAATCATTTCCCCACACCCCTTCCCCTCTATAGGAGTGAACATTCCCCTAAAATTTCAAACACCAACCCCCTTTTTTCAGGCGTGTCACAATACTATAATTCTTAACGTAAATAAAAATGTATTTGAATATTCAAAATTGGCTGATATGCCCGTACAGAGAATTAGTTAAATAAATAACACATTTAATAAGTTACAAATAGTTTTATCACTTATAACAAAATATCTATTACCTCCTAAATTAGGAAACACCCCCCCCCCCCTCCCCCAAATAAAAAGCTGAGGAACATACTGCCACAGGGTCATATTAGAAACGAAAGGCGCGAGTAAACATCGTATGTAAGAGACTATGGGGAATTCCACGATTCACAAACCCTGGGCTGCTAACCATGATTTGTCTTATTAGCTTGCGTATCTCTTCAGAAAACATCTTTCGCACAAAAATATATGTTTGATGTCATATTATTTAGTTCCCTGAGGCTTTTTAAAATACCAATTTCGATGAATATTGGCGGCAATAATATGATAAATTATTTAAACATATTAGATAAAATATATTATCCCCCCCCCCCCCCCCAATAAAAAATATATAAATTATGTTTCGTCAGAAGAAATCTGAGTATGATCTGAAGAAAGCTCACAAATATACTGCGGAAAAAGTTATGTTTTTTTATAACTTCAATACTAATTCGTTTAGGAATCCTTGCGGCGACACCAACCTTCGTTGCTTTTGATTTCACAGTTATCTTAGAAGCAATTACACACGACGTAACACACGTCAACATTGAGAAATGAAAATTAACTCGTCTTGATTCAAATAATCACTTCAAAGAATCCAATTCAAACAAAATGGGCCTACGGCATTTTATTCGATCATAATAAAAATATAGTATCCGAAAGTGCAACAGCGTGTAAATCAGTTTTTAAGGCCACTGGCCTCTAAATGTCAATCAGATATGTGTAATCGTGGTTCCTATAACAGAAAGTAAATGAGTTTTCCCGGCGTCGACTGACCACCAAACCGCGACGATCGCGAACGCACTGGTACAAGATGCGCAATTTTTAATTTTGACGATGTCATCACACACAAATTCATAGTGAATCTGATAGAGCAGCGGTGTTCAACCTGCGGTACAGGGGCTTTTGAAGTGGTACACAAACACTTTTGAATTATTGCAACAACTAACTTTTAAGCCAAAATATGGCACAACGCTTTCTCCTCATATTCCATACTGTATGTATTCGCTGAACGGGTTTATAGCGATACCAGTCCTTGTCTTTAGAGATCGGCCTCGTCCGTTTTGCGTGTTACGGCACAAAGGATTGGCCATAAAATACATCCATAGCGCGTTTCTTGTGCCATTGTCCCCCCCCCCCCCCAAATAGGGGCTTTGTCGGTGGTACAAGGCCAGAATAAAAAACAGTAAAGTGGTAGAAGGTCATTAAAATGTTGAGATCCACCATAGAGCCTACAGAAAATTTCGAAATAAATAAAAGTAATAGCCTTCTCTAGCGACAACAACTATTCGATGAAATTGGTCGATTAGTTAATGAGAAATTCTCAACAACAACAAGAATATCAACAACAACATAATATCAACAAAACAATTTATGAGTCCATTATGTGTCCAAAAAAATCAATCATAAATATTGTTTTGATTAAATATACACAAATTATAAAACTTTTCTACGTTTTAATGTTGATATGATTTCCGACCATTTCTTGAAAATCAAGATTTGACCAGTCAAAACCGGTTTAATCTGGTTTTATCCTGTCTCAACTTGACCTTCAATTACATTTCGACAAACCATCTCGATAATTATCAATTTATTGATCGCGACATAAAGGTGTATAAATAATAAACAAATATAAAATAAATATTTTGATCTATCAGGTTATTTATTATCGCCTTCGCCTCACAAATATTTACCGATCCGTTTTTTGTTGTTGTGCTTATACAAGGTTATAATAAGTCAGGTTGAAGCGGTTTCCAATCTTTTTTTCAAGCGACCCTAATTTTTTAAAAAGTTAATTTTGCAAAATCTCGCAAACCAGAGCGACACGAAGTGATTTTCGAAAAATAAATTACTAATAAAAAATATTCATTTTGACATAACATTCCCCACATATCACTTATCGTAGCATTGCCTTACTTGTAAAATAGATGTTGCCAAGTTCTTACGCTTTGATACTTCTCATATATACAGTTATTATTGAGCAACACTTCAATATCGAACAAGAGAGCTTTGCTCAAATATATGGACACGTAGAGCCGCATAATTTTGATGACGTCATAGCAAAAAAAAAGGTAATAGCCTTATGGAGAAAATATCTTTAACCACTGAAAATTTCAAAGCAATTAGTCCAGTAATCAAAGATAAAAGCGATTTCTGCAAAACGTGTCAAAGAACAAGAACAACAAAACGATCGCTATGTCCACTACGTGTTCAATAAAATGAACAAGTTTGTTGAATAAACCTTTGCCTGATTCGAAGCAAAAATAACAACAAACGTAACAAATACGTAACAATTGCGAAAACGGTCTCATTCCTACGAAACACGAGTCCGAATTGATGACCATACATTTGAACCCACGTACATTTGAACCCATACATTTGCACCCGTATATCCGCGGGTTCAATTTATATGAGGGTGCTAACATCCATGGGTTATAGGTAGGGATGGGCATTTCGAATCGAATATTCGAATCGAATAGTAAATTATTCGAATCGGTTTAGAGTAAATTTTTGAATCGCCGCCATCTTGTTTTACTCTTTCCGCCAATGGTCGAGGTAAATTTCTCAATTTTTTTTTCATTGAAGCCATATTTTTTCAACACAATTCTGACTTGTGACTCTTTTCTGTATTGAGGTATTGATGAAAACGTGTTTTTTTTATTGTCAGTGATGTATTCTACGTTTTCAGTAATTTATGTGTCTGGAGGACCTAAAATACTAAGAAGTTTACATACAATATCATACCTTCCAAGTATTCGAGATTCGATTCGATTCGAAAAAAATTATTCGATTCGATTCTGAAATCATCAGGTATTCGAAAATGCCCAGCCCTAGTTATAGGCAGTGGTGGGGTTCAAATTTTTTGTCAGCCGGTTCCATCATACAAATGTCGAATTTTCAGGCGGTTGGTTCTGTTACAAAAAGTCATGCAATGCTAACCGGTTCGCTGATCTCATAAAATTCCGTGAGACGGTTCTATAGAACCAGTGCGAACTGGCTGAAATTCACTACTGGTTACAGGGCTAGTATGGGTTCAAATATCCTAAAAAAAAATCTCCATAGTTGCAACAGTATGCAGGTGCAATTGTCGTGGGTTCAAATGTAATGGAACCGTCAGAATTACTTGTTTTTGAGCGCGGACGCTATCGAAATATATATTTTTAGCAATATTCATATTATATGATTTTTGAAAAGTCTCGGGGAAAGCTTAATGCTATGACAACATAATAAACAAAAAATCTATTTGTTCGTGATATGCAACCGGTACAGTGTCGGAAGGATCAAGGTATTAACTCGACTCAAGATCTTTTCGAGTTCACGCGCACTCTTTTTTGTGTGCTGCTGAAGTTTTCGTACCCAGATGACGCACAACCTGAACATAGTATGTGTACCAGGTCGGGGAAGTTCAGGTTGTGCGTCATCTCGGTACAAATACTTCAAAAGCGCCGCCTCGTGGATGTCGTCGACAGCGAACCAGTTATTCTTTTTACTCATCGATCTTAAGATCGGTAAGTATGTTAATAGGTATTTGTCTGTCTGTGTGTTTGTCTGTTAGACACTTTCGTATATTACGCGATATCTCAACGATCTCAATTCAACGATCTTGTTATGAAAGCTATTAATATTAGACATGAAAAATGTATAAAAATAAACAAATATAAAATAAATATTTTGAACTATCAGGTTATTTATTATCGCCTTCGCCTCACAAATATTTACCGATCCGTTTTTTGTTGTTGTGCTTATCTAAGGTTATAATAAGTCTATAACAAGTTTTCAACTCAAATTCTATAAAAAGATAATTTTGCAAAATCTCGCAAACCAGAGCGACATGAAGTGATTTCCCAAAGAAATTTTCAACCGACCAGATTCTGGGTCGCGACTAGGGCTGGGCAAATATCTGTTGATTTTAAAATCAAATATTTTTTCGAATCGAATATCGAAAAATGGTAATTGTATGTGACTTTCCACTGTGATGGCTCCTTCAGACACATAAATCAGTGAAAACACGTATTGTAGCACCCATACAGTTCGCCGAGTTTCCACAATAAGAAACACGCTTCACCAATAAGAAGAAAAAGTCAAATGTCAAATTGCATTTTTAAAATATGGCTTGAATAAAAAACGAGATAGCGATCGGCCGCCGACTTATCGATCTTCTAAAAACAAAAAAAATTTATTAATAACTCGCTAAATATAAAAAAAATAAACAATTATTTAATTGATTAATAACTTATACGACATATTTTATCCAAAATCAATAGGCTTCTGGTCCGAGATATGTTGAATGCACATGCAAAATTTGGAGCAGATTCAACCTCGCTTTCGTGAGATATCGCGTAACATACGAAAGTGTCTAACAGACAGACAGACAAACAGACGAATACCTATCAACATACTTACCGATCAAGATCGATAAGTAAAATGAGCAATTCAACTCGACCTACAGAAGACGGATAACAGAAAACAAGATGGCGTCGATTCAAAATTCCCGGTTGGCCCGATCCGAATAATTTACCATTCGGTTGATGCATCGCAGATGACGAGTAGCGTTCTATATTCGGCGTTTTAACATTCATGTATTAGCAATTAGATCTATGTAGACTGTAAGTGTAGAGACTGTCATGTACTTTGCGACATATACATCTGCGACATATGCATCTTCTGAAATGAGGGGACCCGTTGTTACCGGAGTTCGACACAAAAAAAAACCGTTTCTAAAATCACTGCTATTATTAATAGTGTGTTCCTTTACAATTTTGTTATGAAGTCAGTTCTCAATATAACTTAACCAGGTTGGTTGTTTTTTAATCAGTAACAATTATTTAAGTATTTTTACTTCATTTAATACATCTGTGAGGGCCAAAACAATATATGTTATCGATAAATTCATTTTGTGATTTAAAATTAAAACTTTATGCACACTCTACACTTTTTTTACTCAAAGCGAGGTCACTAAAACCATGGAAATAGAAAAGAATTATAATGGCGGATCACACGATAGTAAAAACAGATTTAACTTGCGATTTCAAGTCCAGATTCTTTTATTTTAGAAAATTTCAATAATTAATTTCAATTTTTGACTTGTCACCATGACATCCCTGAATCTATTGTTATTCATTGAAATCTCATCCCACGCGGTTAAAGTGAAAGTGACGCAAGCAAGACTTGAAATAATCATAATGGCGAATTGCACGATAGTGAAAACAGATTTACCACACGAATTTAAGTCGGCCAATTCAAGTTATTTTAGAAAACTTTAATAATTTATTTTGATTTTTACCTTGTCACCATGACCTCCCTGAATTCACTGTAAATCCTTGAAATCCCATCCCACGCGGTTAAAGTAAAAGTGGCGCAAGCAAAACAATTCAACAATGTGAAATGTGGCCATATGAGCAGAAATTTTGCTATAAAGAAACAATATATAAATCCACATATAAATTAACTACAAGAGAGAGATGCTCAAATATATGGACACGAAACCCAAAACACCGTAGTACGAGTATGCAATCTGTCACGGTAGACTACCGGTTTTATGTTTATTTGTTCATGCACGACGGGAATAAATATCTGAATCTGGTACCCATCATCCGTCACGATGTCATAAAAACTTGGAAGACGACCATCACGATATCATAAAAACGTGTTCTCATTAAACAAAGTAAAATAAAAAGAATAGCCTTTTAGCATAAAATAACTTAAACCACTGAAAATTTCAAAGCAATGGGTGCATTGGTGAATGAGAAAAGCGATTTTTTCATAAGGTTATAATATTAAGAATAGTGAATTTATTTTAGCTGGACTGAAGACTGTTAATATGCGGTCAGCAGACCTTAGTCATTGAATCCCATCCCACGCGCAAATTTCCCAATTTGCTATAAATAAACAATATATAAAACTATCTATAAATTACCTATAACGAATTATAGCGGTGAAACGCGAGACCAAATATTTTTTTTTCTCCTAAAGTTGACTCTTTTCAAATTGTCACCATGACTATCTAGGATTCACTATTTCAGGCAGACTAAAAATAGTCAGTATGCGGTCATTTTGAAACACGCTTCATTGTTTCCATTTAAATCCCTCTTAGATTATAATCAGCATGAGGTCGATGACTAGAAAACGATGAATGCAATATATAACCTTACAACATGTATATAGTCTGTACTTATATTTAAAAAAAGTATATTGTCAACACGTTTAATTCTTTATCTTTTATCTAATCAAGGCAAACGCGCACAGTCGGAAAGCGGTTAAGTTTTTATTCAGAATTTTGTATAGTCATTCAGGCCAACTCTTTTAATCTCGCCTGGCAAATTATTTATTCCCATTTTTTTCGTATCCCGCACGATAGTGATATCACAATTCGTGTTCGGTGACAGCCCAGAGCCTATCATGGCCGAGTGAAAACTAATTTGATGACGATCCTCACGCATTCCAGTTTGAAGATACTTCTTCAAGTCTTTAATGAATTGTGACCCGAGCTTTACCAGCAGCGGCATAGCCAGGAAAAGTTAAATCGCTCGCGGGCCGCAAAAATTTGTATACGGGCCCCATCTAGCCCGCGGGCCGCAGTCTGCCGACCACTGGTGTAGAGTCTTGGCATTTTAGTGGCTGCGTACATACGAACTTGCATTATCATACATTCGTACCTTCAATATATTAATGTGAAGACAATTTCTGTGCACTTTTGTGGTCCTCCCGTAGTATGGGTACCAGGTTAGGGTTAGGCCATAATTTTACTCCGATTTTCCTCGTTTTAATTCTATTACAAGTTCGGGGACTGTCTGTGTTAGCCAAGTGAATATCCCCCCTGCCCATAGGTTTCTGTCTCTTTACACAACTTGATGTAAAGTAGAGAAACAAAATTAGTTACCTCCATATTGATACATACACTTGTGGAGCGCTCTCTTGTGGCCACACACGTGTCACCATATTACAGCATGCATTGGGACGGAGTTTAAAATGTGATTCTGAATTGCAAACCACACAGCTCATATATCTGCGTATGTGCAAATTTTCTATACTGCACATTCGTACCTTCAGTATTTCCTCGCGAAGATTATTTCTGTGCGCTTCTGTGGTTGCACTCTTCCACGAGTGCACGTATATACATCACCATATTACAGCATGCATTAAGATAGAGTTTAAAAAATAAAGTTTAAAATGTGATCCCGGGTTTCCAAGCAGGTATTTGGATCCCGACCCTTGACCCCTGGAAAATTCTCCCTATATTTTACTATTGCAAAAAATTTTATGCTTATTTTGTGAGTGCTTTGAAGAGTGGACGTTTACAAACTGGTTTGCATGTTCAAAACCGTCATTTTTATTAAAATATACAACCACGTGCCGCTTACAGGTACTGATAGCGTTAGCCTAGTCTATCACAGCGTTTGCGAGACTAATATTTGATTATTGCCAATAAACTAAACTTCATCGGAAGACATAATAGCAACTTCATTTACAACTAATTTTTGGAAATACAACTGAAAACTCATATGAGAATTACGCCATCGTTGACTTTTTGTGGATTGGTCATTGTTACCAAAATAAATGAGGAAATCGATGCTCGGGGAAACATTCATTGCATGGACACGAAATGAAACTATTGATAGGTTTGCAAAATGTTTGATGTTTTTTTGTGTTGGGTTTGTGTAAAAAATCGCTTTTCTCTGCAACAAATAGGGCGAACGACTTCAAACTTCAGTGTTTAAATATGGAAGTGGCCTACAGAAGATTCTACTTTTGATTTATTTCTTAATTCCTTCCTATAAAAAATTTATACCCCCAAAAATCGACCAATCCATTTCAAATTACTAGTACCTGAATATCAAAACAGAGACGGGATACATGTTCAAGACGGCCTATTACACAGTTGTGTGACATGTAACCTTCACTAATAACAAGACACAACGACAAAATTGCAATTGCTCTATCTCCAAATACCTAAACGCGAGTATACATGATTATATATATTGGTTAAATTACATGGTTTACACCCACAATTAGCGCGGGAACCATAAAAGCGATGGCTACTGAAATATAATAATCGCGATAGCGTAAAAATTCTGCCAAATAATATTACCATAACTCGTAGTAAATTTTCCAACAACGGGCAGAATTTTATTAGCGATAGCGAAGCGTGAACATTCTGCCAAAAACTATATCATAACTTGCTGCTCGTTACTTCCACGCCTTTCACCCTGCACTGACCATATTGAAACAAAAACTTCCCGGAGTTCTATTTATTCGTAATGATTACCTGAGATGACAGTCAATCATTTACTGCTGAGAATGAGCGCAAAATTAACTTTCATTTCACCGTATTTGAAGTTACACGTGTTGCGTTTATTGAAGAAAGACGAATCGTGCTAAGCGGAGAAAAATGTTTGATTCGGTGATGACTCGACTAGAATCGGAGCAAAGGGACTTGCACCCATCTCATTTGATTGCCCTGCGCTAGAATCCCGCGGGAGATAGTTTTGTGTGAGAGGGCTGCTGGACTCCTCGCGGCTAGCGCTGGTCGGTTTTGGCTTGCCCTATCGTGTTCATGCAGTTCAGGATAGTGACGCCAATGTCCCCCCTCCCCCCAAATTGATGATTAAAAAGAAAATTCATCATTTCCTGTACTTGTCTGTCTGTCAGTGTATGATATGCTTTAGTAAATTTGCTGATTTAGCTGAACATTTTGTTGAGTTTACTGAAATTTGTTAACAGTATTCAAATATTATTCAAATTGATTTATACCCGGAAAAAACTTTTCAATAAAATCAATTTCTTGATCAATTTGTTGATTAAAAACGTGTGGGATTTATTTCAAGTGTTAGGTAATAAATTCAAATATGAACTGGCTCAGGGCAAGACCACGCGCTCATTAAAAATCGAAGAAGACTCATCTCTGAGTAAAGTTTCGGGCACTTGCTCAAGAGTAAAGAGGCCTCATCTCTGAGTATAGTATGTCGTTTAATACAAGGACATGGAGGTTTGGCCATTCAATTTGGCACCAGTCAAGTATTGAAAAGAAAATACAGTCAAATAAAAAATGATCCGGAGTGGAGATCCGAAATATATATCATATCCAATAGTAGACATCTAGTTCTAGAAGTAGACAGTAGCCTGCAAGATTTTTACACTGCATATTTATACATCTTTTGCCACGAACACGGCCCGCCAAGCCATTCAGTGAGGTCAACACCCAGATTTTTCCCATGAGACGTAAAATCCGAATCCGACAGTTTATGTTTGAAAGTGCGCGCACATGGGTGAGGATATACATAATACTTTTTGCTCTCGTCGCTGCGCTGAACATTTCGGCGTTTTTCCCGGTGCTTTTATTACTGCAAGGCTAAGCAATAGTCGCATTCTCTTCTCTCGCTTTTCCCGCGTGGGAAAACTAAATTTTTTTGTGTGGCTCGGCTAGATGGATGTCTTCAGTTGGTTATATCAGTAATTCCCAACCGCCGGTCCGCGAAGCTTTTTTGCCGGTCCGCGAAAAATTTCGTTGTTTTGTTGTTTTTATGCCGTGTCAATCGCTTCACCGTAGACAAAGTTGCGTTGGCTCATTACGCAATTCTCTTCTTCCCTCATATTGCGACGTCTTTCGCTACAAGTTGGTGCCGTCTTACGCGACATGTTGGCGCGGTCTTACGCGACACCTTGGCGCCGATCATTCACACTTTTCGCTTTTTCGGCTCCGATTCATCGCGAATGCGCTCCATCAAATCTCGCAAAATTAAGAAGCCTAAAAATCGGCTCGCGTGCTTTTTCTGTTCTGCGTGCCTTTCCTGATTAATATGACCATCCATATAAAACGTAATGCATATCTCCTTGTTTAAACCAGAAAACTGTCAAGAACAGTATAATATTCCAGTAAGATATGAACTTGTTGCGACCCCACAGGTGGTCGAACCGCGCAAAAAGCATGGGCCGCAGAGATTTTTTCCAGACACAGTAAGATTTTGAGCCTGTTGCCAAGTTATCGACAACTTTGTCATTGTAATGTAAATTCATTTCGTTTGAGGCGTCGATCAACTGCAGAGGGATCAATATGATGAACCCAATGAAAAAGAAATGGCTTGATTAAAATGGCGATTCTACCTTACAGTCCAGATTAAAAAATAATTACTTATCACAATTTAAGATGATAACGAATACCCATCGCCTAGTAATCGACCAATCAAACTGTTGTCCGTCTTTTCAGCCAGTTACTGCGTTACGCGAAAAAACATTTTCACTAGAATTATCACTAGATTCAATTAAAACGAAGCAAAGAAATTGGCTGCACGCGGCTGCAGAGCTGCGTGTTGCAAAAACTTCTTTGAGGCCTCGTTTGCAATTTTACAATGGAAACGAAACAGCAGCAAAATTCTCACAGGAGTTTATTGTGAGTGTTTTGAATGTGAGATTTTTTATGCGTGCTTTTCTAACGCATAATGGGTGCCCAGCACTGCATTTCATTACGCAAATATATGGTATTATTTTATGCTCCACCCATTTTTAATTTTGGTCGGCACATTATTTGATAGTTTTTCTCCGTGTGAAATGTTTTTCAGTGTGCTTTTTCGTCTAGAAGCATATTGAGTGCCCGACATTGCATTATATTACGCAAATATATATATGTTATTCTTTTTTGTTTCGGCCATTTCGATTTTTTGCCGGTCCGCGAGTACATTTAATCTGATTTTACCGGTCCGCCAGGGTAGAAAGGTTGGGAACCGCTGGGTTATATGACCCACCCCACCGGCTAATTTTTTTTACACCCCTGGTTTAGAAGAACCGCGACCGAAGTTATTACACGCTGGGCGAGACACTTAAATGTAAATTTTCATTTTTTCGAAAAATCAAAATATTATGACATAAGAAGATCATTTATTACGAATCAATCGAAACAAAATAACACTTGTTACATAATAATCAATCTTGAAAATGGGACACGAACAAATACAATTAGGTATTTGATTAATTAGGAAACTTTAGTCTTATTTAATTAACGTAAGAAATGTCCTCGTTAATTATCGACGTTCACGCATCCGTACGTGACTTACGTTTTATGAGATGTTTTCCGGGTTTTACAGAACGAGAAAGTCCCTAAAGACGGGACGGACTAAAAGTAGGCACTTGCAAATTAGGCACTTATTTAGGCACTCTAGAAAAAAAGTAAAAAGGGCGTAATACCTTTTAAAAACATAATTAATTAGTTAAAAATGGTCAAATTAAATGTTGAAAACGCAAATTGCAACGGGCAAACTCAATAGCAATATTTAAAACGCAGTATTACAGGCAGTCGCACGCGCTTGGTCACCACATATGCTAGGCACATATTTAGGCACTTCGAAAAATAAATAAAATGGCATATTCTCTAATAAAAGACAGAGAAATAAACATAATACACACTTGATGTCTAGTACTGGAATTTGGAAATAGTAAATTGTTACCGGTAGGCACTTTTTAGGCACATCAAAAAAAAGGTGAAATGGACGTAGTTACTCCTAGAAAGATAATGAATTAGTTCAAAATATTTAAATTAAATGTTGAAAGCGAAAATTGCGACAGTTAAACCTAATAACGATTTTTAAAACGTAGTATTGAAGGGAGACGCACGCGCTCTGCCACCACGTATGCTAGGCACATATTTAGGCACTTCGAAAAATAAAGAAAATGGTAATTATCACTAATAAAAAACAGAGAAATAAACATATTACCCATACTGATTAGCCTGGGCAAATATCCAATAGATGCACTTGAGTCTAGTACTGGAATTTAGGAATAATAAACTGTTACCCGTGGGCACTTCGAAAAAAGGGTGAAATGGACGTAGTAACACCTAAAAAGATAATGAATTAGTTCAAAATATTTAAATTAAATGTTGAACGCGGAAATTGCAACAGGCAAACCCAATAACGATTTCTAAAACATAGTATTAAAGGAAGACGCACGCGCTCTGTCACCACATATGCTAGGCACATATTTAGACACTTCGAAATATAAAAAAATGGTAATTATCATGAATAAAAATACAGAAAATAAAAATATTAGTCAAAATACTTAGCCTATTTGAATATCCGATGAATGCACTTGAGTCTAGTAGTGATATTTGAGAATAATAAATTGTTACCGGTAGACACTTTATAGTCACTTATTTAGACACTTCTAAAAATGCGTAAGTAAAGGTAAATTGATATCGGTTTTTATATTTTGCATATTTGAAAATATCTTAATTCTTTACTTTGTAATTTTGTTTTTGATAAATTAAAATATAAGACATTCCCCAAAAATAAGCCCTAGTGGTAATTTTAGGAAGAAATTTGAAATAAGACACTGTCTTAATTTCGGGGAAACACGGTAAAAGGTGTCTACCGGTAACAATTTATTATTCTCAAATACCACTACTAGACTCAAGTGCATCTATTGGATATTCACCCAGGCCCAGGCTAATCAGTTTGACTAATATTTTTATTTTCTTTTTTTTATTGGTGATTATTCCCACTTTTTTTTCGATGTGCCTAAATATGTGCCTAGCATATGTGGTGACAGAGCGCGTGCGTCTCCCTTTATTACTACGTTTTAAAAATCATTATTGGATTTAACTGTTGCAATTTTCGCGTTCAACATTTAATTTAAATATTTTGAACTAATTTATTATCTTTCTAGGAGTTACTACGTCCATTTCACCTTTTTTTCGAAGTGCCTAAAAAAGTGCCTACCGGTAACAATTTATTATTTCTAAATTCCAGTACTAGACTCAAGTGCATCTATTGGATATTTGCCCAGGCTAACCAGTGTGGGTAATATTTTTATTTCTCTGTCTTCTATTGGTGATAATTCCGATTTTCTTCTTTTTTCGAAGTGCCTAAATATGTGCCTAGCATATGTGGTGACCGAGCGCGTGTGACTCCTTTTAATACTACGTTTCAAATATTGTTATTCGGTTCACCCATTGCAATTTGCGTGTTCAATATTTAATTTGATAATTTTTAACTAATTAATTATCATTTTAAAAGTTATTACGCCCATTTCACCTTTTTTTCGATGTGCCTAAATAAGTGCCTCAAAAAGTGCCTACCGGTAACAATTTATTATTTCTAAATTCCAGTACTAGACTCAAGTGCATCTATTGGATATTTACCCAGGCTAATCAGTGTGGGTAATATGTGTATGTCTCTGTCTTTTATTAGTGATAATTGCCATTTTCTTTATTTTTCGAAGTGCCTAATTTTGTGCCTAGCATATGTGGTGACCAAGCGCGTGCGACTGCCTTTAATACTACGTTTTAAATATTGCTATTGAGTTTGCCCGTTGCAATTTGCGTTTTCAACATTTAATTTGACCATTTTTAAATAATTAATTATGTTTTTAAAAGGTATTACGCCCTTTTTACCTTTTTCCAAAGTGCCTAATTTGCAAGTGCCTACTTTTAGTCCGTCCCCTAATTCCTTCCTATAAAATATTTATACCCCCCCCCTCCAACCCAAAAATCGACCAATCCATTTCAAATTACTAGTACCTAAATATCAAAACAGAGACGGGATACATGTTCAAGACGGCCTATCACACAGTTGTGTGACATGTAACCTTCACTAATAACAAGACACAACGACAAAATTGCAATTGCTCTATCTCCAAATACCTGAACGCGAGTATACATGATTATATATATTGGTTAAATTACATGGTTTACACCCACAATTAGCGCGGGAACCATAAAAGCGGTGCCTACTGAAATATAATAATCGCGATAGCGTAAAAATTCTGCCAAATAATAATACCACAACTCGTAGTAAATTTTCCAACAACGGGCAGAATTTTATTAGTGATAGCGAAGCGTGAACATTCTGCCAAATACTATATCATAACTTGCTGCTCGTTACTTCCACGCCTTTCACCCCGTACTGACCATATTGAAACAAAAACTTCCCGGAGTTCTATTTATTCGTAATGATTACCTGAGATGACAGTCAATCATTTACTGCTGAGAATAAGCGCAAAATTAACTTTCATTTCACCGTATTTGAAGTTACCCGTGTTGCGTTTATTGAAGAAAGACGAATCGTGCTAAGCGGAGAAAAATGATTGATTCGGTGATGACTCGACTAGAATCGGAGCAAAGGGACTTGCACCCATCCCATTTGATTGCCCTGCGCTAGAATCCCATGGGAGATAGTTTTGTGTGAGAGGGTTACTGGACTCCTCGCGGCTAGCGCTGGTCGGTTTTGGCTTGCCCTATCGTGTTCATGCAGTTCAGCACAGTGACGCCAATGTTCCCCCTCCCCCCAAAAAGATAAATAAAAAGAAAATTCATCATTTCCTGTACTTGTCTGTCTGTCAGTGTATGATATGCTTTAGTTAATTTGCTGGTTTATCTGAAAATTTAGTTGAGTTTACTGCAATTTGTTAACAGTATTCAAATATTATTCAAATTGATTTATACCCGGAAAAAACTTTTCAATAAAATCAATTTCTTGATCAATTTGTTGATTAAAAACGTGTGGGATTTAGTTCAAGTGTTAGGTAATAAATTCAAATATGAACTGGCTCAGGGCAAGACCACGCGCTCATTAAAAATCGAAGAAGACTCACCTCTGAGTAAAGTTTCGGGCACTTGCTCAAGAGTAAAGAGGCCTCATCTCTGAGTATAGTATGTCGTTTAATACAAGGACATGGATGTTTGGCCATTCAATTTGGCACCAGTCAAGTATTGAAAAGAAAATACAGTCAAATAAAAAATGATCCGGAGTGGCGATCCGAAATATATATCATATCCAATAGTCGACATCTAGTTCTAGAAGTAGACAGTAGCCTGCAAGATTTTTACACTGCATATTTATACATCTTTTGCCACGAACACGGCCCGCCAAGCCATTCAGTGAGGTCAACACTCAGATTTTTCCAATGAGACGTAAAATCCGAATCCGACAGTTTATGTTTGAAAGTGCGCGCACGTGGGTGAGGATATACATAATACTTTTTGCTCTTGAACATTTCGGCGTTTTTCCTGGTGCTTTTATTACTGCAAGGCTAAGCAATAGTTGCATTCTCTTCTCTTGCCTTTCCCGCGTTGGAAAACTAAATTTTTTGTGTGGCTCGGCTAGATGGATGTCTCCAGTTGGTTATATGACCCACCGACTAATTTTTTTTACACCCCTGGTTTATAAGAACCGCGACCCAAGGCATTACACGCTGGGCGAGGGTGTTTACAATTAAACGTAAATTTTCATTTTTTCAAAATATGAAAATATTATGACATAAGGAGATCATTTATTACGGATAAATGGAAATGTAATAATACTTGTTACATCATAATCAATCATATAAATGGAGCACGAACAAATACAACTAGGTCTTTGATTAATTAGACAACATTAGTCTTTTTAATTAACCTAAGAAATGTCTTCGTTAATTATCCACGTTCACGCATCCGCACGTGACTTACGTTTTATGAGATGTTTTCCGGGTTTTTCAGAACGAGAAAGTCCCTGGAGAGGCCGCCATTAATACCTAGCTATACGTAAAAAATACTTGTTACGAAAAATTCCCTGTGAGAGCAGCCATCGATATCTAACTATACGTACTCTCGTAATGTGTGTACCAGGTTAGGGTTAAGCCATAATTTTATTCCGATTTTCCTTATTTTGGTTCTATTACTAGTTCGGGACTGTCTGTGTTAGCCAAGTGATAATCCCCCTGCCCTAGGTTTCAGTCCCTTTAAACAACTTGATGTAAAGTAGGTGAACAAAATTAGTGACCTACATATTGGTACACATACTTCTGGAGCGCCGTTTATTTGATGGAAAGGAAATTCACATATCTCAATGGTACTATGAGCCAGCCTCTCATACGGTTACTAGCAATGTAGAGTAGATCTAATTTAAGTAAATGTTCAAGTGATATTCCATAGTCACTGTGTCATCTTTTTATTTCGAGTTCTTCTTTTTTGTTATTTCTTTATATGATTATGTTTAATTAAGCAAATGTTTTTCAAGTTGTTCTGTTGGTATATTTGCTGCTTCAATTCATCTGCAAAAGGGGACTCATTTCTGAGTAAAGTTACCCGCACTCACTCAAGAGTAAAGAAGACTCATCTCTGAAAGAAGTTATGGACGATTGACTGGATGACTCTTTCGCGACCCCTCGTCAACTGCAATAGGCCGATATTCGTTTTTGTAATTTGTTGCATGCATTTTATTTATTTCATATCGCACATTGGTTTTGCACGAAGAATTGAAATAATTAACGTCATTGAATTATTTTTTAATAAAGCGAAAAAAAGCAATTATTTGTCATCAATTTGAATTGTTACGTCAAAGCACATTTAACGAACGAATTCATCATTAATAAAATTATTTATTACGTCACTATAAAAAACTAATCCAACAACTCAAGTTATCATTAGATTATGAGTCAACAATTCAATAAGTTCAAACAATTGATGTCACCCCCCCAATTACTCAAAATAAAATTAATCAATAAGTAAACGATCGACAAGTGATCAATATTATTTAGGTAATTATACAATATCAAACTAATACTGAAAACTATATGCCGTGGAGTTAACCCAGCTTAAGTTCAAACAGTGTTACATAATTTAAACTTTTGTGAGATGAACGGAAAGTTTGAGCGCAAAGTTTGAACAGACTTTCCTTGTCTGAATTTTTCTGCGGCTGTTGTTTGCCTTCACCACTTTGAACAACGTCATGGAAAACCGGCCACTAATATGATATGAAGCTGTTATAGTTTCCCCACCGATGAAGTTACAAATTTGGCGATTGAAAGTTATATCAGATTAATGCATAACTCGCTAGAGTTCGCAATGTGCGTACTGGGCTTATTCAACAGCCTTTTTCATCTTAACTTCCTGGCATTCCCGCCCCCCTCCAAAATAAAAAAAAATTGGACGTCTCACTAAATTGGCCTTTAGTTCTACTTCTGAATCATACTTTTAAATGATCTTCAAGTGTTTTCAAACATAAAAGACTTTAAATAAACAGTCATTCATATGCAAGGAGCAACAATTATTGGACGCATCGTAATCTGTTCAGATCAGCGTTGTCCGAAAAATGTAATTACATCGTGGGCATGGTATTCAAACTCAAGATATCGGTCACCATTATTGATTGAGGCAGTTATATAATATCCGAACCATTCAAAAACGTTTATTACGTCACTATTTGAAGAAACCCTATCAACAATCAAAATAATCATCAGATTATGAGCGAACAATTCAATAAGTTCAAACAATTCATGTAACCCCCCAATCACTCAAAATCAAATTAATCAATAAGTAGCCGATCGATAAATGTTCAATATTTATTAATTATATAATACTCCTAAAAATAAATAATTGAAGTATCATGTGTTGACCCAACTTTAAGTTCATAATATATTACATAATTTAAACATTTTGTGTGATAGAGGCAATACAACGGAATTTTTTTCTCTTTGTGTAATGTGCCTTTCCATAAGTATTTCCTAGACAATGTTCAGATTCAGGTATTTATTTTTGTAGACAAAACCAATATACGATATGAAATAAATAAAATGCATATAACAAATTACAAAATCGAATATCGGTTTGTTGCAGTTGATGAGGGGTCGGGAAGGACTCAAAGAGTCATCCAGTCAACGACACCTTGTAGTTGCATTGAAGCAGCGAATATAGCAACGGAACAACTTAATATCTTACCAAGTTTGGTTAACGCATCAAAAGAACCACGACAAACAACTGACGCTACTTACTGCGCTTTACATTGGCACTTGTTACCACGTACATCTGTGTCGTGACAATAATAAATTGATAATTAAATTTTGTTTTATGCCTCAAAAGTCGGGACGTTCGTGGGCCGCAAAAAATCAGTTCGCGGGCCGCAGTTTGCCCACCGATGAGTTGGGGGATTCAAGAAAAACAGATTTGAGGAACAGGTACTCTCTAGTATCAAACTCAGTACGGGTTCTCTCATTTCAAAAAAGATGTCGAACTTACAGCTCCTCAAATATACATAATATTTAGAAACGCCAAGCTAAGTGTTAGGAATACGATTGCCATCGCACCTCGGTTACCCTGCGTAGAATCACAGGTCCAAATCCCGCGGGGGATATATTGTGCGAGAGGGGTGGTGAACTTATGGCCGCCGCAAGGTGGTTCACATAACTGCTGATCGGCGATGGCTTCATCCAACATCGAGTCAAGGGAATTGAAAACAAATACCGTAACTGAATAACTAATCCTATACCCAACTTGGACTGGTAACCGGACGAGAGGCCGGGGTACACCATTAATAAAATGAAGCAGTCTTATCCAACAAAGCCTGTTTCTAAACTTCACAGCGCTAAAAACAAAGTTCTAGGAAACAGGCCCTCGTCAACGCGGAGTAAAGTTGCACTCACTCAGAAGTAAAGGAAATTAATCTCTGAGCAAAGTTACGGGCACTTCCTCCGAATGAAAGACGACTCATCTCAAAGTTACGGGAGTTATCAATCTAAATTATACTTTGCAAACTAAAAAACACAATTTACTTCCATAATGTTAACTTTGACCGGGATTAAAATCGCTCAAGGAAACTAAAAACAGCGGCGTCTAGTGGTTAACCCACACGCCCTTCAAAATAGTGTTACGCAATAATACCCGGTGCCGATTTATTACGTCATAATTGAACTAATTTTAAATCGACCAATCACGATCGATCTGAAATAGCAAAAATGCGTGATTATATTTTAATTTATTCTTTATTTCCCATTTTGTGATTTTAGCTTAAGTTAGGGTGTTAGTAATGCGTATAAATTGTAAAATATTAACTTTTAGTTAGGAAATCGAAATCGCTGCAGCAAATTTCATTTACCGGAAAAGACGTCATAGGTCTTTAAGTTCGCGATCCACGTCCTTTACGAGTCCTTTCAACAGTCGGCGAGCGGAACATTCGGAGATAGGTCGTTTCAAAGTGGTTTGGCTGGAATAAATTGGAAGAAACCGTCGCAAATTTCAAATTCAAGTTTCATTTCTATATTTTCTTCAACTTTGCACTAGGAAAATGCCTTTCAACCCAACAGATTTTGCCAAAGATTTGGCTATCGGTGGAACCGCCGCTGCCATTTCAAAAACAATCGTCGCTCCAATTGAGAGAGTAAAGCTTTTGCTTCAGGTGAGATATTTAATAGACTATATATTATTTTTGTTATTGCCGCAAGAACTTGATAAACCAGCCATAACTGCATAATTTATGTTCTTTTCGCTAACTCTAACTGCCAGACTGTTACAGTGTTCCAAAATTTGTGATGTCTGAATGCTGGAATGTTAACAATTTCTTCTTTCAGGTTCCTGTGACTGAAATATATTTTGGTATTAAGATATTCCAGAGTGTTTGTGCAATGAGAAACCATTATGATTACAGTTTTAAATGGAATTTCAAAAATTAATCAGCTGCTACAGTGCTAGGCTCACAATGCCTCAGCTGGCCTCCCGTCCCTATAAATATTTAGTTTTCCATTTTGGTTAGTTTTCTGCCTTTTGCATCTGGATTCAGCTTTCTTGTAACTGCAATAATATTTTAATCAATAATTGAATTGCATTTTTGGTTAACTCAGTAACTGGTGGCTAATATTGGAATTCACCATACTCAACTTCGTCACTTTTTTTTATAACTGTGGTTAATATCAATGATAATTTCAATGGCACCCAATAATTTTATCACAAATAATGATGGAAGTATTTTTTACCCTTAATTCAGTGATTTGGGTTTATCTATTGCCTATAATCGGATTGACATTTGTTTTGCTCATACCAAGTTACTTTAAACTCAATTAAACTAGAGTTATACTTTCAAGATATGATTCCCATAAGTTTCTATTCATTTATGAAAGGTGATATTTGTGATTTCCTAATTTCACTACTCTTATATTTGCTAGCTACTGGTTTTCAAGAGTTGAATGGTTTAAAAGTTTTCATGTCTTTGTAGTTTTGAATATTTTAAAATTTTCAAGTATGCCTACCTAAAAGTGACTTCTGCCTTTTGTTTGTACTTTGTGTTTTCTGATTTGTGCAATAGAGACCAGAATGCAAGATTTTAATTGCTCTTATTAAAACCTAACAGGTCCCATGTCAAATGTTAACTCCAGGAACTTTTGAAAATTCTGTAATGCATGCTTGTCCAATTTAGTTGGAATTCATTTGTGTTCTCAAATTCAATAAGACTGTTATTGAAAGTAATAATTTGCTATATTTAAATTTTATCTCAGGATATTTTCCTTTGTCATTAAGGTTCTATCAAAGCTGTACTGTTCTTGGGTATAAAGAATGCCTCCAAACACCCAGTTTCGCATAATCCGGCTTTCAGATCTCAAATTTAAGTCGTGCCTTTTATTTTCAGGTCCAACATGCATCAACTCAAATCACAGCTGAAAACCAGTACAAAGGTATCGTTGATGCTTTTGTCAGAATTCCCAAAGAACAAGGATTCATTTCATTCTGGAGAGGAAATATGGCCAATGTCATCAGATATTTCCCCACACAGGCCTTGAATTTCGCTTTCAAAGATACCTACAAGAAAGTCTTCTTGTCCGGTGTTGACAAGCGCACACAGTTCTGGCGTTATTTCCTCGGAAACCTTGCCTCTGGTGGAGCCGCTGGTGCAACCGGTCTGTGCTTTGTCTACCCCCTCGATTTTGCTCGAACCCGTCTTGCTGCTGACGTAGGAAGCGGTCAGGCTCGTCAGTTCACTGGTCTCGGCAACTGCATCGCAACTATTGCAAAGAAGGATGGTGTTCGTGGTCTATACCAGGGATTCTTTGTCTCTATTCAGGTATGCGTTCTAGATTTGTGATTTATTTTTCGCTACGGAAATGATTTGGGCCTTCAACATAGGATCTTGAATGTATAAGACAGATGTTACCCTATGCTCTCAATATTTATGACAACTGATCGATTGCAAAGGCAAATTATAAATGGACATTTGGGATTTTATTGACTTTTTAAAATCATAATGGATGTCACTCAGCCGAATCATCAATGCTTGTTGGCCCTCGATTCACAAAATTTGCCCTCTCGTTATTTGCCTCTTACCCTTGGTGGACAGGAGAAGAGGCTAAATGCGCTGCATAATGATGACAGTTCGGCGGCTTGTAGTCCCAAACTGCCTACTATTTGTTCCATTTACCTCCCTCGCGTGGGCTGGGTATAACTTGCGCTTTATACTTCCTAACAAATCCGAATTCCCCTTAACTATTCGATTTTTTTCCCAGGGCATCATTGTATACAGAGCCTCATACTTCGGAACCTACGATACCGTCAAAGGAATGTTGCCAGATCCCAAGAACACTCCAATTATTGTCAGTTGGATGATTGCTCAGGTAAATAGTTTTCTGTGTTATTGGGATTATGGTGTGTCTGAAAAAGACTGAACCAGTTTTAAATGAAATCTATGTGTTCATGAAGTCTAATATGGAAAATCCATCACTTAGAGTGTCCTAGTGACATTATGCTTTTTAGTAAAATTTGACATTTTGACATACTTTTGGTTTTTATAATTAATATTTTAAGACTTCTGCTGCATATGGGCCGCTGTTTTATTTTCGGGAGGTAATGTTAGGTTCTATAACAATTTCTTAAAGAGCATTGCATCGAACAAAATTAATTTTGAACTACAAGGATCAACTTTGTTCGTAAGATGCAAAGTTTTAGGAGGGGTCGGAACACTGGCATTCTAGGGGGTTAGTGTTAGGCCAATGTATATTATCCTGCCACTGGGAATTCTATGGACTTGCACTTAGACTATGGCAACTAAGATTAATCTGATTTTTCTTTCTAGACTGTCACAACTGGTGCTGGTATCATCTCATATCCATTCGACACCGTCAGACGTCGTATGATGATGCAGTCCGGTAGATCCAAGGCCGACATCATGTACAAGGGAACCTTCGATTGTTGGAGCAAAATCTACAAGAATGAGGGAGGCGGAGCTTTCTTCAAGGGAGCCTTTTCCAATGTTATTCGTGGCACAGGGGGCGCTCTTGTGCTCGTACTTTACGATGAGCTCAAGAAGTTGTTTTTCGGCACCTCTGTCCACGGTTAGAAACTTTGAACTTTCGCTCGGCCAATAAAATGTTTCAAATTATGATTCAATTCCGTTTTTTCTATTTATTCGTAAGAACAGTTCTTTTGTCGTCGATCTTTCGTTCGAGAGTTGCCCCGCGGTTCCGGCCGCGGCGTCCTGTCCTATCTGTTCCATGATTTTACCCCCACCTTTGAAAATCTAGAAAATTGTACCTTTTTGGAATGCTTTTCTTCCTATGTTTAGAGTTCAATAAAACTAAAATAATTTGTCAATTGTTTTGTGATGGCTTTTGAGCAGTGTTGCGTCCGTAAACGGCGCTCCAGAAGTGTGTATCAATATGGTACATGTAACTAATTTTGCCAATTTTACATAAAGTTGTGTGAAGGGACTGAAACCTGAATTCACTTGGCTAACGTAAACGGCCCCCAAACTCCTAATATAACTGAAATAAGGAGAATCTGAAACTATTAACCTGGTACGTCTAAACTATCAATGGAATAGTCTTGCTGTTAGTTAGTTTTGTTTAGGTGACATGATTCTCTTTAGGTGACATGATTCTCTTAAGTTATATATGGTCTCTTGATAAGAGACCAGAGTTGGGTTTGATTCACTTTAGTCTGGTCATTGATGTCAAGGTATTATAAGTGGGTTGTTTTGTTTAAATGATTTGAGTTCAATAGTCTTATTAGAAGAGTCACGCTGTTAGTTTTGCTTAGGTGGCATGGTTCTCTTTGAGTTATATATGGTCCCTGATAAGAGACCAGAGTTGGGTTCGATTCACTTCTGTCTGGTCAAGTTATAAGTAGGTTGTTTTGTTTAAATGATTTGTTTCTGATAAATGTTGCCTTCAGTGAGACAATAATTCTGCCTCCCCGACATTTCTTTGGTTATATAGAGTGTTGAATTAGACGGGTTCTGTATGGTGGGTTAGCTTTTTGAAACTGCAGAAGCCTAAATTTTTTAGGTATATGCAAGCTTTTCAAGATGGCGGTAGACTTTCATGTCATGGGAGAGAGTAGACGCTGTAATATGGCGAACTAGGGCTTTGAGTCGGTGTTAAGTCCTGTATGGTAGTAATTGAAAAGGTTTCGTTAAGTATGGCCGTTATAATCAAAATTTGTGTGCATAAGCCGTCCTTATTTCTGTGGTATCGCTAAAACGTCTTGCCACACGGTTTGCCATCTTCATTAATAATGTAGTATCCTAGCACTAACTGTGCTCGTTGTCACTATGAGGCAAAGGTCGTTAAATAAAGGTTAAACAGGCTTTATTATTGTAAAGTCACAATGAGGGAATTGAGACGACACAATACCAGACGCGGTGACGTCGATCGTGTATTCATCTGAATGACTTTTTTTAATTTGTTGCGTCCCAAGCGTGGGGGTAGGCTATTGTTGTGGCTGGTTCAGTATTTGTATTTATATTTTTTCGGCAATGAGTTTTAGAAAATGCTCGTGAGGCTTAATACAAATGATTGGGCAAATTAATTGTCGAATCCCGTGCATCTGAAACAAATACTTCCACACCCGATATAGACTAGTAACAAGGCGAGAGGCTTTTATTCGCCATATGATTAGTTAAGTCCATAGTCTCATCGTTCTTCGCCCCTATCGCAATCATAGATTAAACCTTGATTAATTTCATGACGTAGTAGAGAAACCAAACTACCCGGGCGGGAATTGATAATTATTTATTGTGTTGACTAATAGAATCGAGTTGCTCTAAATCAGCGTTTCCCAAACTGTGTTCCGCGGAACAGTAGTGTTCCGTGAGCGTCTTCGAAGTGTTCCGTGGAAAAAGAATCAAAAATACGTCCAAAATAGTCGCCATGACGATCTATGGAACGTGAAGTGGTCGCCCAACTGACCTTTCGATATCGCGGTCACCGTCGGCCTAAAGTGGACTAATTAGGGTGGGGTAGTGGAATTTTCGATAACCGTCGCTAATCCTCCCCCACCTTTGCCTGGTTTTACCTTAAAATGCTAAAAAAATTTCTCATTTTTGCTAAACTCTATTTAGTAGATAAATAAACTGCTGCAAGTACCTCTATCTTCATTAGACGTAACATTAGAGGCAAACACTAAGTTAGGGAAAGTAAACGACGTGGAATGGTAAAATGAATGAATTGGTTTATATACACAGCATTTAGATAAATAAACAATAAAACATTTATATTAAATGCAATATGCAAAATATTCAATCATTTTTTAGGTATGTTTAACACAATTCTGGTAGTTGCATTTGGCAACTTGCCACGAGATTGGGAACCTCTACATTACATCGTTTTACTTTATCAATTTTACTCTTTCAATTTTTGGTGTTCCGCAAGGCGAGATAAAAAGTGCAAGTGTTTTCGTGAGCAAAAAAGTTTGGGAAACGCTGCTCTAAATAGGCATCGTTACATACGATAATACTTATTGACGACAATCAGAGTCCCTTCTAATCTTGAGTGGGTGTTCATAACTTTACTCAGAGATGAGTCTTCTTTACTTCTGAGTGAATGTCCGGAACTTTGCTCAGAGATGAGTCTCCTTTACTTCTGAGTGAATGCCCGAAACTTTGCTCAGAGATGAGTCTCCTTTACTTCTGAGTGAATGCCCGGAACTTTGCTCAGAGATGAGTCTCCTTTACTTCTGAGTGAATGCCCGGAACTTTGCTCAGAGATGAGTCTCCCACTTTAGAACTTTTCTGAGTGAGTGCCCGGAACTTTGCTCAGAGATGAGTCTCCTTTACTTTCTGAGTGAATGCCCGAACTTTGCTCAGAGATGAGTCTCCTTTACTTCTGAGTGAATGCCCGTAACTTTGTCAGAGATGAGTTCTCTTTACTTCTGAGTGAATGCCCGTAACTTTGCTCAGAGATGAGTTCTCTTTATTCTGAGTGATGCCCGTAACTTTGCTCAGAGATGAGTCTCCTTTACTTCTGAGTGAATGCCCGTAACTTTGCTCAGAGATGAGTCTCCTTTACTTCTGAGTGAATGCCCGAAACTTTGCTCAGAGATGAGTCTCCTTTACTTCTGAGTGAGTGCCCGGAACTTTGCTCAGAGATGAGTCTCCTTTACTTCTGAGTGAGTGCCCGAAACTTTGCTCAGAGATGAGTCTCCTTTACTTCTGAGTGAATGCCCGTAACTTTGCTCAGAGATGAGTCTCCTTTACTTCTGAGTGAGTGCCCGGAACTTTGCTCAGAGATGAGTCTCCTTTACTTCTGAGTGAATGCCCGGAACTTTGCTCAGAGATGAGTCTCCTTTACCTCTGAGTGAGTGCCCGGAACTTTGCTCAGAGATGAGTCTCCTTTACTTCTGAGTGAATGCCCGGAACTTTGCTCAGAGATGAGTCTCCTTTACTTCTGAGTGAATGCCCGTAACTTTGCTCAGAGATGAGTCTCCTTTACTTCTGAGTGAATGCCCGTAACTTTGCTCAGAGATGAGTTCTCTTTACTTCTGAGTGAGTGCCGTAACTTTGCTCAGAGATGAGTTCTCTTTACTTCTGAGTGAGTGCCGTAACTTTACTCAGAGATGAGTTCTCTTTACTTCTGAGTGAGTGCATGTAACTTTCTCAGAGATGAGTCTCCTTTACTTCTGAGTGAGTGCCCGAAACTTTGCTCAGAGATGAGTCTCCTTTACTTCTGAGTGAATGCCCGGAACTTTGCTCAGAGATGAGTCTCCTTTACTTCTGAGTGAATGCCCGGAACTTTGCTCAGAGATGAGTCTCCTTTACTTCTGAGTGAATGCCCGTAACTTTGCTCAGAGATGAGTCTCCTTTACTTCTGAGTGAGTGCCCGGAACTTTGCTCAGAGATGAGTCTCCTTTACTTCTGAGTGAATGCCCGGAACTTTGCTCAGAGATGAGTCTCCTTTACTTCTGAGTGAATGCCCGGAACTTTGCTCAGAGATGAGTCTCTTTTACTTCTGAGTGAATGCCCTAACTTTGCTCAGAGATGAGTCTCCTTTACCTTCTGACGTGAATCCCGTAACTTGCTCAGAATGAGTTCTCTTACTTCTATGAGTGCCGTAACTTTACTGCAGAAGAATGAGTTTCTTTTACTTCTGAGTGAGTGGCATGTAACTTTCTCAAGAGATTGAGTCTCCTTTATTCTGAAGTGAGTGCCCGAAAAACTTTGCTCAGAGATGAGTCTCCTTTACTTCTGAGTGAATGCCCGGAACTTTGCTCAGAGATGAGTCTCCTTTACTTCTGAGTGAATGCCCGTAACTTTGCTCAGAGATGAGTCTCCTTTACTTCTGAGTGAGTGCCCGGAACTTTGCTCAGAGATGAGTCTCCTTTACTTCTGAGTGAATGCCCGTAACTTTGCTCAGAGATGAGTCTCCTTTACTTCTGAGTGAGTGCCCGGAACTTTGCTCAGAGATGAGTCTCCTTTACTTCTGAGTGAATGCCCGGAACTTTGCTCAGAGATGAGTCTCCTTTACTTCTGAGTGAATGCCCGTAACTTTGCTCAGAGATGAGTCTCCTTTACTTCTGAGTGAGTGCCCGGAACTTGGCTCAGAGATGAGTCTCCTTTACTTCTGAGTGAATGCCCGTAACTTTGCTCAGAGATGAGTTCTCTTTACTTCTGAGTGAGTGCCGTAACTTTACTCAGAGATGAGTTCTCTTTACTTCTGAGTGAGTGCCGTAACTTTACTCAGAGATGAGTTCTCTTTACTTCTAATGAGTGCCGTACCTTTGTTCAAAGATGGGTACTACCGTAGCACGTGCACCAGGTTTGGTATAGGATAGGGCTATAAGCAGTAGTGGGATTCAGCCGGTTTGCACCGGTTCTATAGAACTGTCTCACGGAATTTTATAAGATCAGCGAACCGGTTAGCATTACTGAAAAAAAATGGAACAGAACCGCCCGAAAAATATGACTTTTGTGATGGAACCGGCTGACAAAAAATTTGAATCATACCACTGGCTATAGGCCATAGTTTTATTCCTATTTTCCTTATTTTAGTTTTATTACGAGTTCGGGGACTGTCTGTGTTAGCTAAGTGAATACACCCGCAGCCCATAGGTTTCCGTCCCTTTACACAACTCGATGTAAAGTAAGCGAACAAAATTAGTCACCTCCATATTGGTACACACACTTCTGGAGTGCCAAGAGATAAGTCTTTTTTACTTCTGAGTGATTGTCCGTAATGCACCACCATGATTCTATATAGTTCAGTTGGTCGGTTCCCCGCAATTTTGTGCAAAGATGAGATTTCTTTACTTCCGAGTGATTGTGCGTAAACTCGCTTTGAGCAAGTTCTTTCACAAAATGCAGTTCCCTCTTACCCGACTTGATCTGAGCATGTGTAACGGCTTCCTGTCATTATTGATTATCGATTTTCTGAAACGCTCAGGGGTCTCTTTCGCTTTGCGCGGGAGTTTTGCTTTGGTAAGTAGAAAACAAATATGACATATGAATGGCTTTGCTAATACATTGTTGTTGTTGTTCCTGTGTATAAAGTCGCTTTCCTCCGCGACGAATGAACAAATTAATTCAAAACATGGATGGAGTCGACAGAAGGTCTGTCTCGGTAATTTACCAACAACCAACAACGTTTCACGATTTCCTCAAAGTTTTGTCATGAATGTTGTATTTTTTGTGCTGAGGCGAAGTTCAAAACAAATCTAATGCGAATAAAGATTTGCAACTTCGAATGGAAATTTCAAGTCAGCATTCCTTGACTTAAATCAGTTCTCGTAAACCTTTTTGAAATGGTACACCCTTTTATCCTCCACTCAGAATTTAGTACACCCCAGCCATCTTACATTTTAATCGAAAAAAAAAAAAGTTTAGAAGAAGTACATATATATTTATATCAACATAATATTTCATTTTTTATCAAATGTGAGAGTTGCTCTCGGATTTTACAAACCGGTTTTCCAGAGCGAGATAATAACCTTGTTTCGAACGCACCTCTCATTAGTGTATCTACATCCTTAATTGATTTCCCTTTTCATTTCTCTTGTGAATTCTAGTCATTTGGACCAGAATGAAGACAGTTTATTGCGCAAGATCGTTGTACTCAGGAACTTCTAGTTTTGCCACCCAGAGATGGTTGTAGTTTTTTGGACACGAAGTGGACATAACGATCGTTTCAAAATTTTGTTGTTATTGTTATTTGTCTCCGTCTCCATATTCAAAAATCGCTTTTCTCTTCGAATACTGGACCAATTGCTTTGAAATTTTCAGTGGTTGAAGATAAAATTTTTCTCCAGAAGGCTATTACTTTTATTTTTGCTATGACGTCATCAAAATTATTGCCATTGGGTAGCGCTACGTGTCCATATATTTGAGCATAGCTCTCTTGTTATTATTGAACAATACTAACAGCCCTCCCGACGCATATTATGCTCGGAAAATTCAAATGACTCAAATATACTTATACTAAGATTATAACCTTGGCTACTCTGTTCAAACCATTTTTTCAGATAGTAGTGTTAATGAATCAATATGTTTGCATCATGACCAGCAGGTAACAAAAAATTGGGAATCGCTAGACTATACATACACTGTGCATAAGTTCAAATACCTACTTTGTGCTTTATTTATGACAGGCTGCCAATTTTCTATAAAAACATTTTAAACTAACGCAACGTGTAGTAGAAGTAAAGTAGGCTATATATACCCCACAATATTTGACACACCCGGTACACCATCGATGTGGTAAACCATCCAGGGATTTTGGTGCACCCCGTGGTGTACTATACACCTGGTTACCGAGCACTGACTCAAACGCATCACATTTTATTTATTTCAATTTCTATAGCAAGTATAAAATATGCTTATGCTAATTACTAAATAAATGGGTTTCACTAACTGAATTTGTCGTCGCATAAACCAAATAAATGTCCCACTGAAATATCTAAGGATATTGTCTAAGAAACGGCCTGAATACTTAACAAACTACGTTCATCCGATTGTTCCTTTTTCGGTCAAGTCAACCAGACAGCTCTCACAAAGCAAAAGACCGAATCCTTTTTTCCTACCGAGTTGGCGTGAAATTCGCCAATGTAACTATTCAATCTGAGGACAAGAGAATTCCATTTGCCCTTAAAGCCCAAACCTTCGTTCATATGCATTTAAAAAAATCATAAAACTGTCAGTTTAAAAACATTTTAAATTGATGAATTCTTGAGCAAGCTTTTAAATTCAAAAACGACCTGAAAATGATTAACAGTTTGAAATTGAATGTCGAGGCCTCTAGGCTTCATCCTATCTTGCCTGATGGTAAATCCGGCAATTCATATGTCTTTGTACAGGGATGGACTCTTGTAAGTAGATTGCACGGGATCCAGTCTTAGACAGTGTTTAATTAACAACCTTTTCAGACCGGGGACCATTCTCGAAGCTAAAATAATGGCGGCGGAGTCACGACACTGGAATGAAGTCAATGTTTTATTCGAGCAAATATAAAGACACCATTTATCGATTGATAGATAGATAGAAGTTTATTCATCATCCAGTCATCAGCCAACAAATCAAACACAAGCAACAACATTCAATAAGTAAAAGAAGAATAAATCGACTAACAACGAAATTGATAGGAGGTTGGAAGGACCATACGGTCACTAAATCAAAACAACTCTCCTGGCATAAAAAAAAGTTTGACAGATTACATCATTTATTATACCAATTATAAAACATTTCAACTTGTAACTAACAATCAAGCAACAAGAGTAATGTAACACATATTGAAACGAATTTGAAATAGAAGCGGCAAGGAAAAGCGTTTAACTTTATATCACACAAAATACAAACGTACAAGTTGAAAAGTTATGAATCAGTACTTATTCAGAAAGACTAGAAATATTTCTCGAAAAAAACATTAAAATTGGAAATTTCTTTTAGGTTTTCGTTAATATCGTTCTAAATTCTCACACCCTGGTACTTTATAGAATTTTGGGCCTGCGAGGATGAAAATCGTGGTACAAATAATCCTCCCTTTCGAGATGAACGAGTACCATATGTATGAACATTTTTTGTTGTAACAAAATATTGTTGTATAACGCGAGGTGCAGTGCTATTCACCGCTTGATATATAAGCCTTCCCATTTTATAAAAATATAGATCTTTTATTTATTATTATTAAGAATACCAAGGATTTCGTAATAACTACTCAAATTTGCCCAGCGTGGCATTCCGCAGATTGCTCGAATTACTTTATTTTCGAATAGCTGTTATTTGTTAAGACTGGTTTTGTCACAACAACCCCAAGTTACGATACCATACAGAATACAAGAATGAAATGATGAATAGTAAATGATTTTCAAAGTATGGAATGTCAAATAGTGTCTAAGTTTGAACATAATCCCAGTCATTCTTGATAACTTGCTATATAGATATTCTGTATGTGCATGCCATTTAAATTTGTTGTCAATAATTATCCCAAGACATTTCATGCATGACACTTCAATTAACATTTTATCACCAAAAGATACATGGAAAGCTTCACTTATATTTTTTTGGTGAGAAAGCATATAGGTCGATTTAGAATAATTTACAGTCAATTTATTTGCTTTCATCCAGGCATCCACTTTGCTTATTTCATCATTTATGAGAATTTGAAGAATACGACGGCAGTAGTGGCTTTTAGCAATACATGTGTCATCAGCAAACATTCTGGTGTCACTATTGGTAGCATTATTTAGATCAGGGGTCGGAAACCTTTCGGACGCAGAGTCCAGTTTATGAATAATAAGCAACTTCGCGTGCCAAACATTTTTATGTGTTTAATTTGCTTAACTGCCTGATTTGAATAGTAAGCAGATGAAAGACAAATTTATTTTATCGAATAATGTCTAATACAGTCAAAATACTCGCTTTTAATGAGATCCTTAACCATGAAATCCGAAATTTGTCGTACAGGATTCCTTGAAATATATGATTTGATTTAAGTATCATAAGAAAGGCCATCAACTATCAAGAAGTCTACAACGATAACGGTTGTCCGACCCGTATGGAAATTAGCCTACGAAAGATTTCGGCATACAGCATTTCTACCTTTGACCTCCATTTGCACGACTCCATTTACAGATGGACGTTTCCCCAAGCTTTGACCCCTGGAAGATTCTCCCTATACCTCATCATAGCGAAACTTTACACACTGATTTTGAGAATGGTTCGGAAAGTTGGCGCTTACAAACTGGCTCACATGTTCAAAACTATCATTTTATTCAAAACAATAAACAAAGTGTCGCTTATAGGCACTGATAGCTAATTTTAGGCTAGTCTATCGCAACCTTTGCGTTATCAATTTTTGATTATTGTAACTAAATGGTATGTTAACTAACTTAACCAAAGGTCTTCAGAAAACACAATGACGATTTGGTTATTTTAGTTACAACTATTTTTTGAAAACACAACTAAAACCCGAAAAATAACACGCAAAATTACCAAAATGAGGTCGCTTGAATACTTCTGAGCGGCAGCGTAAAATCCAATTGTTACGTCATTGTTAACTTATTGCTGATTTGTAATTGTTATGGAAGTAAACAAGGAAATCAATGATCGGAGAAACATCAATTTGAAGGCCACTCGCGATTAGTTTTGTAGCCAGAAACAATGGGAACAAGACAATACTAAAGAAGAAAAAATTTATTACATCGTTTTCCTGTTGGTAACCAAACTTGCTATAAGGAGCCCAATCTGGTAACACTGCGCGCACGCGGTTATCTACTGGTTCCGCGTGCGCTTCAAATCACTTGGCGTGCCATGAACAAATCCTCTCGCGTGCCAAGAGTGGCACGCGTGCCAGGGGTTCATATATCATAAATCATATATATAAAGGCTGTAAATTTGACACTTGACAAACGCATTAAAAAATTAGGGGTCGAATCTTGTCTCTTTTGATATTTTTGCAAGACTTGATAGGGCCCTAATAACGTGCGCGATTGCATTTTGTTACAATCACTGATTGTTTCTGTCAGCGTGGCGTGTTTTTGTAAACCTTTACATCTTTACGTCGGTGTTTATTCTCCCTAAATCAAAAATTTTCTAATGACGACGATAATAGCTCTTTTGTTCTCGTGGGGAATTATGAGTTCAATGTGAAAACATCGTTGCCATATTTTAGTCAGTGCTTGATCGGCGACGAGGTGCGAAAATATTTAATAAAGAGGTGAATCCGCAACTCAAATTCTTTGATTGAAAAGCGGCATTATAAAATATTAAAACTAAAACTTAAAACAGAGGATAACACTAAGTTTTGTTTCAACAGACTCACGACAGATTAAAAACGCTTTTTTAGACATTGTAAATCCCAAAATTTCTTGTTATGTTAGGTATTCTTTGGTTATTCATCGTAGAAACTGAAATCGAAACACAGTCAATTATACGCGCGATGTACCTTTTATCCATTCTAAGACTACCGACGGAGCCGCATGCAATAACATAAATTTCTATCGTTCGTATTTTGCCCAGACCTTGTGATTTTCGCTAAATCTACCACACTGCCTCGCAATCAGCCATGATTACGATTATGAATTATGAAGGGCACAAATATCTTATCAAACTACTGGCACCGGTAGTAGGTATGTTCTTTTGTGAGCAATATGACTTTGTTTCTAATATCTTATGATAACAGCGTTGTTCAGGATATACGGTAGTCCACGAGAACTTCGTTTAATTAACTTTGTTTCTCATTTCATGTCCGCGGATTGCCGTGGTAATTTGAGGAGTAATGATTTATTACATTGAACACAATTAACCCAATGAACAAGTCATTTTAAATATGCCCGCATCTGTCATAGATTGCACAATTGTAAATTGTACTTTTCGAGTTTCAACGTTAACTTAGGGCTTTTTGTAAGGGCGATATCTTGCTTACAAATAATCTCGAGTGCGAAAGAACAAATCAAATTTGACAAATCCCAAGATCGCAAAAATACGATTCCAATTTATTTATTGTTGGCTGTCTTTCACGTATTTTATATTATTTTAGAATAGTAATATTTTATTTTAGTAATTCTAATAGTAATCTCGAATCAAACGTGAATAACGATAAGCACAATTAAATTATTATGACAAGACATTTTAAATGTTGCTCGCAATGGTCATGGATTGAAAATTTTACGCAACAGAAATCTCGTTATCCGCTGAAAAAGTTTTTTTTTAGTCGCGAAGAATGTTGCGCGAAAATTTCCGATTCCAATTTTGAACCCCTCTCCCTCTTAAGAATCCTGGCTGCGCTCCTGCTTATAAATATTGTCATTTCTGAATTCCGCCTCTTTGCCATATTTCGAGACTATATTGTTGTCAAATTTTATTAAGGCTGTTATTGCTTCTTTGAACAATTACAGAATTAGCAAAGACAGTTTTTTGAAAAGTAATAGAACAGCACGCGGAGTCCCTAGGTTCATCCCGCGGAGCCCTGGGGCTCCGCACGGAGCACTTTGAGAACCTATGCCCTAGATCATTAACATAGATTATAAAAAGTAAAGGCCCCAAAATTGAGCCCCGTGAAACTCCGCAAGATATTGGGAGATATTGTGAAGTTGTGGAATCTAATTCGACATATTGGCTTCGCTGACACAAGTAGCTTGTCAGTAATTTACCAGCAACACCACGAATTTACCAGCAACACCACGAAAACACCACGATTGACATTCGCGGAGATTGTCGTATCGTACTAGCGCTAAGTACATGCATATCCCCGAACCTGATATTGCCCTGTGAGGGTTGGCAGGTTTGAATTTAGCAGAAGATAATTATGTGCGAAGGGATGGCTGGACTCTTTACAGTCGTAGGATGGTTCGTATATGAAGCTTGTCGGCTGCGGGTTCCATGCACCATAAAGTTCATGCATCTGAAAATAACTCTTCCCGATATGCACTAGTATTCTGGCGAGAAGTCATGGTACATCATAGGTTTAAACCGCGTTATCGACTTCCCTTTCGCCCGAAATAAATATGAAAATCCTGTTCAAATCTTATTTTGCAAGCTTGCAACGTTGGGCATTCTGCAGTGAACCGTAGCGAATAACCCCTGACGTCAGTCAACAATCGATGCTGCGAAGGATCTCAGTTCCTTTGGTCGAGCTGTTTTTGTTTTTCGTCGGCGATTCCAACTTTTTCTACTGGTAATTGTCTGTAATTACTGTTGTTATCGTTTTTGTAATGGATTATTGGTAATAAAGTTATAGGTTTAGGTGGCAGTACTGCTTTGAATATTCATTAGAGGCGAGATAATACTGTAATAACGTACCTTGTTGACGTTCGTGAAGTCTGATTTCTGGATAAATTTTATAATTAAATTGCCATGAATTCCGCTACTGCACCCAGTGCACCACTGACAGAGACACTGACTGGGATTTAAAAAACGAATGGAATACTCCTGATTCTGTAATCAGTTTTATTTATTTTCTTTTAATCAATTATTTTTATCGTTTTTCATGCCGATTATGAAGTCAAAATAAACTTATAGTTCAAAATCAATAGTCGTCATACAGTCACATGATTAAGTCATCTTATCGGTTTTTCTCTCCCTGTGATGATTTTGAAACTTCTAATTAAAGAATTTTATCTAACGATATCATTTAATATGGAAAATAATCATAAAATTTGGAACAAAAATAGGTATATCGACAGTTATTTTATTATTATTTCGTAAAATCGTGAAGAATTTTGAAACATTAGATTATTTCGGTTCCGTTCATTCCTGGTATTAACTAATGTTCAGAATTATCGACACGTGTTGGTGGAGTCTTGTGTCATTTGCTCGATTCGATCCACCATTTGGGTCTGGTCTAGTTTAGTACCACAAGTACTTTCATTGGGCGTAGCATAACGAATTTTGCATATGTTATTCCTAACCCCCACCTGACTATGTCATTTGAAAATTTGGTCACTATGATGTCACAATCATGTCATAGAGCTTGCCAATGTATAGCTACGATCGCCCGAAACGGCATCTGCACTGACCATAACGAACTCTCCAACGCCAGCGATTTTTCTCATATCGGGATCGATGTGGTGAGAAAAATAGCTTGCACGATTTCGGGTGATCGTCGGCGCGTTTTGAACGACCAATTGTTCACTTTGGAGGTTTTTAATACGCCACTGTGACGTCGTAGTGACGTAATTTTTTGGTTAAGTAGTCAGGTGGGAGTTAGGAATGACACATGCAAAAATTGTTGATCCAGGCCAATTAGAAGTGCATGCGATACTAAACTATACCAGACCCCTCCATTTAACCCTTTATTGAAAGTCGAAATGAAATACTTGGAGTTCTACCAACCACCAGTAAATACAGTGCGGCACAGTTCTCCAATTCTAAGAATAAACCCCGCATTGAAAGACATTAATTATACCAGTGAGTGCAAACCCCTCTTACGAGACAGTCTGGCCACTGTATCTGCAAACTGGCACTGCGCAATATACTAAAAGGAGGTGCAGTCTAAAAGTCTCACCAAAAATAATTCGATTTATCGAAGAAATGAAAATTGTACTGTAGCATTCGGGAATGTGGACATTACAATTGATTTATATTATTATCAAGACAAGCATGGCGCGATCTGGTGTTGTGCTGGATGCCCTCAATTTATAGACAAACATAGTGTTTGTTTTATTGAACCAAATGTCGGGTTGTCTTAGAATCGAAGAACGTTATCCTACTGAAATGAAGGTGTGATAATGACAAATTACCAACTTCATACATATTATTACATCATACTGTGCTTATTTTTAGCTTTGTGTCCTTGTAGTTATAAAATCAATATTGTTTAAACGTTTGGTAGTTACTGATCATACATGGTAGTTTTTCAACGTCATCATCACTTTATGGTTCAACGATCTCTCTCATTGTGTTGCACGGTTCAGCGATCTCTCCTGTCATCTTCTCTGGTTTAAGTAACGACAGACTAAATTTGAACTTTTTGGAAAAACTTTTCTTCAAGTGTGTGAAAAAAATTCATATTTACGGTTGAGTGGGTTTTGTCGTGGATGAATGGTTTTGTGCAGGTCATAATTGGAAAGGTCACAGTTGGGTGGATTTCTCTCACACAAAAACACTGGTCACAACTGAGTGATCTCTTCTCTTCACTCTGGCGGAACAACGTTTGACTTCGTACACCCGCTCCGTATTCACATCTGCCGGACTTCTCAAGTCAGACAAACAAGGTAGAGTGACTTTAAATTTTTTCAGAAGATTTGGCTCAAAGTAAGGTCATGCCCCAATACTCCTAAGTAAAGGGGTCTAATCTTGCATGTTTCATCCATTTGTGAATTAAATTCGCTTATAGGTCTGCCTCTTTTGCAACCTATGTGGACGCAATGGGCTTGGCGGTGTGGCACACCGTGATAAGGAATCGGAATACGCTCGCCATCGCACCTCTGATTACCCGCCTTGGGTTCGCAGGTTTGAATCCCATGTGGAAATAATTATGTGCGACAGGATTGCTGGTCTCCTCGTCGTCATGGGAGGGTTCAATTAAAAGCTTGTTCTTTGCAACTTCCTCCGTCATCAAGTCTATGCTTTCGAAAAAAAAAATAACTGGCTAAAATAACTAATCCCATACCTAACATGGACTCGTAACCGGACAAGAGGCAGTAATTTGCCATATGATTAAATAAGTCGTCTTATCCACTTTTCTCCCACCTGGGATAAATATATGATTCCTATCCTAGCAATGACAGCGCATAAAACTGTGTATAAAAATTCTCTTCTAGTTATGGAGCAGGAACACGCAGGGGAGAGCAATGGACAAATTGGCCCAACATCTGGCAATAGTAAATCTGGGACTAAACCTATGAACGGGCGTGCTGGGGGCTCTATGGGCCCCGGATTAGCAATGAAAATACCTGGAAAACAGCCCCCAAGGGCCGCTTCAGCCCCGAAGAAGTCTCGACCGATAAAATCTAACGGAACGGGCAACAAGGAAGGTCAAAGTTCAGTGACTCTAAATCTTCCAAACGGAGGAAATAACAATCATACGGCACCGAAAAGTGCAAGAGACGGAAGAAGGTATTTGGTCTTTAGTTGCGTTTCATTTTTTACGGCGTCTATTCTTTGAGCTGGGCTCTGCACAAACAAAATACTGATATGTAATGGGTTACTATAGTCCGGAACAAGCAACTCTCCATTTTAATATTGCCTCTCTAACTTTTGACACCTGCGGGGTGAGCATGTTGTGGACATGGATTTTCAACTAGAGATGCATCTGCAGTATTGCCATTTTTACGATGTCTGTAATAGTATCGGTATCACTGAAAGTATACCGATTACCGATATTCGGCCCTTTATTTGTTTGCGAAAAATATGTTATCCTGTCCATCACGTACACTCAAGAAAATTGTACATACTTTGACTTTAATAATATATCATTGAAATATCAATTTCGTTCATATCGACAGGTTTTTGTTGTTAACGGTAACGGCGAAATAATCGTCACTGTCATATTTTCTAGGATTCTACATAAAAATAATAATCCAAATTATCTGAATTTATATTTTCCAAATAGTATTATTTGAAACTTTATTAAACTAAATTTACCACTCATGTATTATTTTGATGTCCAGAGCTCAGAAAGAAGACAAAAATCGTCTCAGCACTTCACCGGGAAGTTCGAGCACTGGCAAGGTTAAAAGTCGAGGGAGTTCTCGGAATAATTCTGCTTCACCTGTCGGACGGATGGATAGCGGGGACGCTCTGAGGTGTGTAGCAGAAATATCACCAATAGTAATTGACCAAATTGAGATGAGATTAAGTTAGTGTAGGGGTGGGCAACTTCTCTAGTCGGCAGGCCAGATGTGGGGAAATGAAGTCCTCGGTGGGCGGGTTTATTACAAAAAATAGGTTAATAAAACTTAATATAAAATCGAATTTCTAAAATCTATTTATATTTAGAATCTAAATATAACTGATAACAGTGGTGGGGAATGTTTACAACACTCTCTGCTTTGACATTATATTGATTGTTTAACAAGTGTGCTAACGCAATTGTTTGTTCACTAAGGCAATTGTTCATTTCACCAACTCGCACTGACAGTGCGGTGAGAGTAGAGCGATCAGCAACTTTCATGAATGATGCGTCGGACCACATTACAGAGTGTGGTTGGATACAGTCAGCGGGCCGGTCGAAATCTCGTCGTGGGCCGTATGTTGCCCACCCCTAAGTTCGCAGCCTATTTAATTCATGGGCTGCTGAAATTCCAAAACAAATTTTGTAGGTTAGTTGTAACCAACCAAAAATAGCATGAACAGAAAACAAATTATGCAATTTGAAAGTACAGAAGCATGAATTATTTAAGAAATCAGTTGTTATATCCTTGATTAACATATAATGGTGTTTCACGTCCATATTCCCATATTCTATATTGAAAATTGCGTAATGGTATTGGTGAAAGTTGCAGTATATTGGTGATTCCAGCCTGATTTGTCTGTTTGGTCACAATGATGGAGACTGAAATACTAATTACTATGTTTCTTATTCAATAACGGGCCAGCCTTATAAAGATGTTTCCATTTTGACCACTTGTACACATAGATGGTTCTGCAATTACCAAAACGTCCAAAAAAATTGTGAACCACTGGTCTTGAAATAGCTAATATTATTTCATTTTCCACTAGACCTGAACAGCAACGGCAATCAACATCTCAAAATGAAGGCGGTCTCCCTCTTACTGATGTAGAAGTCACAACACAAAACCTCAAACAACTGTTGCAACTTGGAAACCCTAGCAGAATCGTGTATAGCCGGGTAAGCTTATAGATTTTTCACACAACTAAATTACTGGCTAGTTAGAGATGACATGTACAAACTATGGCCTGCGAGCCAAATCCTGTCTGTTTGGTAATTCAATCTGGCGTGCCTGATGCTGCCACAACCAAACTAAAACGAAATTACGATGTTTTAGCTAAAAAATAGCTTAACGGTTTGTTGAGATCGCGATTGGTTTTTGTGTGAGGCTCATTGTTTTCCACTTTTTCTTTTGTAACACTGTTAATATTGTTCATAAAATGTAACTTATTACGTTACACTTACCTTGCCCACCCTTGAGTTGAAGCAGGGGTGCACAACCTTTTTGCTGTTGGCGGCCACATTGCATTTATTTGTATTCAATACAGCCTCCAGGGGGTTAATGAGCGTGCCGAAAACGTGCAAAATTTTTTTTTGGCCTCTGACGCCATTGACCCATGCAAGGTGCAGTCTGCCCAATTATGAAGTATGTAGGACTACTAGGAAGTATAATATTCGCATTTTAAATGGATTTTTCTTTTCGGTGGAACTATTCTTGAGCAGTGCTTCTGTTTTGCTTCAATATACGCCAGCATAGCCGCCAAATCCTTGTTTTTTGTTTATAGGATTTTGTATGTGGACGGCCGCATTATTTTTTCACGACGGCGGCAGGTTATGCACCGTTGAGTTAGAGCATTGGCTTATTGCATCACGGTCCAGAAGTCTTGCTCAAACCGTGAGCTCGCTGTTGTAATAATGTCAGAAAGAAAATAGTAGCAGCAATGGTTGCTTTTTTGAAACCTCACTTTCAAAATTTAAACATCTCTTGAAAAGGCCTCTCAGTAAGAATTTACGACCTGGAAAATTTACTCTCGTATTAAGCCATTAAAATGGTTATTGAGGATATTCATCCATCTTGATCCCAAATCCAGTTTGGTACTCCCGTAGTATGTGTACCAGCTTAGGGTTAGGCCATAATTATATTCCGATTTTCCTTATTTTAGTTATATTATGAGTTCGGGACTGTTTGTGTTAGCCAAGTGAATATCCCCTTGCCCATAGGTTTCAGTCCCTTTACACAACTTGATGTAAAGTAGGCAAAACTAAATTAAACAAAATTAGTTACCTCCATATTTGTACACACACTTCTGGAGCGCCTTCACTTCAATATAAGTTACTAACTATCAAGGATTTATTTCTCAGATTCAACTTCTCAATATTTCTGAAAATCCTTCATCAAGACATCGACCCGACTGCCTGGAAGAAAGTTTCAATGCGTAAGTTTCTGTTGTGGAGTGTTGCAAAGTCATAGCCATAGTAATACATTGAACTCAGGTAAAACCTTTGTAAGGCAAAGGGATTGGAATTACTCGAACGACACAAATTTTTTTTTGTAAAATTCCACGACCCAACGATATGATCACATACAGTACTATACCGCATGTAGTTTGTTTATGGCCGCAGAATTCAATTACTAATACAAAACAGGCATTTTTGCAAAACATTTATTTCAACAGTGAGTTAATAATATTGATATCATTGCGTTGCTCCACGCAAAATAAAAGCTGTCAAGCTCTTGTATTCTGACACTTCCCACATATACAATTACTATCGAGCAACACTTTAATACGAAATATAAAATGAACAATAGAATTTCCAGGAAATAAAATCAATAACTTTTAGATTTTTTTTTAAAAATCAAGCGTTAATAAGGAAACACTGCCATACCTGTCGTGGACTAGTAACTGGACGAACGGCTGTGGTTTGCCATATGATTACGGTAATTCTTTCATCGGATCCCCTTGTCCTTTTTAATATGAAAAAATCTATTATCTACTCCTTTCAGCTCAAACGGACGATGGGATCCTGAGAACTGGCATCGCTCACTGACATCACCCGTGCCTACCCCAACACCCGGGACTGCTGGAACGGAAAAAGTTCGGAAATTCTCATTTTCAGGTAAGTGGGTTTGTCACTGTATAATTAAGATCTTAGAATGTCACTATTATTGTTGATTGCTATTCATCGTACAATAGAATATCTGTGCAGTCAGAGTTTTGTAGGCTCATTACTTATCGATTTTAATCGTATTGTCTGTTTGTCTGTCTGTTAGTTGCAGGCGATATCTCATGAAAGCGAGATTGAATCTGCTCCAGATTTTGCATGTGCATTCATCACATGTCGGACCAGAAGCCTATTGATTTTGGATTAATTATGTCGTATAATTAGCGAGTTAATAATTAATTTGTGATGGGACACAAGGTGTCACTATGGAGTAAGAGCGCTGTTTTGAGGGATCCTCTAACTTTCGATCGATAAGTCTTCGATCTCTGACTGATATTCTCGTATTGATGCCACAGTTGCATTCACAATTTCCTGGTGCAAAAGTGGGGGTTTCGATTCTGGATTTCTGATATTTATTAAAGATTCCTGAAGTCTAGATTTTAGACTTATAGTTTACCAGAGATAAACGAAGTCATAATTTTAGACAGAAATTCAGAAATTTTTCAAGATTACTTGACGTTGTTAACTTAAAAAAAAGGCTCCTTTGTTTCTGTGATTAAAATCTGTCTGGGACTCAGAGCCAAATGTTGTGCTGGATGGGAGTCCGAGCATGCGGTTTGAGTTTGATGTAAATTTCCTAAGTCAACAATCATGGTTCAATGGCTTGAATCCCTTGGTAGATAATTATATCAGGAATGTTACAAAATGCGCTTTTTTGTGCCAAAAAATATACGCATCACGTCTGCTAAGTACAGTTACGCCATGTACCACTTACATAAACGACAACAATTGCCTGCAGTGTTTTTTTCCTATTTTCACTAGGCTGATTTCCACTGGCGCAGTTTATATTAAAATCTGATTCATTGTTTTGTATCATACCTACCGGTAGTTCTATGCAAGAGAATCTTGCAATCCTTGCTGTCGCTGGTGCTGTTTTTGACACAACTGATGATTGCTTACGGCAGGGTCGGCAACCTACAGCCCAGAATACTATAATTTGACCCACGACGCTCCACTGAATTATAGTAACAAAACAGCTGTTTTGACATTTATATTTTCTACGTGACAGAATTCTTTTTGAGACACTTGTAGACTAAATTATATTATAATCTGACAAGTTTAAAATTCACAATTACTCTCGTTTAATGAGTCTATAATTAAATTATAATTAGTCAAATGGCATCAAAATTTTTTGAGATGCAATGCAATGAGGAAACAAATCTATATTCTATTCGAGAGATGTCTCACTGCTTGATTTTTATTATGAACAGTATCGGTTTTCAACTTTCTAGGAATATGTGCGGCCCGCCAATGACTTCAATTTTGGCCTGCGAGCGACAAAAGGTTGCCGACCCCTGGCTTACGGCTTCCTCCACCATCAAGTCAATGAACAGATTTGAGTTACTATTCTACTGACAATTCTTTTTCTTACAGAGAGTCGAGACAGATTTCCTGACGATGCCCCAGGCCAGGGAGGCGGAGGAATAATACTTGGTCCGCAGAGACGCAGCTTTCAAGATGGTTGTCATGTGACCAATTCTACCACTTCACGGTTGAGTAAACATCATCTTCCAAGTCCAACTGAGCGCCATGGTGGGTGTTTTTTACATGACTTCAGAAAATTTTCAATTGTGTGATTCTGAAAAAAGTAGGGGGGGGGGGGATTATGGGGGGAGCAATAGTTTAGTGGTCAGAGTGTTTGCCTTTACTGTGTTGGCATCACAGATTACACATCTTCAGCTCAATTCTCTTGCTTCCTGACTCACCCAGGGTATAATAGATTGGGTAGCCAAAGCCGAAAACAAATTTCTTGAGGTACATATTTATTAAATTCCTCATATTGGTCATAATTTACAATTGATCTATCGGATATAATATTGTTTTCATCAATTGAAGAACCCTGGTATTATATATCCTGAGAAAATAGTGAATAAATCAATTCTTTTTATTTTGAGAATCCCAACATATCCAGATTTTAACTCATTATATATATTTTGTTTGAACACGACCTAATTTAGATAACCAATATATATGCATTATTTGACCTTTTCTGTTTCAAGGTCGTCCACGTCTCGTTCTTCGACAGCGATCCGAAACTGGGGGAGTTGACTATGAAGGTTCCACTCCACCGAGTTTGCGACAAATTGAGTCCGCAAGTATTTCCAGGGCTTCGGAAGAGTTTGACTGGGACAGAAGAGGGGAGGGGTAAATTTTTTTTTTTTTAACTACACTTATGTGCAATTAAAAATTTAGTAGTTTGTGTATTTTCTCAAATACTATTTTTAATATGGTATGTCGATTAGTGTTGTGTTCAGTAGAAAAATTTACAGTAACATTTGTAAATTTATACAAACAGGAGGTATTAAGAAAATAAATGTTCTGTTGTGTTTTGAATTATTTCAAATTTCCCAGAATTAAATAAACTCTATTATTGAATTGGTTTGGAATTTTTTCAATATTAGATTGATTTCAAATACTCTTGATTCACTAATGGCAGAATTCCTGATTTTATTGACTTCAATCGCTTCACTTTCCTCAAACGTAATCCACCACAACAATTCTAGTTAGTTTCAGTAGCTTTTGAAAATTCAGTTGTCGCCAGCAACTTGGTCCAAAGATTAGTCGCTTTTACTTCACAATTCTATAAAGTTTTAGTAGTTCTTGGCAATTCAGTAGTCGCCAGCAACTTGGCCACAGATTGGTTGCCTTTAGTCCTGAGTGAGTTCGCTATCACGATTCTTCATAGTCCCAATAACTCTCGCCATTTGCGTACTCACCCATACCTCCACTCAAAGATAAGTTTCATTACAACTGAGTTAGTGCGCGTCACCCTGCCTCAATTCTAATCCTATATTTAACGTTCCACAGTCGCTTCAGAGGTGATCGAGACCTGAGTGACCTTCGACCTGAACCCAGGGGTCGGGGTCATCGAGAGTTACCAAGGGATCTGCATGAGCTCAGAAGTGAATACGCAAGAGATCACAGGTTTGGAAAATTTCTTTTTATGGTAAATTCCCCATCCCCCCACATCCACACTTTAAACAAAAAGATACTCAAACACACGCCATTAAATCAGGTACAAATGTAGAAATATCGACATTAGAGTAACTGCTAGATAGGTATACTCATGTGTAACTAATATCAAAGCCATGTCTTCTTTCCAAATGCTGTTTTAAAATGCTCTTTTTAAATAATTTTATTCGGATTTCCTTATTTTAGTTCTATCACGAGTTCAGGAACTGTCTGTGTTAGCTAATGAATATACCTCCTGCCCGTAGGTTTCAGTCCCTTTACACAACTTGATGTAAAGTAGCCAAACAAAATTAGTTACCTCCATATTGGTACACATATATCTGGAGCGCAGACGATTCTCCACTTGTCTTGTTCATTTGTACCACATTTTAGGGCCATGATTTACTTTACTTCTTCCCTTCAAAACTTTTCTTTCTGTTGGAAATTCATGTCCTTTTTCTGAGAGAACTAACCAAAACTGTCTTTTTCAGAGATGGGGATTACAGAGACAGAGAATACAGAGAGAGAAAATTTTCACATGTGAGTTTATTTATATCATCAAGCTGGGTTATTTCTCTGGATAGGCAAAAAGGTCTCTGATTGCTTCCTTTTGAGGACATTTAAGAATGGAAATATTGCAGTGGGGCGAAAAAACTATGCTCAGATTGCTGATTTAGGCTTCAAATAGCATTCTCATCCTACCAATATCGGCCCAATAAGACTGAATATCCCCCGAAAGTAACAGGTTCGTGAGTGTCAGAAGGCACTTGTGCAGCGCTTCGATGGGAGTGAGGAACTTCAATTCTCTCATCTCTGAATTTTCTAATTCCAAGTTAATTAAATAACTTGAAACATTCTACATCAATCCTGTCAGGGAAACAGGTAGCCAAAATCCAATCTCACTAATGCAACCTTTTTATTTTTCTAGTCTCGAGATTTCAACAGCAGTAACTCCTGGTACCAGTCACAACAGAGGGATAGACGAGAAAGAAAATATTCAAACCATGAACCGGAACCGGAATGGTACACTGCTGGTCCTACCAGTCAATTTGATACCATTGAGCTGGCAGGTATGGTCTTATATACACCCAGGACGACTAATATTGGATAATTTATTATTCATACTAAAATAAACTTTCATAGCATATCAGAAATATCGAAATTAAAGTCGTGCATAAGTGCAGCAAAAATCTGGTTGTAAATTACGGTTTCACAGGACTTGTATGGTATTTTTAAAGAAATAAAAATATGTATGTAACCAAATTCAATAATCGTTTGTGTGCACAAATGTGTTTTTTCCCAACACCAATTTAGCAAAAAGAATCCACTTCAAGCCCAATAATATTTCTAGTATTCTGAATTGGGGCCATGTTTAACAGAAAACACATAGAAGGTCAATCTTATTTAATGAGTGTGAATCATAAATCCACAGTGATTTTTACTACTTTCAGAAATCCATCAACCCTTTTATTTTTGAAAGTGTCAATCAAAATTAGTCGTGAGTATCTCTTTCGCAATAAACAGAGTTATCCTGTTTTGTTACCAAACTTTTTTAGGCGCATTTTCCCTTTTGTCTATGTAAGATCTCTTTCCAACTATGCATAATTTCATTATGGATCCGCTAGTGTTATGCTCAACTCACACTCTGGCTCAAGTAAAGCCAAGCCGCGATTTCTGGACCCCGTTGAGGGTAAAGAACCGCAGCCCTCCCACTTTGAGGTAACTTCTGATGATTGGTTATGTAAAAATGATTGTTTCATATCAAACATTTATAATTTTGCGACCATAAAATTGCAACATGCCATTTAGCATTTTAGCACATCCCCAGGTTGCGAAATTTTACAAAAAATTTATTTTTGAGATCATTTGGGTCACTTGAGAAAAATGTTGAAAACTGCTTGTTCAGTTGACTTGGCCCAAGTCTCCTCGACATTGTGAGATTTTAATTCTAATTCGTTCATTTCTCTTTAGGTTTTGAGGAAGACACACCAGCGGCTGCTTCAGATTTCAGTTCTTGGGGAGGGGAAATACCCATGGAGGATTTAGATGAGGGAGGAAATAAGAAAGAAAAAAAACAAGACGATGGCGAAGAGCTAGAGAAAGGTAGACTCGTATTTAATTGCTGTAGTGGAAATTAGGCTCAGCATGAAACAACAAAAAACTTAAAAATCTGCCGTTGTCAAGATATAACCACCGGTCTCTACTGATCTAATCATTTTTAAACTCTTTCACTTTCAATTGTGAAATCACAATGATTTTTTTTGTCTGATTCAAGGCCGAATTATAATATGAATATGAGATTTTTTTTGAATAAAAATTCATTACTATAATAAAAGGGAAAATTTTTTTAATTTTGAAGATACTCTGTATATTATTTTTCAATCCTACTGTAAACTGTGACTGTTTTTGAAAATTTCCATTGTCTTTAAAGTCTCTCTAAAATTTCATTTATCAAAAATTTATTTTCATTTGTCAGCTACTAATTCTGCTCTGTTATACACCAGGTTTGGAAGGCAATCAGAAAGCAGAAAATGAAGATAAAGGACAACAGCTAGATGGTGCTAAAGATCAAGGTTTGTAGTATAGCTTCGTAGGATTTAATAAAATTGAGTTTTTCATTCTCTGTATGGCACTCAAAAAAACATTTTTTTAGGTTCGGAATTGGAAGGGAATAATATGGACCAAAAGGAGTTGGAAGAGAAGAAATTGGCGGATCTGGATTTCAATGATTTGCTTGGAATACCAGGATTTTCAACTGTGAGTTATATAGGCTGTGAATGGGCACGAAATCATTTACGATATGGCGTGGAACACCCCAAGTTGGGTGTTTCAGCAGGGCTGGTTTTGAATCACAATTGCCCGACCCCCCCCACCAACGAGCTTAATTTTTCCTCCAACATGGCGATTTTTTACTGGTTCATGTCAAAACTTCTTACTCCAGTGGACCTTTTCAATACATTTCTCTGTTTCTCGAAACACTGGTTATATTTGTTCTTCAATCTATAATGGATCATTAGCTAGCGATATGTGCAACTCGCACTCTGGCCTTAGTATAATTTGAATAATTCATAACAGGGCTGTGCTTGCCGGTCCGTTTAGTGTGGCCCTTGTCAACACTGAGATTCGCTCCATCAAGCGTAAAAATCCTAATCCGACAGTGTTTAATAAGGCGATCACATGGGTAAAAATACATACCGTAATATTTTTTGTCCTTGTCGCTGCGTTAAATCTTTGGCCGTTTTCCTGGCGCCTTCATTACTGTCAACGCTAAACAATAGCCACATTCTCGGTCTTTTTCCGCATATATAAACTAAATTTTTTGTGTGACCCAGTTAGATGTCGGAAGTTGGTTATCTGCCCCCCCCCCGACAAAAAATGTTTCACACCCCGGTTTATAATGTGTGCGTAAATATGTGTTGCAATAACAACAAATAAGTAAATAATATTAGTAATAATATTCTGTGATGTAAAGCAATACCTTCTTTCTGAACCAAGAAAATTTTTCCCCAATTATGAAATGCTGTTTTAATTAAGATTTGTACCAATTTTAAATGTTACACATTGTCTTTAGGTTATGGAACAAATTTTGAAGGAAAATTCAGTGTCAGTCAGCCCTCGTGTGGATGAAGTATCAGCCGAACCTCAACCACAAGCTGGCCATAATGCACAGCAAGCGTCATCGTCGTCGAGTCGATTCAGCCAATGGTTTCAGAGAGATCAGAATTTGAAAGAGAACGGAAGTGGAGGTTTGTTTATAGCATTATGGAAGGCATGACAGCCGACGATTCGGTAAATCAGTGTCGATTAAGGAAGTCGGTGGCAATTAAGTAAGTTCGTGGCAATGAAGTAAGTCGGTGGCAATTAAGTAAGTCGGTGTCAATTAAGTAAGTTCATGGCAATTGAGTAACTTCGTGGCAATTAAGTTAGTTCGTGGCAAATGAGTAACTTCGTGGCAATTGAGTAACTTCGTGGCAATTGAGTAACTTCGTGGCAATTGAGTAACTTCGTGGCAATTGAGTAACTTCGTGGCAATTGAGTAACTTCGTGGCAATTGAGTAACTTCGTGGCAATTGAGTAACTTCGTGGCAATTGAGTAACTTCGTGGCAATTGAGTAACTTCGTGGCAATTGAGTAACTTCGTGGCAATTGAGTAACTTCGTGGCAATTGAGTAACTTCGTGGCAATTGAGTAACTTCGTGGCAATTGAGTAACTTCGTGGCAATTGAGTAACTTCGTGGCAATTGAGTAACTTCGTGGGCAATTGAGTAACTTCGTGGCAATTGAGTAACTTCGTGGCAATTGAGTAACTTCGTGGCAATTGAGTAACTTCGTGGCAATTGAGTAACTTCGTGGCAATTGAGTAAGTTCGTGGCAATTAAGTAAGTTTGTGGCAATTGAGTAAGTTCGTGGCAATTGAGTAAGTTCGTGGCAATTGAGTAAGTTCGTGGCAATTGAGTAAGTTCGTGGCAATGAAGTAAGTCGGTGTCAATTAAGTAACTTCGTGGCAATTGAGTAACCTCGTGGCAATTAAGTAACTTCATGGCAATTGAGTAAGTTCGTGGCAATGAAGTAACTTTGTGGCAATTAAGTAACTCCGTGGCAATTAAGTAACTTTGTAGCAAATTAGTAAGTCATGGCGAATAAGTCGGTGGCAATTAATGTCTCGTTGGTTACGAGGGTTTCAGCTCATTGCGCAACTGATTACTCTGAATGGGTTCGTAGGTTAAAATATTGTGTGAAGTCAATTTTTGTAACGCGGTTGATTGTTCATGGCGATTGGTGTGTCATGCTATTCGTTAGTAATACGTACATCGTCGCACTTCTGGTTATCCAGCATGGGTTCGCAGATTCAAATCCTGGGGAAAAATTATGCACAAAAGGATTGTTGCAATGATGGTTCACAATTCACATAACTGCTGGTCGGTTACGGCTTCCTCCGCCACCAAGTCCATCCTTCCAACTAACTAATCCCATACCCAACACGGAATGGTAACCAGAGGAGAGGCCGTGGTTCGCCACATGATTAGGCCATCTCATCGCTTTCCCTCTCCCCGCAGGAGAGAAACTCCTAATTTCTGGTCAGTTAGGGCTTGTGGCCGCCTTCCTGAGGGTTTCAGCGCTCATGGCCTCACCTGTTTATGATTCCAATGGTATTTATAGTGGTATTTTGATTGGTAGATTCCAAATCTCATTATGATCAAACAATTCATGCTCAACAAAAAAAAAACACTCCGTAGAATGACCTTATCAAACAATGAAGCTAGGAAGAACAGGGAGTTTTCTTGTAAAGTGAAAAGAAAAATAAGTTGTGCGCCTTGTGGCCCCTTTCCAACTGCTCTGTGGCCACCCGATTGGGAACCGCTGTACTATGTCAACGTGAACTCTTAATCAAAAAACAAACTATTCCGCGACTCAATGCTGTAATCACCCATTCTAATCTAATGATCATTCTATATTCAGGATCTACTCCTCATGAAGAACTTGAAAGTTTGGCAGAGATTGCAGCTGAACGAGGTCTGGCTTCACCTGTGGATGTTGAGTCTAAACAACAACAACCAATAAAGGTGAGATTCTTCTGCTCTCTATGTTTTTTTGTTGGGGGGGGGGGGGGTAGTTGAGATGCCATTCTATGAATATTTTTGGGGGTACGTTGGCCCCAAAAGGTTTGATTTTGATTTTGAAATTTGTGAGCCACGGATTTGAACATTGCTTCTTTTATTTTTGAGGGGTCATGGGTCATGGAAAAGAGGGAAATAAGTTGGCCTAGAACGGTTAGATCCACATTATTGAAATTCTGGTCAGGTCATGGTTAGTTTGAAATTCTGAGTCTTGGTCTGAACTGTGGCTTTGTGGTTCGATACAACCCTCCCTTTTGTCTGTTTAAAACACTTCATTTCTCCCCCACGTAGTAAAATGCTGTTGAATATGAACATCAATTATTATTGGGGGCTCCTGAAGTATGCGAACCAAGATGGCGGACATCGGAATGTAATATGTGTACTAGGTTAGGGTTAGGCCATAATTTTAGGTACAAATACTACGAGAGGCTCTTGGCTAGTCTTCGAACTCATAGTAGGACTAAAATAAGGGAAATTGGAATAAAATTATGGCCTAACCTTAACCTGTTACCCATGCTACGTTTCAATGTCCGCCATCTTGGTTCGCATACTTCAGGAGCACCTATTATTGATTATTATTGATACTCGGGCTTTTGTACAGTTTGTGTAAAACTCCATGCAAATACAAACTAAAATTTTTCCCTAAAACAGTAAAATTCCTCCAGGGTTGGTAAACTCTGTACTATACATTATGGGATTGTTTCCTACATATTCCAGGCCAATTTCACCTGGTTTACTGTCTGTGTTAGCCAAGTGAATATATCCCCTGTCTATATGTTTCAGTCCCTTCACACAAGTTGATGTAAAGTACTACAAAAGTAGGCAACAAAATTAGTTACCTCCATATTGGTACACACACTTCTGGAACGCCAAGCTTGGACCTGAACACTTTAATCTGTGAAATCAACACAGCTGGGTCTAACGCTTTGAACAATTGCAAATCTTTATATTTTTCATTTTCAGGCCGACATTATGAAACTTCTCACTCAGAGTAAGTCTGGGAATTCATCTCCGAAAACTGATATGTTATCGATCGAACAACAACAGGAATTAGCGAGAAAGTTACTCATGCAACAGAGTGAGTTTCGAAATATTTTTTGAACGAGTTCCCTCAAAATGTTTCAAACTCTCAAATAACAGTAAACAGAGTACTGATAGAAGAGTTAAAAGCAACCAAAGAGACGAATTGAAATGACTCCAAAATTTTAGCTTTGTATTGTAATTTATCAAGAATCAACTCTTTTCATCAACTTTCCTATAAACACGATATTGCGGTTAGTCGGCATGGCCTTTTCTTTTTGAAAGTGCGCACAAATTCAACCGAATCTTTAACCTGTGACGCCAATATGGCAAATTCAACGCTTTAACCACTCAGCACAAACGGTGAAAAAAAGCCTTCGAGCTCACGTCGAGCAGGACTTTCCTTTGTTCCATAAAAAGTAACCATTCACTGATCAGTAACTAACTACTTTTGGAAATGAATGTGTGAGAATGTCCTATAGATAAAAAAAAGCGAGTAGGCAACGCCCAACAAGGAAGATTTCTTGCAATAACTCTTATTTGACAGTGACAACTTATATCGATCCTTATTCAAAGTGAAAGGTTGAAAAGGTTTCACTAATGATTTTATTACTTCAATTCAGTGAAATCTGGGGCTGTCATGAGCGTAGCAGAGCTGGAAGCGAAGGCTGGGGCTCGTCAGTCGCCTTCACAAACTTATGGTGGAGTGGATGTGCAGAACACGGATGCCTTCAATAAACTTGTTGCCTCTATCAGAGAGAAGGATAAAATCAGACAAAGAGTAAGTAATTCGGTGGGATATTGAAGAAAATTTGTTTTTGGAGTGGGGGGAGTACTGATAGACATTGCAGGTACCACCGACTTTTCATATTTATCTGCTGACAGAGAGCCCTTAACCGAACATTTGAAAAAATACCATCGAAGAAGGTAAAAGCAAGCTATATATTCCTTGTTGTGTTGAGGTTTTTGGAAACTACTTTTCAAAAGTTTATCTCAGAATGACAATCACTTGGACAAAATGTGAATGTGAACACAAGTTAACAGACTTGACTGCTACAATTCTGGCTTAAATCTGTATTTACTAATAGGCAATTCTTCACTATAATTTTCTAGAGCAGTGGTTCACAACCTTTTATGGCTCGTGACCATCTTCTGGAGTCTCTTAGCACTCATGGCCCGCTCTTTATAGTTCAAGTAGTTTGAGAACAAATGTAAATGAGAGTTGACAAGCCAGATGGAATGCAAAGAAAATTGTTTCGGAAAGTATTTCGTTATAAATTATCTTTTTTATTCCAGCAACAACTCTTGGCTCAACAACAACAACAGCAAGCTGCATTGAATCAATTTCAAATGAAGCAAAATCTGGGTGAGTGGATTTATATTTTGAGATGAAGATGAGTTTTCATATTAATCCATGAGAGAGGAAAGTTTTATTCCAATTTTCCTTCTTATAGTTCTGTGTTAGCCAAGTGAATATACCCTCTGCCCATAGGTTTCAGTCTCTTTACACAACTTGATGTAAACTAGGCGAACATACTTCTGGAGCGCCGAGGAAAGTCGATAACACTGCTCAATCATAAGACCACAGCCTATCGTCAGGTTGAAAAATACTTCAACAGCCCTTCAAAAATAGCGTCTACAAACATCAGTGTTCATAGCCTTATTCTGAAACAAACCTTGCTCTAAATTTTCTCATTCTTAGGCATTCCCGGAGGGCGTATCCCATCCCCCGAAGAACTGGCGGCTCATACTCAGAACATCTTCCAACAGGCTTTGATCAAGAAACAACTAGAAAAGCAGAAAGATGCATACAGAGAGAAAGTCAGGTAGGTTGCGAGTCTTTTTAATAGAAATCTTTTGACTTTTAACCCACTGACCTTTTCAACCTTTTGGTGAAGCCAAGTATTCCAGAAGCTGTAACGCCTGTGTGATGGTTGAATCGTCTTTTCTTGCCTAAATCGGGGCTTTGGGAGGAGGGGGGGCAACTTATAACCCTGCGACCCCGGTTAATAAAGGACTTGGTATACTCTCTGAGACCCCTAAAATTTGTTGCGTGACCCCGTGCGAGGACACAACCCCCAGTTTGTATAATTGTTGAATATGAATATGTTGTATGAATATTTTTGTGTATCACTGCCATAATTGAGATTACTAGGAGACCCAGATCGACCACGATCCTAGACTGGATGGCAGGATGGATGGTTGAAAAGGTTGAAAACTATAGCACTAATGAAAAGGTCTTCTTGAGTACTATGCACTGGATTCCCCTAACAGCTGAAAAAATTAAAAATATTTCATATGTCTTGCACAATTTGAATTCTGGATTCAGCTTCCCAAATCTTGAATTCGCTGGACTAAGTTATTCTGGGTGAATTTCATAAAAAATATTTATATTGCAGACAAATAGAACAACAACGTCGGGAAGAGCAACTTCGTGAAGCGATACGATCGGCTGATGCCAAGATTCAAGAAAGCAAACAAATGAATAAAGTAAGGCTGTTGTTGTCATCACCGAGAGTCAGATAAACCTTACTATCAATATCGACTTCTGACTTTGGGTTGTAAAGATTTTGACTCAGTGATTCTGGGGCGAAGTCTAGAATTTTCAAATAGGAAGTTCTGAAATTTCTAATTGCCAAGTTAGGGCATAACAGCTAGATCAGGGTGGTCCAAGGTTGACGGGCCACAAGATTATTTTTGCATTGTTCGCGGGCCACAATAGTACCAAGAATAGGAAAACAGTGCAATACAAAACAAACACTTTTATTGTGCAAACCCATAGTTATCAGGCACAGCCATTCTAGGCTAATAGAATCCGCATTCGATTTTTAGTTTTACATGGTGCCAAAATTGTTAGCATATATTCTCGACTAAAAAGATAGAAAGCCAGATAATAATTTAGGGGCTCCCGAAGTATGCAAACCAAGATGGCGGACATCGGAATGTAATATGTGTACTAGGTTAGGGTTAGGCCATAATTTTAGGCATAAATACTACGGGAGGCTCTTAGATAGTCTTCGAACTGATAATAGGACTAAAATAAGGAAAATAGGAAAAAAATTATCGCCTAACCCTATGTTACGTTCCGATGTTCGCATACTTCGGGAGCACCATAATTTAGACTGCCAAGCACATCATTTAACTTCTCTAGTTTCCCCAGCTATCCATAACACTATTTAACTCAGTGACCTTAGTGATGACAATATGTCAAAAGATTTTTCTGAATAATTTTATGACGAAACCACATAAAATTAGATTTCTTGATTACTCTCCGAATGTGACGCGGGCCACACGTGGCCGGGGGTCTGGTTTGGACCACCCTGAGCTAAATGGTCTGGCCAGAGGTCGTAAAACGTGGGTTTTAAAGAGTCTTCGAGAGTTCTTCCCATACTTGACACGAACTGGTAGCCAGGATAAAAGTTGCGTTATGATTGAACGCTTTCCTCTCTTTTTTATGACAATTTTTTGATTATTTAGAGCCTTGCATTCATGCCAACATCAGTGATGCGTAAAATGCAAGAAGGTCGTGACAGCAAGCAATCCCAACAAGACGATGTCATGGGAGCTGAAGCTGACGGTTGGTGATATTTTTTTAATGTGGAGGGGGATCTTTTGATGGCATGGGTTAGCATGAGTGACTGTTAGCCTGAGCCTTCTTCAGCGCTAATGTGTGAGACACCCCAAGTTTCAATCTTTTGTAATGTTGGGTAAAAGTCCATAAACTCCGAGTCAAAGGTCATCCAGATCTCAGGTCGAGTCAATTTAAGTTAGTTGAGATTTTGAGTTATTTTATTTAGATGGCTTTTTAAGTCATTTTGAAGTCTTCGATAGATGGTGACCTACTTGTGCTAAGTCATGAAATTTAGCCTCTCCATAATTGGTATGGTCATCTTGATTCCTGCTACAGTGCCTTGCGCACAAAAGTCAGGTGGTCTTTTTTTAGGGCGGGTGTGTAAAAAGATGTCGTATTCCGATTGAAAATTTATGTTGCTTTTCTATTAATTTCCCAACCTATTATTTGCTACCCCCCCTCCCCCAAAAAAAAATTTCAACTTACTGAAATTTAAGAGTTTAACAAGTAACAATGAAGTGCCTCCATTCCATCTAACACTAATCTCATATTTTAATGTTTCTTGTGACAGAATTTATAGAAAAAACATTTTTTGTTTGTTTATTATAGACTTGGCGTCCGCAACTGCTTCGTTCTCTGCAAAACTTGCTGCCAACAGCGGAAAGAAAGTTGATCAGCCGGCAAATGACTTACTCGCAAGAATTTATCAAAGTGCCAGCATGAATCCGTCTAAACAACAAAGTAATCCAGGTGAGACGCAGTTGCTTCTCGAAAGGTTTTATCATATATTTACAAAGAGGGAGGAAGTACATAAGAACCGACATTGGTAAACTACGACCCGCGGGCCAATTTCGGGCCATTGGGTAAATCAATCTGGCCCGCTTGATGCTGCCACAACCAAACTTGAACATTTATTGAGATTGCGAATAAATTTAGTTTTGGCAAGGGGCTTATTGTTTTCCAAATTTGCTTTTGTAACACTGTGAAGATTGTTCATGAATTGCGTCACACTCAGGGGCAAAATGTTTGGCCCCTGATCCCGAAACCTTGCCCACTCCTGCGTAAGAATCATTTGATGGGAAGCAGTTGCCATTAGTTACCAGTTTCAGTTGCATATGCCTTGATAGTGCAGAAGCATTTACAAACCCTACATTTGTTAGCAGTTCGGCAATGATGAAAGTGTTCCAAGGTGGGATGGTGTGCAGGGTGACTAAAAAAACAGAATTCATAATTTTTCTAATTACTTCTATGAAATGAAGAAAAATTGTACTTCTATTTTTGTATGATTGTACCCCAAAAGCAGTGATGGCTGTTTTTTAGAATTGAAATTTCCTGGAATATTTTTTAGCAAAACCTGACTTGGGAATAACCAGGAATACTTGCACTATGATTAGGGAGTCTTATCGGCTTTTATCACCTGATATAGATAATAAAACCCCAATCCTTATAAACAAAATTCAATTAAATTTTTGCAGGACTTCGACGCAACGCCAGTTTCCCGGAAGTTTTATTAGAAGCGAACAAGCATGGCCGAAGTAGTGCTTTCCACCAGCCTGCAAGACAAGGAATGGCGGCAAATAGTATGGATTTGAGCAAGATAAGTGGTGAGCAAACTCGTGGTAACACTAACTGTCTATGAATATATTGGTCTGTGGCTCTATATTTCCCGGGTAGGCCCCTGGAAGGATGGGTGCGTTATCCAATTCGAAAAAAAACATTTTGATCATAAATTTGCCTGGTTGCCAGAAATACAATAAAGATACAGTTAACACGAATTATGACTCATTGGAGAGAAATTTGAATTACGTCAAGTTCATACACTGTTAATCAATGCGATATGTGAGTTGGTTTCTCAATATTAATTTTAGCTTTTTGGGAAAATTATAAATACAGACAGACAGGAGCAGTGTTATGGAATGGTTTAATATTTGATGATGATCTTATTTTTTGAAGCACTTTTTGTCATTCAATGAATTGATTATTATTAATGAATATTTTGCTTCCAGGTTCTAATGATCAAGAAAGAATTAGAAACTTACTTGAAATGCAGAGTGCAGCCTTGCTGAATAAGCAGATGCCTAAGCCTACAGCGCTGAAACAGCAGCCTAATAGCCTTGCTGCTGATATTTACAACAACAATATGCTCAAGGCTGAAAATCAGCAAAACTTTGCTGGTGCAGCGAAGCCTGACCCTGCTGCTGTTGACAAGCATGAGCCTGACATGTCAGAGCTTAAAAATCAGCACGAAGTAGCCTTGCTGACACAATTTGTGTTGAATAAATTTGGCATAAACGAGGACCAGCTCAGCAGGCTCAACTCCCAGCAGCAGCAGGCTGTCGTCAACATTGTTCAGGAACAGTATTACCATCTTCAGGTGAGGATTTCAAGAGTTTTTTCTATGCAAAATCTGGGTAATTCCCCCTCCTCCACAGAATACGGAGATTCTAGGCAGAGTCGCTAAATTTTCAAACTATTTCAAACTTGCCCTCGCCTAAAATTTTGTTCCAAGTTTGAAGGATATTATTACTCTAAAACCGGCTTCCAGTTAGGAAACCAAATTCTGAAAAACTGAATATGCAAACCTTTGTTTATTATTGAAAATGCTTAGTCAACTCGATATTCTAGTTTCTGTCAGAATCTTTGATAAATTCAACATTTTTATTTCGGTTCTTACTGCAGGAAATTTGGAAACATTGCTTCGCCCCTGAATATAATAACAATAAATACTTTCCACAGCCATTCTTATAATTTGCCCAATATTTTTTCTATCTAGGTCCAGAAACAGAGACTTCTTTTGGAGAAGAAATCGCCCAAAGATCCGAACAACCCCATGAGAATCAAACAAGGAGATCTACCCCCAACGAGTGTCACGAAAAACGACATGAAAAAGCCGGAACCGCAACAAATTGACCCCCGGACCACCTCACAACAGGGGTCAGCTTTACCTAAATCTTCCACTGCTCAAGTACCAAGTTCACAAGGGGTTAAATTCCCCCAACAACCCCCAAATACGCTCCCTGGAATGACCCATGGTATGCCGGGTCTAATTCCAACCACAAACCCACAATTGCACCCACTTCAACTTCGCACTCTGGTCCCCCCACCCATGCAATTTTTACCCCCACCCATGGCACGGGGCCCAACTATGATCCCCACAATTCTCCCCCCTCAGACCCACATGCAAGGACGTATCATGCCCCCACCCCCACCCCCGAATGTTCCGTTAGCATCCCCACTGGGCCCCCCTTACCAAGCAGCAGCCTTGATGCACATGCAAATCTACCAACAACAGCAGCACAGAGCCTTGCTGGCAGCAGCAGCCCTACAGCAGCAGCAGCAGTTACAGGCTCAGGCTATTCATGCAGCAGCAAGACAACAACAACAAAATATGAGTAAGTTAATAGAATTTTTCTTTTTGTGACAAATCCAGTATTGGGAGGCTCAAGTTGGTACTCTGTAGTATGTTTAGCAGATTAGGGTTAGGCCATAATTTAATTCCTATTTTTCTTATTTTAGTTCTATTACGAGTTCGCGGAATGATTGTGTTAGCCAAGTGAATATCCCCTTGCCCATAAGTTTCAGTCCCTTTACACAACTTGATGTAAAGTAGGCGAACAAAATTAGTTACCTCCAGATTGGTACACGCAATCCTGGAGCGCCCTCAAGTCACCTACTCGAGTTGGACTCTAGTTTCATCTATCAAACACTCAAAGTGACTCGAGTCATCCAACCGAAATGACTCGGACTTGTGACCTCGGTGATGGACTCCCCTCTAGGAGAGTCAAATTCAATCGCCCAGTGAGATTCTCTGCCCTAAAGCTTGCATCATCATGTAATGACACACAACCTGTTTAATAGGAGACAACCGGGGCGGTGCTGATTTCTCCAATCCCCTTGAGAAATGGTTTGGGCGTGATGTTCTCAGCCAATCACATATGCCTGCTCCCGTTTTAAACCAATCACAAATCCAGAATTTTGGACAACGCCCGATGACCTTGAGTGACATTGAGAGAATCAATCCGTCGAACCAAAAACAGGAATAAAGGTGGGAAGACTTCTATTTTTTGAATTTTTTTTTTGATATTCTAAATAATGGCTATTCAACGACGAACGAATCAGGACCTTTAGAGTTTTTTTTTTGGAACGCATCTGCCTCTTTGATTCGGAGCGTTGGCAGAATCTCCAAAAAAAGTCAAATTTTTTTACTGGGAGGAATTCCTCCCGCTTGAAAAACATTGCTCTCACCGTCAATTTAACTGCAACCACACAAGAGGTCGAGGTTTCATATTTGATTAGGCAATCTCGTGGGATAAATATGGGAGTCTTAACCACAGCAGTATTATGATACGCTTTAGAGAGCAGTGGTTGGCAAAGTTTTTTTCAAGTGAGGCTCAAATAGTATTGTGGAGAAGGTTTTGAGGCCCAACGATTTTGTTGGAAATTTCAAATTTAACCATGTAATAAACAAGTTAACGGACATTTAATTTGTTTAGTTAAAATGAACAGAATATATGATCGTTTGATATGTGAACTAAAACCATTTGTCAATAAAAGTATGGATTTATAAAAATTTTTTGTTTATCACAGCCATAATTTAAATTGAGGCCCCTTAGAAAATGCTTGGCGCAGCACGATTGGGCCACCGACCACTGTTATCAAGAATTCTAAAAGATTTTAATTCTTTTTTAGATTTCACACATAACTGCCAAACGCTACCGATACTTCGCTATGGCCGATACTCCAACTCCCACGAACTTGAAAAAAAACAAACTGAACTACGCCCTTTAGTGGCAAATCATGTATATAGAATTACTTTTTATATTATATTACAATGTAGCGTGTGTGCGTGTTGGTGTTTTTTTATTATTTTTCGTGATTTCAATTTTCTAAATATTTCCATTGGTTTGGTTTTTGACCAAACTTTTCCAATATCAAAATGTGATTTGTGATCCGGAAATAGAATTTGAGTCATACATACACAAAACATTGAAACGCAGTCATATCACGACACGTTCTTTGAGGAGAGCGAAGTAGATTGCAAATCACTCAACAGCGTTCTGTTACCTATTATGGATGAAAATTATCAATTCTGACAACTTCGTGACATTTCATTGAGGAAAGGAAAGTTGATCAGGTTAAGCAACATGAATCTGGTCAACCTTATACACTTAACCACGATCAGATTAAAATCTGGCATCAGTACTTGGAGAAAAATTGAAATCTGGCAACAGTGACTTCAAAAATTAATATCTGGTAGCTACAACTGCAAAAACAAAGAAATCTGGCAACAGAACCTGCAAAAACAATGAAATCTGGCAACAGCCTGCAAATGAAAATTTGAGTAAAATGTTAAGTCACATACACCATAACATTGACTAAACGTTATACCTAGATAACTATATGGTTTAGAAAGTTATTTTGGGTAGTTGTGTTGAGAGTTTATAACTTTGTAAATATATTATTAATCCATCCAGGGCAAAATATGAGGGGTTAGGCTGCAAGTTGTTCCTTGCAAGAATTCTGTGTATTTTCGGTTGATTTTGAAACTGGATGTCGAAATTTTCAAACATTGATTGAAATCTTGAAAAATCGATCGAATATTTCATCAGAACCAGAATTAGTAATTATTTCCTCCTGAAATCAAAAAGGATTCAAAACAAAGTTCCATCCTATGACACAAGTACAGATATTATGATAAAACAATGCAAAGCTTTGTCACCAGCTGTAATGTGTTTTATAGTTCTTCCATAAAACGTTTCGGAAATATAATCTTGATGCCATTTTTGATATTTTAAACTTGTGGCCATCAAGCTTTGGAAATTATGATAGAATTTCACGGCGTTTGACTTTTGACAGCCTCTTCCATATAATGGACTGGTTACTGGATGATAGGGTATGGTTCGGACGTCTTATGGACTTTCCCTTGGATAAATAGAGAAATCCTGTCTTATGATACTAGTTTTACAGAGTTTGCTTAAGACAAAATTCCTAGCTCTTTTGACCACCATCTGTTGTGTATTTGTATATGTGAGCCAAATTGAGTTAATGTCTCATAAATTAAATTTGAATACTTTTCAGAAACATGACTTCCAGACTGTTTTAATTATTTTGAAATTACTTATATTCCCAGAGAGATGCAATATTGCACAGCCTTTGACTTGTGACGCGCCTCCCATATGATGGTCATATAATGATAACTGGTCAAGCTGTCTTATCGACTTTCCTAATTTTATAAAATAATTTGATATAAATTTCAGAGAATACTGCCATTTCAATATTTAAAATCGTGAGCCAATCACACTTCTGTGATTTTCATGGAACTGGCTAATTTCCTTATACGCTGTAAGATATGATATTGCCTCCCTTCTGTCTCTTATATTAATGGATTGACCCATGTTCTATGTTGCATGCCTCACCTCTTTATATTTTGCCCTGGTAATCCACCTTTTGTACATAGATCACCTCATGTTTTTTGCTTGACTGTGAATTTTTGTGCACGGTTATTTTTCTCGTCACCCCGTTTTGTGGTCAGTACTTGTTTTTGGTTGAACAGATACCCAGCATTGGAGTCTGCAACTGCTTAATGAATATTACTGATAGGTTGCGAGCCATAATACTAAAATTATGAATCATATAAAACAAGGCAAGAATTGTTATTTCATTGTTGAAAATTTCACAAACCTGCAATTTTGAAAAATGAAATATTCACATTTCTCCATAGGAAAATCTTATTTCCAAAAGCAACGATTTTAGAATTTGTTTTGAACTAACTGTAAGTTCTCTGATTTGATTTTTATTATATAAAAGAGGCATCACAACACACTTTGGTGCCTATTGGACCTTAGATGGTGCTCATTAGTCACCAGGGGGCGCTCACTAGTCACTGGGTGTTGCTTATCTGTATGAGCGGCACTTCAGGATTTGAACCAATTTTTATTTACCAAATTGGCCTCTAGTTGGCAGTCAACTTCAATTCTACAATGAATTGCCTCCCCATTCACATGTTTCTGACCAAAGCATTTACTGACCCTCTGTACATAGTTGTGTAGCAAGGCCTGCCTGTAGAAATTTTTGCTTTTTCACTATTTTCTCCGTTTATTTTTTCTATTTTGTGTATCTTTTTTGTTATCGCCAAATTTCTTTTGACATTGTTTTTTTTTCTGATATATCTGGTTTCAATGTGAAATAATTTTTTCTTCCCGATGTTTTTTTTCGGGGAGTGTTTTTCTGACTATTCAAAAAAAATTGGTTTCTTCAAGCTCTACAGAAAAACTTCTTTTTGTCGACATCTTTTTTTTTTGAAAATCACTGAATAACACGTTTAATTGGAACTGTTGTTGGATTTTTGCTAAAATTTTGGAAGAACTCGGGAATTTGATCGAGTTTTTGAACAATAACTTAGCGTCCAAATTTTGTTTTTTTTTTGACAAATTTAAAAAAATTTCCTTCAAATATCATATATGACAAATTAAGTTGAATAAATATGACAAAAATTAAAAAAACAGTTTTCCTAAATTTTCACAAAGTTTCTGAATTTTCATCACAAAAATAAAAAGTTCCGTAACTGTTGTCATTTTTGAGGTGTTTTTGTAAATAATTTTTGTTTGTTTTTGATTATATTTTGTTATTATGATTTTGAAGGTCATCCTATTGATTCAAGGTCATTTCCTCCGACCTTGAGAGGAAAATTGCTAATTAAGTTCATATTCTAATTATTTGCGAATTTCCGAAATATTTACATGATTCGTCATTACAAAATGAAAAATTTAAAAAATTTCTATTTTTGCGACATTTTTAGAAAAACACAAGTGAAAGTTCTTGGTTTTTATGTTTTTCGTAAAAAATATCGAATATTCGGGAGTTATCTATAAATTTTAATACACTTTTAGTTTTGCACTGTGAATTTTTCCGTTTATAATGTAAATAACCCGCTGAGTACCGAGTACTAGTGTCACAAAAACATAAAAAGCAAAAAAAAAAATCGAAAAAATGTAAATAAATTTTGTGTGTGTTTTTAACTGTCGAAAAATTTCAGTAAATTGGTTTATTTTTTGTGTAATTCTTGTACATCTACTGAATTACCATTAAGAAATACAATTTGCTGTTTTTTTAAATAGCTCATGCTCTATATAAACTCTGAAGTAGGCAAAAACTGCATTGCTACAGAGTTGGTTATCTGTAAATAATGTACATAGCGTTTCTTTGCAATATATTTTAGTTGCTATGGCAACTTTTGTCGCCCCTGGCAACTGAACGTGTGAGTTTCTTTGGCTATATTTTTATGTATGTTGCCATGGTGATAACGGTAGCCTGGTAACCTGTCAATTACCGTTGCCATGGTGACATCGTACCATAGCAACCAGTCTTTGTTGTGGTAATGATTTGCCATGGTAACCCGTTTAATTACTGTATATTTCCAAATTTGTAGTTCAATTATATCATCATAATTTCTTATCAATGCTTTCGTCATGGTAACGTTTGTTCCATCATAATTAATATTTCTATGTCGTAATGGTAGTTGTAAGCTGGGCCCAAAAACGGAAGAAACTTTTTTGGCCATAGTCTTATTTTTGAGATGGAATTAAAAAATGTGATGTCATATTATTAGACTGTGACATCACAATACTGTATCAAGGCTTGAAGGGGCTTACCCCTCCCAGTAAATACAACCTCTACTATAGTGTCAAGGGCCCAGCTTCAATGTAAATATTGTTGTATATAGACTTTGTTGTAAATACTATTTTAAAAATGTGGATTTCCCGGAACCCTCACGGCTTGCAAGCTTGAATAAATTCGACCCTGCGACATGAAAATCTCATATTTACCTTTTTTTTTAAATATCACCCCAACAGACTCTCAGATATGTTCAAAAATTTACATCCCAGTTACTAACTTCTCAAAAAAAAAGATTCAAAAAAAAAATATATTTTGCACTTTTTCAATTTTAAATTCAACTCCCAAGATTTTTCGAATTCCAGATTAATTCGAAAATTTCTACAAATGACAATTCAATTCTTCAATGAGGTCTTGTAATGCTGTGAAGGGTAAATCAATACACTAGAATGGGGGTGAACCAGCTTTTTATGTGACGTTTCCACTATGAACAAGGCCTATCACAAGCAGCCATTGAAAAATATTGAGCCACCAAACACTAGTCCCGGACATTACCATTCATATACCAGTGATGGGTAAAATTCCCTGCACCCCAGGTAATAAGCCAAAATTGAGTCCCAATCGAGTCGATCACTGAGTCAAGTCTCACTGGCGGTTTCTTGATAAGTGCCATTTTATTTAGATGATTCAAGGACCACAAGTTCAGCCAATGTTAAATTCGACACTATTATAGCGAATGCGATTAGTATCGTCACAGTAAATTTTGCAAAAAATTCATTGCTTGCATCGTGCATAGTCCAAGTTCGTCAGTTATATTGACCTGGTAAACTTCTAATATGTGGAATATGATTATGCTCTTTGTTTTTGAAAAATAACACGATCACAGAAAAGCCAACAACTATTTAGAATTATGGTGAATCATCATACACCAGTAAATACTGATTTGAGACTAGCAAAAGTTCCTGAATTTTTGTTATGCAGAACGAGATGCATTAGATTGGTTATGGCTTTTCCGACCCCGTATCCGCCAACCCCACCCTAGTGTTCCCATATCTGTTTTTTTCACTCCATTCTAGTGTTCCTATATATCAATTTGTTGTAAATAGTCGTGGTGTGGACCTATCATTAATATTGTACATAATATGTCTAGTGTACCCGTTGTAGATGTCCTCCCTTTAGGGAATTCCCTTCATTGTTTTATTAAAAGTGAGGAGGACATCTCATCTGGTTTGTGTATATACATAGTGTCGTAAGATTGTGTGGAGACTGAGCACATATGAGAATCGAATGCTTTTTCATAAATAAATAACTCTCCCCCTACTCTCCCAAAAAAAGTTGTTTTAAAAAAATCCAAAATGATAATATTTTTTCTCCTAATCAAACCATACAGTTTGAACTGCCGAAGTTAGTATTTTTCTGGTGATTTTCAGTTGTGCAGATAATGAAACTAAAATTTCAAGCATTTTCAGAAAGCTGTTTTTAAATATCTAAGTTGCACTGATAGCCCACTGGCATTTACTACTCTGCACTGAGAGAACTGGGCAATGTGTTGTCATCATGCTACAAATGACATCATAATATGAAATGATGTCACAATGAGGAATGGCATCCCAATTCATAAATACGGTGGATCCCCCAAAACCTCCCCCCTTTTCTTCCTCTGTGCTTGGTCTCTTCATTGTGATATTGCGTGGTCGTTTTTGTACAGAAATTATAGTTCAAAAAAAATTTGGTGGAAAATTAGGTATCCAAGGACCAAACATGGTTATTGCATAACTTATCTTGTGTTATGTAATTCTTATGTTTGGGCCGAGGATAATATGGATGAAACTGATATGGAAGAGTAAAATTAACTTGCTTTTGAATGTTTGTTCAATTACATATGAAAGCACGTTAATTTAACTGGTTTCTTTGTATTGGAGAGGAGATTTCATAAAATTCGGAATAAAAATACAGTCTAAGAATTTCTTTAGTTTGTGTTTTTTTCGGGGCAGGGTGGAAATGTTGATTGGAGTGCATATTTTGCTCAGATTGCATCGAATATGACTTTCATTGATTTTTCGCGGGTTTAAATTCTGTTGGAGATAGTTATGCACCAAAAGATAGCCGATCTCCATCACCGCAAGATGTTTCACGTTGAACCTGCGGTTCCCTACTTTATGAGAACCCCCTTTTTCAGCACCCCTGGCTCCCTCTTCTACATTCCCACAATTCAAGCACCGTGCACGTTCTATCTAGAAAAAGAGTTCGTAAAACGGGGATACGTTCACCCACTGGGGTACATTTTGACTTTTCAAGGGGTACATTAGATTAAGTATGGAAGTATTCTTTTCATAACTCGTAATCTGCCTTAAAATATTTTTTATTACCTCGTGTTAATAATTTGAATAACCCCTCAGTAAGTCACTAAAGTAAAAGCAGCGTAAAATGTCGCTGTATTTTCGTTGGACACGGAACAATTTTAATTATTTCATGGCTCTGAGGGATTCGTCTTTTTTTTTTGCTTTTCTGCGATGACGTCATCAGAATTAAAAATTGTTGTGGCGGTTCCGCCCCCGCGTCATCGATCTGGTGGTCGGGCGGTAATCTACCGTGACAGATTACACACGTACTACTTCGTTTTGGATTTCCTGTCCATATATTTGAGCATAGCTCTTTTGTGCACCAGAATTTTTTCTGCGTCTATAATACGTGAAATTGCTCTACTGTTAGAAAAGTTTCAGCCCTTTAACTGTAGGTAGCGGCGAGATTCAAAAAAATTTAGAACGGATTCTCTTTTGCTTCGAGTTCGCTAACAACAGGTTCCCTCATTCAAGACAACCTTTCTAAACTAAAATTTTTGAAAAATATGAAGAACGGGTTCGCACAAACCACCTGAATCACACCACTGCATGTAGGTTAGACTCATCATGTCCAACCCAAATGCATTCGGGAACGCAAATTATATTTCAGTTTTGTCCCAGCCCGCACATTGAATAACTTGTCATACATCATGAACTACAATTTTATTTTTAGAAATATAATGAATGGATACTTGGATATTTGTAGGAAGCCCCCGAACTAATGCGAAAATGTTAGATTTGAAAAAAAAAAACCGCTACGTTTTCATAATAAATAATAATTAGTCCTGTGTAGTCTGGGTTCGGAATGGTTTTAAAATTCAGCAGCAGGATGGTCCACGTAACCGCTGGTCGATTGCGTCTCCCACTGTATATTAATAAGTATAAGTTTATTTCGACTAAATAATCAGCAATGGACGATAGAATAATTGATATAAATAAAACTGATTATAAAATCGGAAAAGCAAACGAAACCTCAAGTAAGGTTTAAAGCGTACAGATTTTAGGGGGGAAGATATTGATAAAAGAAATAGTACGTGTTCGCTCACCCAAAAGATAAAAACTAATGAAGGTACGCACGCACACACACACACACACAATCGTCGAGACTGAGACATGATAAGGTCGGGAGTGAAAGAGGCGAAATAATAAAATCAATTACTCAGTAAAAAGAAGAATATATAAATTTCTTTGCCACACCATATTATTTTATGAGGATTGCCAAATTGGATACCGAATTAGTCAACAAGAGTTATATACTGTGGATAGAAAAATGTTCCTCAAAAGATTAGGTGAGTAAACGCGTACCACTTCCTCTTGGCAAAACCTTCCATCTTATATTTTGTACGTTATAAACCTTATCTAAGGTTTCGTTTGCTCCCCTGGTTTCATAATCAGTTTTTATTTATTTGTTTTTATCTGTCAAATGTATTGTTATGCTGATTATGGAGTCAAAATAAACTCATACTTATACTAAGATATCGCCAAGCTGATTATAATTGGAGTCACCTAATGCCCAATTGCCCAATCAGAATTGCCAAGTTGGATGCATGAAGAAGTGGGCTAGACCTGCTTCATTCACCAGATAGAAGCCAAAAGTATCCAAATTAACGTCCAAATTATACCATTACTCAATAGAAGCACCGGTAATTATATTAATTAAGGCGGTATAATACTGAGGTAGAAAAATTGGTTACAAAAATATATAGGTTATTAAAGTTTCGAATAAGGTTTCTAAAGTCTGAAAGTCATGGATTAGAGGCAAGCAAATTTAATTGTGGTTGTTGATCCATGTGGTCAGTTCAAATTCATCACGAATGATTCATTAGTCTGCAAGTCTTGTTGATGTATACACCTTTTATGTTGAATTAGCTAGAATTGCTCATCATGACGTTCTGAATGTCCACTGCCATCAGGTCCATGCATCTGAAACTAATAACTAGTTAACTAATCACATAGTCTCTCCTGGTTCCGCAGTTACCTGACTGGTCGCAAACAAATGTTAGTTTATGACGGGCACTCTTCAAGCAAATACGGTGACTTAACAATTGGGGCCCCCAAGGGTCGCTAATGGGGCCTATGTTCTTCCTAATTATGACTAATGACTTTCCTAGAGCACTCGCGAACTCTGATGCTATCCTATTTGCTGACGACACCACATCTTTCCTTACATGGGGTTCCTACTTCCTACCAGACCTCATTGAAAAAGCTAATGCTGATCTTACTAATTTCTTACTAATGCTGACCTTACTATTCAATCTTGGCTTACTGCAATCAAACTAACAGTAAATGCGGACAAGACCAAGTACATAATTTTCAGTGCGCCTAGATAAAACTACCCACTCTTAACGATAAGCTAATTCTAAAGTCCAAATACATCCAAAAAGTAAAGCAAATTCGTTTTCTGTGTGTTTTACTCGATGACAAATTGTCGGAGCTATTTCAAAAATCAGTAAAAACCTCAATAAGCCGTGTCCGTTAACATTATACCAGTCATTAGAAAGTCATATACGATATTGCATACATAGCCTACGTGGATGCATCGTCAAAAAAGTATCACAGCAAAAATTCAAAGTGTCTGTAATCAGTTCTTAAGGATGACTTTTGATAGGGGTCGGAGAGATAGTGTCGTAGATCTATTCGATTTACTAAAGCTTGAAATATGTACTTTGATATTTTTATCTTCTACTGGTCAACTCCCTAGTTCAGGGGTTGGCAGCCTTTTACGGCTCGCGTGTCAAAATCTGCTAAATTTAACGACAAAATTCTTCCGCGTGTCGACCAAAATTAAAAACAATGCTTTTTTACTTTTGAAGAAAAAATACATAAAAATAAACCTTTTAAACATGCACAAACATATTCAATATTCGGAAAAATATCAGTCAGATAAATAGATTTGTTTACTTTTCTTATTCTATATCATGGGGACTTCTACTGCTGCATTACCGCTGATAGAAATTTTACATTGGGTTTATATTTTGTAACTTTCAAATATATACACAAACTACTGGTTTTCTTCTTCCGGCTACTCCTGTTACAAAACTTAATGAAGTTCATAAATGAGAACAGAGATTAAAAAGCATATGTAGATGAAACATGGAGAATAATGTAGTTGCAAAGTTTTTAGAACACGAAAATTTTCGGGAATGACATCTCAATCACGCAATAGTTCGTTTTCTCCACTTCTCTTCTTACTAGTACGTTAGCAAGTAAATGTAACCAACATGACCTGTATAGCTTCATAAATCAAACAGAAATGAAGAAAAGGGTGGCAAAGACGTTACGCCAGAATATAGCCAAATGAATGCTGTGCTCTTCTCGAGAGCTGACTCATTTGTACGTCATAATATATTCCTTTGTAGCCATAAGTCATGGAAGGACAAAAAGAGTTTAAGTAAATATCATCAAATTTCATCAGATAATTCAGAGTATTGAAACTTTTATTTGGAGAATGATCTCGCTTCCGATGCCTTGCTCGCGTGCCGAATAAATGGGCTCGCGTGCCAACTTTGGCACGCGTGCCAGGGGTTGCCCACCCCTGCCCTAGTTTCTTTGATCACGTATTCGCAAATAATAATACCCGAAATAGCAGAGGTCACGGCAAATTTTTTGATCCGTATGTTAGAACATCAATAGCCCAAGAATCGATCACATTTTTTGAGCCGATATTATGGAACTCATTGCCTAATAGTATTAAAAGGTCGAAAACGACGTCCGAGAATTTAAATCCAAGCTTAAGAGACATTTATTGGAATTATATCAGATTTAGTGCGTTAAGGATATTCTACTTTTCAGTCATTCTTTTCTACGTACAAAGGGCTCGTAAAAGATGAGAAAAGAATTACAGAGATGAAAAATACCCCCAACCGATCAACCATGTCGTCATGCAACAAACCTCCATTGATCGGAAAACAATTTTCGTATTCGTATTTCGTACAATTTTGGCCCGTATTTTATGCTAGACTCTCTATTGTATGTTTCTTTTGTCCAGTTCAAACAATGATTAACAAACTCAAGCCTAAACAAAAGATTTCTACATTTTCTTTTTAAAATTCTTTTTCTTGTGTCGTTGTCCCATCTAACGTTGGTTTCTGGCAAGTTTATATCCCGAACGAATCTTTACGTGTTTCGTGAGATTCATAAACTAACCGACTATATTGTACATATAGTCGTTGTGTCATTTTGTCTTGTGTATTTCACTAAAAATTTTAATTGTATATCCTATTTCACATCTGTTGTCATATTATAACGCAGCAGTCCTAAACTGCTGTTATAATTGTTAGTAGGGGTGCATATCGCACATCTGTGTCTTAGGCCAGTAAGGTCTTGAACATGTATTCCCGTCTCTGTTTTACTGTTTAAATATTATGCAGATACCGTTATATTTTTGAGGCAAATAAACATACATACATACATAGCCTACCTGATATGGACAGGTATCCGAACGAGAAGCTGTTGCCATGTGGTGACGCCGTTTTGTCGACTTACCTCTCGAGATAAATATGGGAATTCTTAATTTAAGAAACATAAAAAAGGGTCCACGGTAATAAGAAGTTTCACTGATTAAGCGCGAACATGGGGAGTCATGAACAAGAAGACAGATGATTCGCGAATGTGCAAATATCGTCGGATGTTTTAGCGCAAAAAATTCCTCAAAGTTTTGTCGGCATCGCACATGCGCGAAAACTTGCGGTTTTACTGTTTTACACTTCCTGCCGATCGCTGCACAAGGGGCGCCGTTCCAGAAATTTCTCATTCACATTTCACAGCTGGCCTTATATTGTGAACGTAAATTTACGATGCAAACATAAATGTACTTTCATTGTGTTTTATTTTGGTTGAAACAGCATAAAACGTGTTACAAGCTATAACATTCGATATGTTTAACAAATTTTGATAAATGTGTTGATTTCTTAGATTCATATCAAAATTGACGATTGACGAACATTTTGTTATTTTGCAAATATTTATTTTGCATCGTAATTTCCCCATGGCGAAGACGAACATGCTCATTTCGAACTGATCCGGGAGTTCTCGATGTTTCGTAAGTCGCGTTTCACAGCAGAACCGGTACGTCGTTGTTTTGTTAAATTTTGAACGTTTTTTGGTGTTAAACGTGATATACCGGTAACGCTGTCACGCTATTTATTGTTCAGTCGAGAGCGGATAGTTTTAATAACGTAGCAGAATTGTAACACGTAGGTATGGCAGCCGCAGCGAAGCTAGGGGAAAAGGCTGAATCCAGGTTCAGAAGTTATTGAGTTCTGACTCCCTGAAGTTATTACGGTACGGTGGCACAGAACGCTTTAACAAGGAAAGAAGAATAGTTAAGATACCCTAACCTTGAAAAAACTTTACCGAAATAAGAATAACATAGACAGACTGACAGAAGGTTTAGGTAAAAAAAATAGGAATAAATAATGAAATGAGACTTTTTGAACTGGAAAGACTTTATCCAAGTGGTCAAAGCGGATTACAGATGTTTCGTTTCTCTCACCCTCGGACCTTCTCGTTTACTGCGTGGCATATGCGGATATGACTGTATGATGATTTCAGTTATGAGAATTGTTCAATAAAACCTGAAAACGAACACTTTATTTGTCTCTGAAACAAGGATGTCTGGCATGGTCGTCAGATCGCGCCATGCTTGTCTTGATAATAATCTAAATTAATCATGCATTGACCATCAGATGACCAAAATTTTTTTCTAAAACTCTCGAATGCTATTAGACTAGTAATGGCAGTATGAGAAACCCTTCTACGAGTTAACCTGTTCTGTGCGAATAGGTGCATTAGCGCAATTTCAGACGCTGTGTGTAAACCATGAGGTCTGGAATGTTTGTTATGGTCTTGTTTGGAAGAATAGCTCATTTCCTACCCAGCAATATAAGAATGAACGTTATATGACATTTGGAAGTAATAAAATATCGCTTACATTTCACGAGTGTATTTCCCGCTGCGATAGAAAAACGTCGCACAGCAAGAAAATAATTCAATAAACCTTGGCGTTGCGCGCTAACCAATAACAAAAGCTAGTATGATAAGGTCTTATTTTGAAGGTCCTTTTATATACTACATAACATAGGAGAGTGGACATCTCACAACGTCAGGAAGTTATAAAAATATCGAGTCGTTTGATCGCAGCTGCCTCGCCGAAAAAAAGTTAGTTCACATAGGCGTTTTATCTCGCAAATTCTCCTTGTCTCACGATTATAAGCTTTTATGATTCATAATAAATGTTTTATTATGACTCACAAAAGCTTTCAACGCGATAAAGCACAAACAAACAACCGATCGATCTATCAAGCTTAGCCTGGCCTGATTCGATGTGGTGACTTCTCAAACGGAAAATTTCCAAAACGCTTCAACGACACGAGCTAACGAAAAGCGTTTAGTATCATATGAAAGAGAAAACCAATGTGCAGTCAACTGTATAGTCACATTTGCGCTTTTCAATAGCTATACACGTCCAACAGATGATAGAATGAGAGAGTGTAAATATTTTTGTTATTTTTTGACGTTACGAGAGACCTCTTGAAAGAGGTGTTTTAGTTTACGGTCCTCCAGTGACATCTAGCGTATAGTACTCTAAAAGACCTTTCCAATGGTATATAATTATTGCATATTGGGTAAATTTTGGGGGTCGTTTGACATGAATAAAAATGTACTCAAAATTGTGCTCGATTGGGCGTCTGAATCAGGTTAACAAGTTTTCATTTTTTAACCCCTTGTGGGTCATCCTTTTTTATGGACTAACAGCCACAACAACAACAGTAAATATAATAGTTTTAACATATATTCATTCATATTTTTTTCCAGATAAATTACACACTGTAAATAAAAACTTCGTAAACCGAGGTGTAAATCTTAAAATCAACAAGGATCTTTTACTCTGCTTCGTGAATTCCTATCACGTCGGTTTTCATTGATTATTTCCAGCAACTCTGATTGAGATCAAGCTTTGAAAATTATTGAAGGACTTTTGCATTGCAGTCAATTGATCAACTTTATTTTTATTCCTAATCCAAATCTCTCCCGCAAGTAAATATGGCAAAGTGGGGAGAAGGCGATCCACGTTGGATAGTTGAAGAGAGAGCTGATGCTCATAACGTTAATAACTGGCATTGGAGAGAAAGTGATGCCACCCAGTGGTCAAAGAATAAGTTTAAAGGTGAGACATGTTGCAATAAATATAAGGGGCTCCCGAAGTATGCGAACCAAGATGGCGGACATCGGAATGTTATATGTGTATTAGGTTAGGGTTAGGCCATAATTTTAGGTATAAATACTACGGGAGGCTCTTGGCTAGTCTTCGAATTGATAATAGGACTAAAATAAGGGAAATTGGAAAAAAATTATCGCCTAACCCTAACCTGTTACCCATGTTACGTTCCGATGTCCGCCATCTTGGTTCGCATACTTCGGGAGCACCAAATATAACTTATTTGGACGCTTGTTGTGCATGTTATTTGTTTTGCTAAATACTTGTTGTTGCAGTAGAATTACCAGAAACTATTTTTATGAAGATATTCCAAACCAATGGTTTCGACCTTTTTCAGCAAATTCCTTTGCCTATTTGAAATCACTATGTGCAAAAACTGTTTTCATAAATTTTTCATTCTCTCGAGGCATTCAGCTAGTTTTAAACGTAACTTGCACTCTGGTTTTTAGTACGTTCAAACGTGCGTGTTTATATGGATTACAATAATACTGAATAATATTAGTGAAGCTGCACTGAATATAGGTCATGTTTTGATATTTTTCTCTATAAAAAAGTGAGGAAGGAATCGCCCCAGTTGGAAAACTTTTTTTTTAATTTTTTCCAATATCAAGAATATATCAAAGTGACCAATTTCGAATAATATTCTGATATTAAATTTTTTTTTGGACTACTCTATCTTGGTATTTCTACAGTTAAAAATTTATAATTTAATTTTTTCTTGAATAATTCAGAACTTCTTGACGGTATGTTGATCGGTGATGAGAGTGTGGGATCCTGCACTTTATCAAATATAGTCTGCGAAGGAGAGGCTTCTGTTAGCAATAGAAAAAACAAAATCATTTGTTTCTATGAGTGGAAAATCTCAGCTAAGTGGAAAGGAGGCGTGAAGGTGGGCGTGTACTTGATTTGAATATTTTTTTATCAGAAGTTGCGAATTGATGTCTTCCGAGATTCAGCCAACATTCCTCCTTTATCAAAGACTGATTGGTAAATATCTGCTATTTTGGGAACGAGCGTCATTACATTCTGGGTGGCCAGTTGAGTTCAAATTTTCAGTACTTTAATGGAAGGGAATGTAAGAAGGCTATTACTTTCATGTTTTCAACTTTCCTTTTACCCCCAAAGGACTCGATACTCCGCCCAAATTTTTTCTGTGTGATTTAAATTGATGGAAACACTTCTGTATGACATCTGGCCTTGTGTGATTATGTGTGAGAATTTTTTATACAATGCTTCTGCATGTCTTTCTCTCTGAACACTCAGTGACTGAACTTCTTGATCTTTTTAATTAGATATTAGATCCATGGATGTCACTGCTAGATAACCAGCTTTGGTTCCTCGCGGCTTCCCTTCCCCACTTGAAATGTGTGATTATCTTTCGTATTTTGTGTAAAACTTACCTTTTTCACTGGTTGGAAAATATAAACTTGTCTTGACTTGAACAAAGTTCTGTGTGAGCAGTCACTATATGTAACAATATGTAAAAAGCTGCCATCATTTGAGGATTGCCCTCTTCTTTCTCCTCTTATGGGAAGTGGGAACACTTTTATATGACATTCAGTCACGGTTTATTCTTGTTTTCATAGAATGATGCCACAGTCTACAAAGGCGAACTTATCATAGAAAACATGTCGGAAGAGTACGAACCTGATGAAGTTGATGTGGAAATCAAGATTAATAAAGAGAATAAAGAGAACACGGTGAGTGGGAAGTGGGATTATTCAGTAAGCACGAGGAGTGGGAGTGAATACGAGAGTATTTAATAAAGAGAGAAGATCATGGGGGAGTGGGAGTGGCATTTACAGTAGAGATGACACTGAGTGGGAGTGGCTTTTAAATTCAGTAGTTCGCAACCTTTTTTCTTTCATGGCCCATTTTTGTTGCCCAAAAATTCTTGTGGGCCTTGTTCTCCTAAAACTTCTAACATTAAGAAAAAACTACGGGAAAAATCAAGATATTCCTGTAAAAATGGACACTTAAACGTTTATAATTAGAATGGAAATTACCACTCAGTAGCAGAAAACAGCATCATCATTGATTGCTGCTACAATTAAAATTAACTATTGTGACATAAATAAAACTAGCAATATTTAATAGTACTGTGGCCCACCTTAGAATCTTTCTTTGGCCCTTTGTTCAGAGATGAGTCTTAACTGCTTGTCTGTGTTTAAGTCTGAATCAGGGCTCTTCAAATGGGGGTGCCTAATTGGTCATTATAGATCTCAACATGAGTCACAGTAAGTTTCAGGAACATTATTAAAATACCTTATTTACAAGAAAACATTTTAAACAGATCCTGACTTGATGAAGCTAAATGTTACACGCTTGAGTGTGCTGTGAAATTTTATTTATTGAAACAAAGGAGTACGCCTATCCCAGCCAGAACAAAACCAAATGTGGACTAGCCATTATGCGTGACGGAACTATTATTATAGTTCATCGGTACTGAGGGAAGTTAAATCCAAGTGAACGGGTTTGATAAAAAGGGCAAATGGGCAATATGTGTTCTGTTATTGAAAGATGGGACGTAGGCGAGTAGTATTTATTGGCTGCCGTTTTGGACGGATAACGGGTTTTCTGTATTATTATATCTTACTTTATTTTAGTTTTTTGGTGGGGCAAAAATTATTGACCGTACCAAGTAGGTTGCAACGAAAAAGTTCGAAGACCACTGGTCTAAATTACCCCAATTAGTGAAATATGACTAATTTCTCATTCTTTCAATTTCAGACAATCACAGCACTGATGAAAACATTCGGAGTCGTACTGGTTCGTGAAAAACTTCAAGCCTATCTTGATCAACTACGGACGAACTACGGCACACAACTAATTCTCCCCCCCAAAGATGCAAAAGTTGATTCGAGAACTGCGGTTTCAACGATGAAAAATAGTACGAATTTAATCAAAAAGGAAATGAATAATCTTGCAATGAACGACAAGAAAACGGATAAAACAAATGTGAGAAATTTTAGCTTGATTTCAATAGTTGCTCTTAATTTCCTCAAAGAAGTCTTTTTTACTTCTGAGTGAGTGCCTATAACTTTGCTCAGATGAGTCTCTTTTACTTCTGAGTGAGTGCCCATAACTTCACTTAGAGATTAGTCTCTTTTACTTCTGAGTGAGTACTCCTAATTTTGTTCAGAGATGAGTCTATTTTACTTCTGAGTGAGGGCCCCTAACTTTACTTAGAGATTAGTCTCTTTTACTTCTGAGTGAGTACTCCTAATTTTGTTCAGAGTTGAGTCTATTTTACTTCTGAGTTAGCCTCTGCTTTATTAAAAAACACTATTTTTCTCCGTAGGCCGGCATCAAAATCACAACAAAGAAACTTACGATGTCCGAGACTTTCATGACAACGGTGGACGAACTCTATCTGACCCTGACACTGAAAGATCGCATCTCGGCTTGGTCTAGAAGTGAAGTGAAGTCTGACGTGGACGTTGGGACAGTTCTCACTTTGTTTGATAAGAATGTGGAAGGTGGGATTCTGTGAATAAATAAAGCACGACCAGTGTTAACAAATAATGTAATTCGCGTAGTTTTGAATTTCTATTCAGAAGAACTTCGTCAGGGCGTGATAAAGACAAAGTAAGAGAAAAATCATCGAGACATAATAATAGATCTAAGTGAATTAGCGCAAGTTTAAATAAACATGGGGATATCTAAACTGCGTTTTATACACAGGCGAGAACAGGGATGTTTCTTTATCAATCATCGAATTCGAAAATCACAATTTGACAAATTATATCGTTTTGCTATGGTTATGCTTTTATCTATTTTTCACTTGAATGTATCCGGTGGCGATCATGCGCTATGCTGGTTTGGTTTTCTCTGAATGAGGCTTGAACGAGCATTATCCTAGTAAATTTTTCATTCTTCAAAAAACAAGCAAACAAGCTTTTCGATCAATCTCTTTGTATAAGGCTTTGGACAAGTAGGAATGGGCAAGATAGCCTAGTGGTTTTCAAACTCTGTGCTTTGTTTAATGAAAATGTGGAAGGTTGAGTCATATTTCTCTCTGAAGTAGGTTTGGAACAGGCTAGGACAAGTTGCCGGTCAAATGATAAGAATCATTGTCGGCTTTTCTCTTGTCAGACTAAATGATCCAATATTCCATTTTATTTTTTAGCTGAATTTACTGAATTAGTCCGTGACAAGAAACTCGTTATGAAATGGCGGATGAAGTCATGGATGGCTGGTCACTACTCAACTGTGACATTGGATTTAGAGCAAACAGTAGATGGCGCTAAAGTATCTCTACAACAATCTGGAATCCCAGAGAATTCTGTCGAAGCTACTACCAATGGATGGCGCCGTTACTACTGGGACGCAATTAAAATGACCTTTGGCTATGGGTCGCGGATAATGTGATGTTAGCTTGTCTTGTGTTGTTGTTATCAAAACTTGAATTTTGTCGTTAGGGACTCTAGTACGGAACATCAATCAAGATGATTAAAATAATTCTTGGTTTTAATGTTAATTTGGCATTTTGTGGCAAAATTCAGATGCCACACACAAACACAATTATATTTTGAGGTCAGACTTTTGAACTGTGTTTTATGCTCATTTGAAGAAGTCCAACCCATACGCTACCGACATATATTGTGTTAGTGTGCATCGTAAGACTTTTAAATCACTTAAAATAGTCATCTCTATTCTTGCTACAGCTTCCTTGCATTATACGCATACATATCCTTATTTTTGGGTCAATATGAAAATACCATGCTCACACTAGGACCCAATAGCACATTTTATCATAGCGAAGAGCAACACTTAACGGTGAAACTCTTTAACTCTTGAATCACTTAGAATGGCCACGGTCTGTATTGCTACAGCTTCCTTGCTCTATATCCATACGGATCCACTAGTGGAAATATGCTTACAAATTATGTGATTATCAGTTGAAGGTTACGCAAGACCAACTACTACCTTTCCTTGCTCTATGCCAGTGGTTCTTAAACTTTTTGAGTCGCGCCCCCCTTTGAAAAATTTTATAAACTTCGCGCCCCCCCCCTTTTTTCTTTGAAAATCTGCTTTTGTGATGGGCTGGTTGATCTGTGTGTTTAAAACACACAATAATAACAGACTTCTTGGCTTGCCTAACGTCTCCAAAATTCACTTCCAATACCCTTGGACAACCACCAGGTTCAAAAATACAGTTTACAGAAAGGAGAAGTGTAAATGAATATATGTACAAAAAGAAAAGAAGTTCTAAAAGTTATTATGCATGTGGACGATTCCCCGACCTTGACCGCTGAAAAATAAAGTAGCATGACGTTTGCGATTGCATTTTGTTTAAATATCCGATAGTTTTCGTCAGCCGCGGCAGATTAAAAACACTTTCTTAGACGTTGCAAACCTCATGAATTCTTTGTGCCTGCGGCACACCTGTAATGTTCTAAAACTACCGACTTGAAATGAATTTTTCTCCGTGGGATTTATCACAAACTTGGGAATTTCTCTAACAATGATATTTGAAAATTAATCATGTAGCAGCATTGCAATGGCGCGGAGTAAGAGTTGCAGCGAATATGAATCAAAACCAAATGTAATCTGGCAGTTTACAACACATTTTTATGTCTGCGGATTGCCGTGGTATTTTGGGGTAGGGGTGCTTTTGTTTTATTAAAGCAATCGCAAGGTAATTATTTACAATTAAATAAATAAAACAACCATTTTAAATATGTATATCGGTCATGGATCTAATATTTTATTCAACCATCACAAAAACCATTACATATCCATTGAAAAAGTCGGCCCTTCTAACGAGTGGCGTAATCTCAACGACTGACCCACGCAGGAGCCGTATCGCGGAATTTCGGGGTTACCTTGGACACAAAATAATTAAAATAGAGAGACATTTTGAATTCTTGTTGTTAACATAGATTGAATATTACGAGACAGAAAAATTTATTATAATGTGAAAAAGCCGGCATTTTTAACACAACGCGGAGATCGTTTTTAGGAGCCGTTGCATGGAAATTTCTGATTCCATTTTGTGACCTCTCGCGCCCCCCCTGAAATCATCTTGCGCCCCCCAAGGGGGGCGCGCCCCCCAGTTTAAGAACCACTGCTCTATGCCTTGGCCCAATGGAATCCGTATGCGAGCCACGTAAGGATGCTGTAGCAAGAGGAAAAATAACTAGCCTAAGTGATTCAATTGTCTGTTCAAAAATAGAAGAAATATGTGCTGTTAGCTTATGTTTTGGATGTTTTCAAGGCCGTTGCAAAATTTTTGATGGGTATTTTGAGAAAAATTTTGCTAGTTGGCGCAAACTGGTTTGCATGTTTCACCATAATTTTGAATTTATTTATTCCACCGCCTGTCATTCGGAATTACGATAGCTCATTTTCGTCAAGTCTATCACATCATTTCCTGGACAATATTTTGATTACTGCACCTATACAAAAACTCGTCCTAAGACTAAATAACCTTTAAAATATTTATATCAAAAATGTCGTAAACAACTAAAAATTCATAAATTGCTAAAATGACAGCCGAAGCGAAGCAATTTCACAACCAAGCTCAAAAATTTGAGTCCACTCATATGTCATGTCACTGTTATTGTTAACAACTTGCAGATTGGCCAATGTTAAAGGAAGTAAATAAGGAAGTTGATGCTCAAGTGGTGTTGTTGAATTTTGTGCTGTATGTCGCTGAGACTAAAATTGGGATATTCCTCAAAAGACCTCAAAAATTCATAAACACAACAAAAAAATTATAAATTGCTGAAATGACAGCCAAAGTGGAGGACATCTGGACATGTTTCAAAACCTTAGTTTATAAATATTTCTGTTGTTGATAATTGATTTTCTCTCAGTACTTGATAATATAATAATTGTAATAATATGGAACATAAAAAGATTGCAAGAACAATCCAGGGATTTCTTAAATTTCAATTCAAATCCGACAGTCTATTTGATATATGGATATTGTTTAAATTAAATATTATTTGAATACGCTGGTATAATATAATCATATAATAAGTGTCTCACGAGTGTTTTCTGACAAGTTTGTGATAACAAATATACATATACACATAATCAATTGCATAATAAGGATTCCTCGAACCTTTGAAATGTTTCATCAGGCCACTGCTCTACCAAAAAGGTTGTACTAACAGGAGATGTCCTTGACTACAGTGGGGTTTTTTGACCCACTTTTTTAAATTCTCTTATGCTCAAGATACGGGGCATTTTGGCCCTTAGCTGCTTTTCCCTGTTGGCTGTTTAAAAGTTCATTGAATGAAATTTGTGTGATTTGTATTTAATATATTATGATAATTTTTGAAAATCTGCTATTTTTTGTAATGTCTCTACTCGACAAGTAAGCATTGGGAAGCAACATGTTTACTCTGTTACTGGTGGTTATTACTTATCGATCTTAAGATCGGTAAGTATGTTGAAAGGTATCTGTCTGTTTGTCTGTTAGATGCACGCGATATCTCACGAAAGCGAGGTTAATTCTGCTCGAAATTTTACATATACATTCATCATAGCTCGGACCAGAAGCCTATTGATTTTGGATGAATTATGACATATAATTAGCGAGTTGTTAATTAATTAGTGATGCGACACGCGGCGTCACTATAGAGTCAGGGGATTTTCGATCGATAAGTCTTCGGTCTCCGACCGATATTCTCGCTAGATTCTTAATAAATAAAGTCTAGTGAATTCAGGCGTTTCGAGCATTGTGCAAAGCATTACCGCACGCTTGCAAAACCACCTCAGATTATCTTGCTTGGCTTCGATGTTCAAATACCAAGAAGGATATTTGTTGCTGGAGTACTTGTCGCTGTAGACCAGGGGTTCTCAACCTTCTTTTCTGTCAAGTACCCCCTAAAAATTTGTAGCAAGTACCCATGGAAATCTTCTCGTGAACCCCAGGTTGAGAACCGCAGCTGTCGAGTATAGGTTGTTTACTTAACTGCTGATCCGTTACGGCTTTTGCCATCCGAGTCCTATAAATATAAAAGAGGACGTGGTTCGCCATATGAACAAGCCGTCTTATCAACTTTTCCATCTCCCTGGATAAATGGGAAAATCGAAAGCGTCAACAAATTGATCTTACTAGATCTTGAACAGGAGTTTTATGGTAATTGGGCCGGGGAATTTCATTGAATGGAATTAAACTTTTGAAGTCTCCAAACATTGCTGTGTTGACGTCTAGGAAATGGGTCGCCTTTGCCTAAAATAGTTTGCAAGTTTCAATGGCTTTCAAATTGACTTTAAAAACTGTTTGAAGTCGGTTGAATTCTTCCTGTTGACGAGGTCATTGCGGAAATGTTTGAGATTTTGATTAAAAATAATGTAAGTGTCACTAGAATATATGTGTGCCTAAATCACCCCTCGTTGTAGATTTAGAAATCCTATCATTAAGCTGTCTTATCGATTTTTCTCTCCTTCGGGATAAACATGAAAGTACCATGCTGGTACGACAATGGCCAGCCACATCAGTAGTGCTGAGAATTTTAACATAATGCTTTGACCATTAACCGGATGAAATTTAACGGTTAACCGCCACTAGGTGGTTGAAAAAAAGTATTTGATATCGCAATACGATTCATCCGATTGCATTTTGAATCACTTAGATATTCAAGATTATTTTACGTGTCCTTTAACATCAAAAATTTTGTGTCTCGTTCGAAACTTGTTCACGAGCAATTGCAGTAAATGAATCGCTTTTAAATGTTTCACCTACAGCAAAAATTTTCGCTTTTTTTGTCAAAAAATTGCAAACTAGCAATCGATCGAATACTTTATTTGTTTTGACATTCAGCAAGTTTGCGTTTTTTTGCGCGGTCATTTTGGGGATATTTACGCCCTTACGGTGCAGTCGGACAGCTATTTGGTGAAGGTACAGAATTTGGGGATTTCGCGTGTATCTAGCTGTTTAGGGAATGTTCTGATTTGGGATGTAAGTTTCGAATATTTTTGTTTTGAAATTCAACGAGTTTGCGTTTTTTCTGCGCGTTCATTTTGGGGATATTTACGGCCTTACGATGAAGCTGGGCAGCTATTTAGTTAAGGTTCGGAATTCGGGGAATTACGCGTGTACCTGTTCTGAAATGACGTTATTATGGGTGTAAGTTTCGAATACTTTTGTTTTGAAAATCAATGAAATATAGCTACAGCGGTTTGACTTCTTGAGCAGCTATGCAAGACTCGCACAGTCACTCAAGAGAAGTAATGACTTCGCATAGATTTCGGACTCATTAAAACATATCAAAAGCAGCTCGGCGAAGCTCATTGCCACGTTGAATTTATCTTGAATTACGTTTTGCGAAATGTTATTTAATTACTACCGGGGAAACAAAACACAGTGCAACGTTTAAATCAAAATTGAAAGCCAGAGCAGTTGATCATTTGCTATTTTCAAGTAGGATTTATAGAAAGGATTTTTGTATTCTGGGGAGAGGAAAGCCGATGGGACGGTTTGATCATATGACGAACAATCTCGTCCGGTTACAAGTTCACGTTGAGTATGAAAATAATTATTCGTTTCAGATGTTGGACTTAATGGAAGCTGTAACTTGTTTTGGGCAGATCTCGTAGATCAGTGGCTCTCAAACATTTTAAGCCCCACCCCTTTTTAGAATTTGCCAAGCCTCGCTCCCCACCTAAAAAATAACCTGCTAATAATAAACTACAAATAACAGATAGTAAGGCGAAAGTAAGTTTTATTCAAAAAAAAAACGTTGAAAATACGTGGATGGAACGTCCAGAATAAGGCGGGCAAGATCAATTCTAACAAATATTTTCAATTTTAATGAGCTTCACGCCTCTCAAAAAATTGTCTTCGCGATTGTGTGTGGCCCGCCCCACCGTTTGATAACCACTGTCGTAGATAAAATAAACGTTGTTTTATACACACTGTAACCTTTATTCTGTATTCATTAGACGTTCAAAACGTTGCAAAACTGTATCGCTTGGTTTTTACTAGTTATGCATATGTTACTATAATACGACTTATTTTACGTGATTTTTAACAGTGTTCTGGAAATATCTGAACATGCATTCCGTCCTTGTTAGGTCACAAACGACGCCATTGACTCCAAGAATCGTGTTTGCAAACTCGAAAGTTGTTTTTAGAATGTTTTGGGATTTCTAGACATGATTTTCAGAGTGACCCAGGCAAACAGAATCCAGGTCATTTAGTTTAGAATATATTAAAGAACAGTGATTTTAACCTATTTGGTAGAGCGCTGGCCTAGGAAACTATGCGCAATAGTTTAATTGTCTTTTATATTCTGATTTGTATAAACTAGGCATACACAGGATGTCTCAAAAGCAAGTATACACTTTTAATTTTGATTTGCTCTTCAGAGAGCGTTCATTTCTTCAGGAAACATAGTATGGATAGGTAGTAAAATTTAGGTATTGTTTGCATTTATCATCAACCTACAGAATGACAAGGAGATTAATCCTTAAAATGAGGTGTAAAATTGCTGTTTGGCAAAATGCACATAAATCAGTAAGACATACTCAGGGCCTGGTTTCCTTTAGTATTTTACAGAAAGTTTAAAAAAGACATTTACTAATTTAAAATTTACTAATAAGCGCGCATGCATGGTTAACCGTTGCCTTTCCATCCGGTACAGCGAACGAACAGAATTATATTTGGATATCGAAAAGCAAAAACTTTCGGTTTACCGTTATTCGGATAATACAACCAACAGAATTATACCCGGCTATCGGACAAAAAAAACTCCCTGTTAACCGTTTTTTGGATAATAAATCCGATAGCATTATAACCGGTTATCGAATAACAAAAAATATTTTGGTTTACCGTTATCCGAATAATCCAAACCTATCTTTAACCTGTCTTTATTATTTTATGTTAGTATTTTATCCAGGAATAATTATTTTCATACTTATAGTTTATAAGATGGAGATCTGGGCCATTCTTGGTTTGTTTATTATACTTGGAGTCGTCAACTGCCAAGATACGAGTGAGTATAGAAATTGTTGAAAACAATCAGTAAAATTGATAGTATTTAAGCGTAATTTGAATTCACTGCCTCGTCGGTGTTTTCCTAACCGTATGGACTTGAACTACTTCCAGCGTCTGGCGGACTGGTTCTCAACCAGTGGGCCATGCATGGTCCACTGCTGGGCTACGGAAAGGCCACAGAACTATTGAAAAAATTGCTAGTTTTATTTGTATTACTTTCCTTATTTTGATTGTAGTACCAATTATTGAAGATTTTGTTTTCTGCTATTGAGTGGTAATTTTCATTCTAATTACTTGAGGGAAGTATTCATTTTCGCAAAAATATTTTGATTTTTCTTGTAGATTTTCACTTGCAATGAAAAGTTAACAGGCCACAAGAATATTTGGGCGACGAAAATAGGCCACGATAAAAAAAGTTGAGAAACACTGGGCTAGCGTCAATCTGGCATTTTCTGGCGAACACTGCACTATGATAATTCAAAAAGTTTTGGTAGGTCTTGGCTTTTCAGTGGTCGCATCTAATTTGCTCAGAGATGAGTCCCCTCTACTTCTGAGTGAGTGCCCGTAACTTTGCTCTGAGATGAGTGTTCTTGCCACTGAGTAAGTGCGCGCGCTTTGCAAAAATTCCCATAAAAAAACAGTCATAATAGCGTTCCAAATTACGATATCAATTATCATCGATATAACATAGAGTCCGAATCCGTTAATCCAGCAACCGAACCGAATTTAATAAAATCTTTTTCTGTGTTTTAGTCCACCGGGAACCATCAGGTGAATTCACCGTTACTTCGCAATCCTACAATAGATCGAGAATTATGGTCGAGAAGGGAAGACAAATCATGTTACAAGTGGAAAAGTTGCGCCTTGAAAGAGGATCTTACTTGAAGGTTGTATTTTAATATGACGCTCATTCATGCTTAATTCCTGCTGCAACATCCTTGCATTATACGCTTACAGATCCAATTACGCAAGGAAAGGTTGTCAGTCCCGCTTCACCCCAATTAATAGTGACGTAGTAATATTTATTTTTCAGCTGCAAGACGGTCAATATGGAGATGCGTATGAATACAAAATGTACGGATCTCAAGCTTACAGATCATCGAGGTAATGTAGAAGATTTTTTATTTTCATATATTATTTACACCTTTTCACTCCAAACAAGGCATTGTGCAATTTCCACTGTTAAGTAGTAAGCGACTATTGATTAATTCAGCGATTTTTAATCGGGGCCCGAAGGTGGTGGTTGGAGGGGGGGGGGGGGGGCAATGCTAGGCGCAAAACTGATTTGTACCTGAAAATATGGCCTAACCTTAACCTGGTACACATACTACGTTCTGGTGTCCGCCATCTTGGTTCACATACTTCTGGAGCGCCTTTTTGAATACCCGATGATTTCAGAACCGAATCGTATATTATTTTCGAATCGAATCCCGAATACTTGGAAAATATTTGAATTCAAAAGTAAAACGACGTAATTGCATGGTTTTTTTATTGTAATGCATCCTTCATACACGTAATTTACTAAAATCATAGAATCTATCACCAAGACAGTTCGCTGAGTGTTCACACACAATAAGAAACATGTTTCATCAATAACTCAACAGAAAGAAAACAGTCGCATTCCAGAATCGCATTTTAAAAATTTGGTATCACTAAAAAATGAGGAATTTGCCTCGAAACAAGATGGCGGCCATTCCAAGTTTTTGTCTGAACCCATTCGAAGAATTGACTATTCGATTCCCCTTCCTACACGTTATCAGCCGAGTATGGCGGTTGTAACAACATGCCATAAACTGGCTAGCTATTGTACACATCGTCGTTCTGCAGTATACCTCTTTGTTACTCTTGTGTACTGTACCAGAGTTTCATTTGTATATTTCATGCTGTTGTCCTACCATAACGCAGCAGCCATAAACTGCAGTTACACTTGATAGAGGCGCATGTCGCACATCCGTGTCTTAGTCCAGTGAGCTCTTGAACGTGTATCCCATCTCTATTATACTGTTCAATTATTATGCAGATACTGTTACGTTTTTGAGGCAAATCAACATACATATATCACCGAATTGTATTTTTTCTTTCAGATACGGCGGATTACAACGAACAGACTTGCCAATGAGAATGGAAACGGTGACGAGAAAGTTATTCATCACCCTGAGCGGCCGAGGAGAAGTCAGTGTCAAGTATACAAGTAAGTTGATACAAATTGTGATTCCGGATCCGGATTTGAAATAAAAATGACTCCGACATCTTCAAAAACAGAAAATTCAAAATCGATTGGTCATGTCCAGTAGACAACTTTTTGATTGGCTTTATTGTGAATCACGTGTGTGTGACGTATCATGTTTCGACCAATCACACCATATAGACATATAAAAGCTGTTGAGTTCTTGATTCTATCTTTCTCTTAGTCAGTGTGCCTTACTGTTAAACTGTTACTGTGGGAATGTGTTGAACTGATTGTATCTTAATTTGAATAAATAAATAATACGAACGTATTATTACACGATTGGTCTATTAGTTGAAGAAAAAGGTGCTCCTGAAGTATGCGAGCCAAGATGGCGGACACCGGAACGTAGTATATGTAACAGGTTAGGGTTAGGACATAATTTTATTCCAGTTTTCATTATTTTAGTTCTATTACGAGTTCGGGGACTAGCAAAGTGACTCCCGTAGTATTTGTACCTAAAATTATAGCCTAACCCTAACCTGTTACACATACTTCGTTCCGGTGTCCGCCATCTTGATTCACATACATAGAGTACCGAAGAATAAGCGTTCTTCTAACAATAATAAATCGCCAAGATCATCTGTAGTATGGGGGGGAGTTGATAAGACGATTTAATCATATTGGCGGACCACAGTCTCTCGTCCGATTACCAGTTGATGTCGGATATTTGATTAGTTAGCCAGTTATTTGTTTCAGATGCATGTGATTGTATTTGATAGGTTACGTCGATGACGGGGTGACAACTTGCCTGAAAGACGACGCTGAAGAATTATACGAAGACGCGTTGAGCATTGATTGTGGATCTGACGAATTAAGTCCTGTTGCGTCACAATGCGAAGTTACGCTTCAGTGCTCCGGTCTCTACCAGCAATACAGGTCAGATTATTGCCCTACTTTGATTCTCGTTATTCAATCAATCATTTATTTTGGTTCTCTTACATAAACAATACAAAAAGTAAACAGACAAAACAAAATGCAGAGATAACTGGGAGACGGGCATAACTTAAAAGTTAAAAAACATACAATGTACGTGCCCGCCCACCAAAATAGAATAAAATAAACTCAGAAAAACGCGATTTACAACCTTGAGGTACATTGAAAAGCAATTTAACAAAACAGCAAAATGAAGTTAATAGAATGCAATAAACTTCTTACCTTCTATATTGAAATGTGAGACGTGTATGTGTAACACAACAGTGCTTTTCCTACAAAAACATGAAACAAAAAATACTCCCTGACGTAAAATGGTGATGCTGTAGGCTTAGTTCAATTTCATTGTAAAAACAAAACAGTGACAAAAAATTGTTACTAAAAAAACAAGCCTGGTAAATGGATTGGATGTTCTATGCACAAGTCATAGATTGGGGAATCGGGTTCTTTTGTCGTTTTCGATTAGTTCAACCTAAAATCACCGTATCCGTTCCAATGCCTCCAACATCAATATCGAATTTCCACGAACAACCACCATTCCAACAGGTGAAGTGGTCCAATCTTATCTGCGCTTCGTTCCATCGTCCACAACCAGTTTCATTCTCTCTCTCTCAAACTATTTTTCTCTCTTCTTTCTCCGTCTTTCGCTTGCTCCTCTCTCGTACTTTCTCTCACTCTCTCTTTTTCTTTCTCTCTCTTTTTCTTTCTCTCCCTCGTTTTGATGTCTCCTATTCTAATTTGACCTTCGACTTCCCTCCCCGAGTTGTTCGAAAACTGAATGCTGAAATCGGGAATGGATGAGTTAATTCCGACTTTCCTTGCGGGGAGCCTCGGGATCTTTTGTACCCAGCCAGCCCACACCAACGTTTATAATACGAAAATGATGTGTGGCGCATCGTGCCAAGCGCTAGGAATACGCTCGCCACCACATCTCTGATTACTCTTCGTTGGTTCGATTCCCATGCGGGGATGATTATGTGCGAGAGGATTGCTGCACTCCTCGCCGCCGTAGGGTGGTTCACGTGACCGCTGTTCGGTTACGGCTTCCTCCACCATCAAGTCCATGCCTCCGAAAACAAATAACTAACTAATCCCATACCCAACCTGGACTGGTAACCGGACGAGAGGCCGTGGTTCGCCATATGATTAAGCCGTCATATCGGCTTTCCTCTTCCTCGGGATAAATATGTAAATCCTATCCTATCCTATTTTAGATAAACACCATAGCTACGTTTTGAAATAACAAATTGGTGAATATCCAGTTTGAGGTTAGGAATGCAGATTGCGCTGGAAATTCAATTTTTTAAATCATTTCTAACACCCAACGGATATTTACCAATTTGTTATTACTTATTGATTTTAATCGGTAAGTATGTTGATAGGTATTTGTCTGTCTGTCTGTTAGATGCACGCAATATCTCACAAAAGCGAGATTGAATCTGCTCCAGATTTTGCATGTGTATTCATCTTATCTCGGACCAGAAACCTATTGATTTTGGGCGATTTATGTCGTATAATTAGCGAGTTATTAATTAATTAGTGATGGGACACAAGGTGTCACTATGGAGTAAGAGCGCTGTTTTGGAATCCCCTAACTTTCGATCGATAAGCCTTCGGTCTCTGACCGATATTCTCGTTTTGATACTTTGCTAGGGTGTTTATCTAAAATCTCATCTTTTTCGTATTAGAGACGGTGGCTTTTTACAAAAGATCCGAACCTTGTTCGAAGCGAAACGGTTGATAACCAATATGATTTATATTTCAGTCGAACCTTAACTTGTCAGGACGGGCACTGGGAAGGCAATGTACAATGTCAACCAATGGAATCTGTCATAGAAGACCAATGCTCCTTTGATTCCGACGAATTTGAGGTAAGGGGAGAGGGAGGGAGCATCATGGTCTTCACAGGGAACTCCCATAGTATGTGTACCAGATTAAGGTTAGGGCATAATTATATTTCGATTTTCCTTATTTTAATTCTATTACGAGTTCGGGGACTGTCTGTGTTTGCCAAGCAAATATCCACTCTGCCCATAGGTTTCAGTCTCCTTAGACAACTTGATGTAATATAGGCGAATAAAATTAGTTACCTCCATAATTATGGGTACACATACTTCTGGAGCGCCGCTACAAGGGCACTTGGCACTTAAGACTTTGTTTCCGTATATACAAAAATATAATATTAGAAATGTAACTAGTGTTGTCTGGAATTGGATAAGCAGTTTCAGCATTCATTACTGATGGTAGGCCAAGTTATGATTCATTTACATGATAATTTTTGGAATAACTCTCATGCCTACAAACATATATATGAGTTTAAGATGATACTTAAGAACGAAAAATAAGCAAAAAAATATTTTAACAAGCTAATATTGAGGCTTGAGTCGTCTGACCAACTTGAATCCTTTCAGTAAAACTGAGGCACAAGCGAAAATTATTCGAATATTGCAAATTTCTGTGGTACCTGCCTCCTTTCCTTTTGTTCTCTAAGCACGTGCTTTTTTGTTTAATGATTAATCCAGCTCTGATTATGGCTGGGCATTCCCGTATATCTGATGATTTTAGAAACGAATAGAATATTTTTTTTGAATCGAATCTTGAATACTTGAAAGATATTCAATCGTGTGTGACTTTTTATTGTGATGGTTCGCTGAGTTGTCACACACAATGAGAAACAAGTGATAAATTACTGAAAAATAGAATCCGTCACTCTGACAGTTTACTGAGCGTTCACATAAAATAAGAAACATGTTCCATCAATGATTCACTAGAAAGAAGAGTCACATGTCAGAATTGTATTATAAAAATATGGATTCAATAAAAAAAATAGGGCTTCCTAAGTATGCGAACCAAGATGGCGGACATCGGAATGTAATATGTGTACTAGGTTAGGGTTAGGCCATAATTTTAGGTATAAATACTACGGGAGGCTCTTGGCTAGTCTTCGAACTGATAATAGGACTAAAATAAGGGAAATTGGAAAAAAATTATCGCCTAACCCTAACCTGTTACCCATGTTACGTTCCGATGTCCGCCATCTTGGTTCGCATACTTCGGGAGCACAAAAAAAATTGAGAAATTCACCTCGACATTTGGCGTCCATATGTGGTAAACAAGATGGCGGCGATTCGAAATTTTCGCCTGAACCGATTCTAATAATTTACTATTCGATTTGAATATTCGATTTGAAATGCCTAGCCGTAGATGTGACTCGACAATTCTAATTAGGACCTTGCTTTGTTAAAACTTAAACAATGAATGAGACAAGAGGGCTATGCTCAAATATACGGACACGTAGTGTCACAAATTTTTGATGACGTCATAGCAAAAAATAAAAGCCTTCTGGAAAAAAATTCCATCTTTAACCACTGAAAATTTTAAAGCAATTGGTCCAGTAATCAAAGAGAAAAGCGATTTATGCAAAACGTGTCAAAGAACAAGAACAAGAACAACATAACGATCGTTATGTCCACTACATGTACAATAATATAATTTTTCTTGCATATATCGTTAAAATATTCTTTTTTAATTCACAGGCCGAGGATTCCTGCCCGTACTCTGATGAAGAAATCATAGACTATTACGTGGATGTGGACGGAGTCGATCCTTATGAACCGGGTTTGGGGAGAGGAAACTCCAGAGGAATCAACTGCAGCCCGTTATGCGCTACCAATAGAGTTGGAAAGCCAATAATATCCTGTTCGACGAGGCACTATAGCTTCAGGGCACTCAATCGCAGAGGTAACTTATTTTATCATAAGGCTACTGTAGCAGATTACATATCGATACCATTTCAAGTCCATATATTTGTGCATCGATCTCTTATACTGATATAATCGCTAGATTAAGCTTAAGACGTTTCATGCTCATTAGCAGGCATGGCGTAACCGTCGCCAGCAGTGATTTCCCTCCCTTCTAAATTTTACCCCCCCCCCCTCCTCTAAATTTCATGTGTGACACCAGACTTTAATTCTTAACGTAAATAAAATTGTATTCGAATATTCTGAAAGTGGCTCATAAGCCGGTGAAGATGACCAGTCTGAATTTGAAAACACTCCCCCTCCCCCTAAAATAAAAAGCTGGGGAACATACTGGTCGCCAGACTGGGGGGAAGGGGGGCAGGGGTTAAAACAGCATCTTTTTGAAGTGGTCCAAAGTTCTAATTGCCAAGTTGAACCGTAACAGCTAGCGGATCCAGCCGGGGGCCAGGAAACGTGGGGTTTCAATAGTTTTGTGCGATTAATAATAAATATCCATCACATTTACTCTCAGCGCGAAAAAGGAGATACATCAGGTGCCGTATTTGTCGAATGAAGCGAGGCTGTGGAGGTCCTGGCAAAGTGGGGTTCTAAGGGAGACAAGACTACAAGGATCTCATGAATTCGAAAATTGACTCCGGATATGAACTCCTAGCACTACATTTGAAATTTGTTAATTACAGTCCAAACACGTTTTGTGAATATATTTCGGATATCGACTTTGACAGTTTTAATTTACTTCCGGATGTGAACTCCTGACACTGCCATTTAATTTTGTTAAATACAAAAAGCCAAAATAGGTTTGTGAATATGTTCCAGATAATGACTCCAATGATTGCTTTTGTTTCAGATATGACTCATGTCACTACATTAATCTTTTTTTGTGCTTGTTATGAATTTTGTAAATAAATGAAATTCAGTGCTAGCAGTGCTCTTTATATATTTGAGCGATTCTGAAGTTTATGTTTGTAACTTCCGCTTCCTTATGGAAAACCAACCGGTTCATGCATCTGAAACAAATAACTGGCTAACTAATCCCATACCAGACATGGTCTGATAATCGGACGAAAACCGTGGTTCGCAGATTCGAATCCCGTGGAGAATAATTATGAGCGAAATGATTGCTGGTAGTCTGGTACCCTCGGAGTGATTCACGTAACTTCAGGTCGATGACGGATTCTTCCACCATCAAGTCCATCTGAAACAAATAACTGGCTAACTATATAGTCCAGTACCTGACATGGACAGGATCCCGGGCGAGAGGCCATAGTTTATGACATATGATTAGGCCAGGGTCGGCAACCTGTTATCACTTGCGGTTAAAAATCAAGGGTTGCGGGCCGCACATATTTTTAGAAAGTTAAAAACCGAACGGATGGCCGATGAATCTAGGTTATTTCACACAGTTCAGAAGTCGACATTTTACTTTTAAGCAGCGTGGGAAGACTGCGACAACTCGTGAACTCACCTTGGTCGTCTTACTTGAAGAAAAACATTTACAAATGACATTTAATGTGAAGCTTTGAGTTGCATCACGCTTGATACGTTTTCGACATTACTAAATGGGGAACAATTTCTAAATCGAACACTGGATGAAGCCGAGATTAAAACATTTTATAAATGGGAATCACTATCTTCATTGCATTGCATCTCAAAAAATTTCATTTGAATACTTTCTGCGCCATTAGACCCATTACCCTCAACAGCGTCCACTTCTCTTCTTTTTGTTGCCATTGTCTAATTATAATCAGATTATAAGCTCATTAAACGAGTAACTGTTTACTAAATTGTTTAGATTATAATATAATTTAGTCCACACGTGTCTCACAATTTATATTGTTACGTAAAGAGTATAATCGTCAAAACAGCTGTTTTGTTACTATAGTTCTATAATTCTATAGTTCTAATTCTATAATTGTTACTATAAGTGAAGCGTCGCGGGCGGATTATTTTACTTCGCGGGCCGGATCTGGTCCGCGAGCCGAAGGTTGCCGACCTCTGAAATAGGCTGTCTTATCGGTTTTCCTTTTTTGGGAATAAATATGGAAATCCTATTTAATCTTAACCTAACCAGTTAGTTCTGGTTTTGGACAGAGCGGATGTCCGATTGGTTGTTATCAATATAATCCTTCGATGATAATCCCACTGAAAATTAGAAACCCACTGGTCATGGAGCAGCGCAAAATAAATGAATAAGAGAATAAATGAATGGACATAGGCCGCGAGCCGAGGCCATTTATCTTTCAGTTTCGTAGCGCACATCAGGTAACTAACTGAAAATGATTTTAAAATGTTCTTTAGAAATTTAGTAACAAATATTGCCTTGTTCCCACTTCCAAAATTTGCACGTTTTACAGAAAATACGCTTTTACTACAATAAATATGTGTTACCATCTGTCCTATTTTCTCTGCTTTTCCGGTATCATGGGCCAATGAACGCAGACTTCGGCACGACGTAACAGTCAAGTTAGTCAGCTGTAGGTGGATCCCCAGTGGTCGGATGAATATCAGATGTACTCAACTGCTCGCTTTTGCGTTGAGTAGCCTTTCCATAGTTTTTTTCAGTTACCGGTAATATTAGTCCAGTTATTCTAAGGAGGTGTTGAAAAGTATAGGTAAGATATTAAACACTTGTATATCCTTGCCATAAATAGCAATTTTAGTTGAGCACTAGCTCATAAGACGTTGTTAAATAGGTACGGTGCGGTAACTCCAAGGAAGGCTAGACCTAGAATAATACTGTAATATGTCACAAACAACGATATTTTCTGGCTTGCATGAAATGTTTATGATTAATTTAATGACTCTTCTTGACTATTCAGCAGACTTATACTACTATATAGGCCACAGCATATTTGGAAATAGAAATTAATGGCTGTTTCTGTAATGCACGGTTGTGTGAAAGAGAAGAAATTAATCAATTTTACTAATGTCGGTTGGTCTAGATCTAAATTCATAGAGTCGACAAGAACCTGGGAAGCAATGATAAGTTATGCCGGAGTGGAAAGAAAGGTAGCATTGGAAATGATTGAGAGGTGAGAAATGAAGTTGTAGACAAACAGTTGATGTTTCAAAATATAGTCTATAGTCCATACTCATACTGTCATAGGACATTTCAGACTGTGATATATCAAAATTTAGTGTAGATATAGTCTAGTAATGGTATGCAAACACTGCTGGACTGTAGAACATGCAATGAGCATATATACGCTCATTTAGTACATCAGATAAAATGCATTATGTATTCAAGGTATTAGTTAGTATTTAGGGGTATTTTTAAAATCATGCTGCTCCAAATATTATTTTGCTTCCTTATTTTAGATACTGTACTACAAAAGAAAACGGCAATGTTCCACCAATCCGACCTAACGCAGGCTCTGATCCCTGCTGCTATCAGTGCTATAAAATGGATTAAACAAGAAGTCTTGAAGCTTAAAGGTATATGAGGTATACTTTTCTGCAATTGGAACTGCCCATCAAATTCATGTTGGAGACTTCATTGAGATTTTCAATTCACTTTTTTCCCTCGACTATGAAGATCTTTTGAGGTTAACGAGGTATTAATAAATAAAGCTGAGGAATTTGAAGAGGATATGAAGAATGTAAATGATACCGGTACCAGGGCACGTCTATTTAACACTGTCAAACATAAGGATTATACTCTCCACCCAACAATGATTCACTGAAGAAGCATGTGGCCCTCAAATCAGTTCTTGAGTTGGCAAACTGCAAAGAAAAATAGTCAAAATAATTTATGAAAGTGTGCCAAAATCAACTTAAATTGCACAGATTTTTGTTTTTGTATTGACTGCAGAAATCACAGTACACCTATAGAGGAAAAGTCGATTTTTGAGATAGTGGATTTCGAAAACAATTCAGAAGAAAGTGAATTAGATATTACAGTTGATTTAATAAGTATCATACATTTGTTTTGTTTTTTCGGACATTTGTTAGTGTCGTAGTCCTGTTTCTAGAAATATTATTGCCTTTGTTCAAATACATAACCACATAAACTAAAAAAAGATTAATTGTAAATTGTAATATTTCTGTTCACTATGTTATGTACATATTGTACATTCATTTAATTTTCTTGACTTTTGCGGTAAATTTCTAAGTGAGAAATAACTGATTTATTTGTGTTTTCGTGCTCACGATGTTAATTTGTGACTTCATTGCTTAAAAATAAATACGTTTGATACTTGATAGCTTCTATAAAATGGATGTAGCTTTTTATGCTGTTCTTGTTGTAAACTGCTTGTGGTTATTACATAAAAAATTTATTCTCAAATGTGAATCAGCGTTGTTGGTGTCGCTGCTTTCGAGGTCACTCCCGACTCCTGTCACACAATTAAAGTATTTTTTGTTGTTGGTTACAACTTACATGTATGCCATATTTTTCGTAATCTACCTAATAAATTATGATTGACTGAGGAAGTCCGATTTTGGTCAGGCAAAACATTACAGGAATACATTTGTGTTAGTGTGCTGTAGGGCTCTCGAATTGTATAGTCCTTATGTATGCGTTGTAAACTTATGGTTATTGAATTTCCGGGAACCTCTTATATTCAATTTCGCACCAGGATTGTGGAACAAGCTGTAATGCGTTCATTATGTTCGTTTTCACACAAAACTGAAGAATTTATTTAGTTACCAGATGTGCGCTACGAAACTCATTTTCTGGGCGTTTTCATGGTTTCGTCTCACGGCCCATATCCGTGGTAAGGATCTACAAGTGTTTAATAATTTACTTATACATTTTTCAACAACGTCTTAGCATAACTTAACTAATAATAACTAAACAGGGCTATGGAAAGCCTGCCCAACTCAGCGCAAGGTCGAGCAGAAATAACTAATATTCATCCGCTCGCTAACAGCTGGTTTAATTCAATTGTTACGTCATGCAGAAGTCATTGTTCAGTGCCGAAAATGTAGAGAATATAGGACAGATCGTAGCACATATTTCTTGTAGTAAAAGCGTCTTTTTCGTAAAACGTGCAACTTTTGGAAGTGGGAACAAGGCAATATTTGTTACTAAATTTTTAAGGAACATTTTAAAATCATTTTCAGGTAGTTACCTGATGTGCGCTACGAAACTCACTTTCTAGGCGTTTTTCAGGGCCTCGGCTCGCGGCCTAACAGTGAGAAAGAGAGAAAAGTCATTCAAAAAAATCGAAATGGAATTTGGATTTCTTACTTTTATTCATTTCAAAATCTTTTGCGATTTCTATTAGATTCGTTTTTCACTTCAAACTTTTGTGCGATGAAAATTTAAAAATTAACCACCGGGCCGTGGTTCCGTGATCGCATCTCAGCGATTTGGTGGTCAGACTACCGGTTTATGTGAGCCAGGGGTGTGTTACCTTTAATACAGCAGGGCCAGGTACAAACAAACTGGGTGAAACCGCGGGCCGCATCTTTATTTAACATAGAATTTTCTAGTAATTGCAGGTACAAAAAGACATTGTACCGTCTTATGCATAGATAATAAATTTGACTCAGGTATGGGCCTTGCAACATAAAGAGATTGGAATTAATAGCACGTACCAGATTAAAATTAATTAAAAACTCGTTTCGCGGGTCGCACATCATTCAGGCTGATCTGACCTGCGGGCCGCAAGTTGCATCCCCCTGCGTAAAAGATTCGATACCACTTCATTTTGGTTTTCGTGTCCATATATTTTAGAATTGCTCTTTTGTTTAATTCAAAATCCAACATACGGTATGTAGATTTGAATCCGGTAATTCCAATATCCAGATTATACTTTACCGGATATCCGATTCACAATAATTATAATAATCCATCGATAATGATCATACTTTAATCCACCGGTTCTCAACCAATGGTCTCTGGCTTACTACCGACCGACAAAAACATTTTCAGCTGGGCCGCAAGTTTACCGAACATTGCTAGAGTTATTGATTGATGAAATAATATGTTGCTGTTGTTTGTTGCAGTGGTAATTTCCAATCTAATTGCTGAAGTAAAAGTGTTTATATTGCGGGAATGATTATTTGTTTTCCTTATAGTTTTATCCCAGCATGAGAAAGTTCATGGAATTTTTATGCAAAAAGGTTGAGAACCACTGCTTTAGTCAAATATATAATCGGAGCAGTTCCCACACATATGGAGATTGATAAATAAAGGATTTGAATCTGTTATCTCTTGTTGTTTCTCTCTTTGTATTTGGTAAACAAGTCTTCCAAATTTCATTTGGTATTGAAGATTTTGTTTTTTATTTCGTTTCAATTTCCTTGTTTTTTAATTTTGCCTAATCGGCTTTTTCTATAATTTTTTCGATATTCGTTTTTTTCTCCACCCAAGGTTTTGTTTTTCAGCGAATTTATCCGAGATATTTGCTTACTTTAGTTTATCTGCGCAATAGTCTGAAATTTGTTTGCTGTCACAACTGCTGGTATTCAATAGTTGTGCCTAATTCAGTTACTTACTTACAGTCCGGTTTTATCTACATCGTTGAAAGATACAAAAAAAAACTTTTTTTTATAATGTTTTTACCACATATCTGTATGAAGTGCAAGAAATTGAACGGTACATTGCATACAAAAATTGCAAAACAAAAAAACATAATCAAAAATGGAAATTCTTTAGATATATATATGTACAATACTACAATAATTGATTATCTTTATGTGATTAGGTGTATTTTTTATGATTAGTGTTTGATGATGCTGTAACTGCACCGATCAACTGTGTTTTATATCTTAATAATAAATATAAAAAAATACCTCGGTCACTCAATCAACATAACTCGTATATTTTTTGTTAAAAATTATTTTTCTGTACACTTGTTTTTTTTTGTGAAAAATGAAATAACGATTGATTGTCTTGTGACTTTTCATCCACAACTTCCAACAGTTCACGTCACTATAAGCGCCTTTTTCGGGGGCGATTGGATAATTTATTTTCAACGCTGACATAATCTGATTTGCTTCCTTGGAATTCTTTACCATGCATGGCTTGGCGTTAGGAATGCGCTTTCCATTGCACCTCTGATTACCCTGTGTGGGTCCGCAGTTTCGAATTTTATGCCGGGTTAATTATGTGCGAGAGGATTGCTGGATTCCTCGCCGCCGTTCGAGTAACCGCTGTTCGGTTCCACCATTAAATCCATTCATCTGAGAACAAATACCTGGCAAACTAACCCCATATCCGACATGGACTGGTAACCAGACGAAAGGTTAAGGTTTGCCATATTATTAAACCGTCTTATCGAATTTCCCTCCCCCCGGGATGAATATGTAAATCCTATCCTAATATATCATTATTTTAGGCTTTCCATATCCGTGTCAATGTGCAGCCTTCCTACTGAATTACTCCACCAGAAAAAAATCATAAAAGCAAGATAATATGTAGTCAACCAGAAATTTAAAAATGCATTTCCATTAGTGAGCAGAAAGACTCTTGAAATCCCATATTTCCCGGCAAAAAAGTCGCTTTTCTAGGCCCAAATTTTTGGCTTGATTTTGGGGAGTCGTTTTATTAGGCGGGTATGATAATTTTTTTCGTGTCGCTTATTATTCAATTCGTACCAATTCGCCGGGAAATACGGTACTTGGAATCGACTTTTCGTATTTTATTGGCCATAAGGCGCCCTTGAAAAGCCCATTTTCTCATAAATCGATCATGCGCCTTATAAGCCTAATGTATGAATCAGGTAGTACTTCATTCTTTATTGCCTACACTCTACTCAAGACTAATACAAGTATTGATTTATAAACCGTTGCGTTTTATAGTCCGATGCGCCGGTGTGTGTGGATGTAAACCAAATCGAAGCAATCTATTGACTGTGCGACGTTTCTGTGTGTTAATCAATCCTAGGAAATTGGGGATTCCAATTAAATCAACGGAAGCGCTCGATTTGATTGATCTATATTTTCGCAAACAGTAAAAGCGATGAAATTGAATCTGATTTTCAATCCGGAGAGTAGAGATCAATGCTGCGTGGAAAAACAGTTTGCTAAAGTTTAATTACTTGGAGTGTGGATCGAATGTTGGTTCGTTATATACTTTAATTGTCATGAAATCCTTAATAATAAGAAATACGATTGCTTAGTTTACATTTGAACTCTGCAATTAAAACATCGTCCTGAGCAATGACATATTTATGGTACTCCCGAAGTATGTGAACCAATATGGCGGACACCGGAACGTAGCATGTGTACCAGGCTAGGGTTAGGCCATAATTTTATTCCAATTTTCCTCATTTTAGTTCTATTACGACTTCGCGGACTAGCCAAGTGACTCTTGTAGTATTTGTACCTGAAATTATGGCCTAACCCTAACCTGGTACACACACTACGATCCGATGTCCGCCATCTTGGTTCACATAATTCGGGAGTGCCATATTTATTTCAATGTTCAAGAGCATCTGACTCAATGTCCATATGATCGTATCGTGCATCTGTATGAGTGATTACCACACAGCACCGGTAACTCTGTAATTCGCCCGATTTGGTGGCGTACAGACCTGGCGTTTCCACTCAATGCTATAATAATTGTATTACCTGTTTATCTATTATTTCTTGGTGTCTTTCAATGCCCAACCTCCAACACACCACCTCTGGATCTAATTGAACGACAGTGTTAGTAACTAGTCTCCAGCAGTTTACACAGTTCAGCATTTCTGAACCTTTTTTACCTAGCCAATTGTGAATACCCCACGATTGGCTAGGGGTTGACCATATGATCTTTGTTTCTAATGAATGCTGCTGAAGCCATGATAACAGTGTTCTGAAAACTTAATTTCCGACCTTACAAATGTAATTAGATATTGAACCTTGGGTGTCGCGGTTCAATAACCAGTTTTGATTCCACGCGACTTTCTTTTTCCAGTAAAATGTGTGCTGAATTTTGTTATTTTTTACTGTATAAAAAGAAACAAGAGAGCTACGCACAAATATATGGACACGTTAGACCAGAGCGAATCAGTCCTTACCGGTACCTTTGACGCTACCGGTACCCTCAAAAAAGTTCTGAATTTCCAGTAGCAAGAATTTTGCAGAATCAAAACGTACAGCCAGTCATGACACTGACTAAAATCCGTGTTCCCATGGATAAAAAATAATACAGCAAAATTTTAGACGAAATATCAAATTTCATAGAATTCACGCAAAATTTTGAAATAAATAAAAGTAGTAGCCTTCTAGCGAAAAAATTAATCTTTAACCACTGAAAATTTCAAAGCAATTGGTCCAGTATTCGAAGAGAAAAGCGACTTTTTAAAAACGTGTCAAAGAACAAGAACAACAACAACAACAACATAATATTGAAACGATCGTTATGGCCACTAAACGTGTCCAATAAACTTGACTATGACTATGATAATACACGATACAAAACATTGTGGGAAGTGAAGAAAGTTCACGCCTCCCTCGTCAAGTCCACGCATCTGAAACAAATACTGTACCTGATTACTAATTCAATACTTGCTAAATGGGACGAGTTGTTTTGGTTTGCCCTACGATTAAGCCATCTTGTCGGGTTTCCTCTCCCCGGGATAAATATGTGAATTTTATCCTCCCTATTTGACTCTCGGTCATCGCCCTTTAGCGGTTATATTATTTTGAACACGCAATTCGCGGGGGCCACTCGATCTGGTGGAAATTCTGGAAAGGTGAGTACCATGTTTTATTGCATTATTCCTAGGCTTACCATATTCCTGAAGCAAAAACCCCGCTTAGTAATAGTTTACACATTTCGCATACCATTGTGGGTAGATTACGGGTATCAAAATTAGCTGTAAATCCTATTAAAATATCCTCTATCGGCCTTCGCTTCAAATAACTGAATAATGGAAATTGTTCAGCTCATTGGAAAACTTGCACTTTGTTTACGGCTTTAATGCTTCAACGACAGTACAGTTGGGTGTTAAATTAACGCATGGTTCATACCGTACTTCCTGTCATATGGCTATGACATAATAATTTTTCTCTCTATCTGAACAAATGAAGTGAGACACAAATCAGTGGTAAATCGGCTGCCTCAATTTTGTAATAGTATCAAATAGAAAAATTATTTACGACTATCATACTGCAAAACCAGAACAATTTAGTCTATCGCCGGGACGGTTGAAAAACCGGGACTGTCTCGGCTAAACCGGGACGTATGGTAAGCCTAATTATTCCTAAATTTTACAAGATTTTGACCACACTTTGAAAACACGTTTACAAGATTCTTCGCCGTTGTAGGTAAACAGTAAATGAATTTACCGCTACCCCATTACAGTTCGTTCCGGAGCTCCCGCCATCGTACCGATAACCACAACCAGACTACCATATTCATGTCGTTCAAGAATACGGCAATACCGTGTTTCCTTTACCATCAAGTCCATGCAACCGAAACAAATAACTGGCTAATCGCTACCTGACAAAGACTCATTTAGGCTTTCCGTATCAAAAAATATTGATATTTTTTGTTATTACATCTGCACTTTTTACAGTAGACAGGTAGAAAGCAAAACAAAAATAGAGTTTTTGGTATTATATTCATGATTATATTCCTGTATTCATACCTCCACTGCATTTCAAATCTTTACTTCCTTTGTCCACTTTCCTATTTGGACATGCAGACATGCTGACATGGGCTTTCTCTGTTTTTACACTTGTTCAAATCAAGACGAAAGCAGGGAACAAACTTGATGTGCAAGATCACATGAGATAAATTAGTAAGCGCATTTATGTCGCGCACGTGAGAAGTGGCAGCTAATTTTAATGTGTTCCGAATAGCTCGATGCTATGTTCGTCTATTGTGTTTTTGGTTTGAAAAGTGTTGGAGTCCGCGGTTACTTCAGAAAAGCATAGGGGTCTGCAGGCACATAAAGTTTGAGAACCACAGGTCTATATTAATATATGTATATCGTTTGAAAATATTAAATACACTGGAATAATATAATCGTATAATAAGTGTGTGTTCACGAATATTCTCTGACATACTTTGTGGTCACAAATATTCGTATGATTAATTTCATAGGCGTTCTTGAGGAGCCTCTGGCAGTTGAAAATGTTGATTCGTTTTGGCTTCGCTCCACCAAAAATTTTTGATTTGAAATATTCTAAATTAATACTTTTTTTGGAAACCCGCAATTGCTGACCGGAATTCTACATAGTTCCAGTAGCGCTTGGCATAACTCGCTTTTAACTTTTCTCGGAGATGAGTTTTAATTAATTTTGAGTGAATACTCGTAACTTTGTTTAGATATCTTCTACTTCTGATTGAGAGCGCATGTAATAATTCTAAATGGTTTTAGCTCTGTATTTCATTGGTTATTCGTAAATCTGTAGCCTTGCTGAGAGATGAGTCTCCTTTACTTCTGAGTGAGTGCCAGTATTTTTGCTCAAAGATTAGTCTCCTTTGCTTGTGAGTGAGTGCCCATAACTTTGCTCAGACATAAGTTTCTCTTATTCCGAGTGAGTGTTCCTAAATTTGACTTAGCTCGGAGATAACTTTTCTCAGAGATGAGTTTTCTTTACATCTGAGTGAGTGAGTGTAATTTTGCTCAAAGATGAATCTCCTCCACTTGTGAGTGAGTGCCCATAACTTTGATCAGAGATGAGTCACCTTTACTTCTGAGTGTGTGCCCATGACTTTGATCAGAGAGGAGTCTGCTTTACTTCTGAGTGAGTGCCCGTAACTTTGATCAGAGAGAAATCTTCTTTACTTCTGAGTGAGTGCCCATAACTTTGCTCAGAGATGAGTCTCCTTCCTTTTTGAGTATGTACTCATAACTTTGATCAGAAATGAGTCTCCTTTACTTCTGAGTGAGTGCCCGTAACTTTGCTCATTGATGAGTCACCTTTACTTCTGAGTGAGTGCCCGTAACTTTGCTCATTGATGAGTCTCCTTTACTTCTGAGTGAGTGCCCGTAACTTTGTTCAGAGATGAGTCACCATTACTTCTGAGTGAGTACCCTAAATTTGATCATAGATAATTCTCCTTTACTTGTGAGTGAGTGCTCTTAACTTTGCTCTGAGATGAGTCTTCTTCACTTCTGAGTGAGTGACCATAACTCTGCTCAGAGATGAGTCTTTTTTACTTCCGAGTGAGTGCCCATGCTGATCGATGAATTTACTTTACTTCTGGGTGAGTGTAAACTTGCTTTGATCAAATTATCTTTAGAAACATCTATTTTAGAATCTGTGTGTATTTTCATATTTATTACATTCGGATATTAATACTTCACACTTTTCGGGCGAACTTTGAACTCCAAACTCTTTGATTGTTTCAAAATCTCACTAAATTAACCCTCAATAAGCCTTTTCACCATTGATTTTTGCTAATGTATCATCTATCAGTATTAAAAGGGTTAATATCCTACTCCCGATTCCCTCGAGAGTTCCGCTTAAATGTCAAGGACGCTACGAGTCTTTACATCATGTTTAAGAATACATGTGAACGTCGTGTGTTTTCTGATGCTTTTCTCATCACTGTATATAGTACTGGATGCACTCGAGACAATAATATATGTGTTCGAAACAAGGTTCTGAGCCCTCAACTAAAAGTGGAAAGAGTACTGATAGAAGAGTTGCAAGTTTGCCCAAATCAAGGACCCAAGTCTTCAACTAAAAGTGGAAAGAGTACTGATAGAGGAGTTGCAAGTTTGCTCAAAGCAAGGTCCCAGGCCCTCAACTAAGAGTAGAAAGAGTACTGATAGAAGAGTTGCAAGTTTGCTCAAAGCAAGGTCCCTAGCCCTCAACTTGAAGTAGAAAGAGTACTGATGGAAGAGTTGCAAGTTTGCTCAAAGCAAGTTCCCGAGTCCTCAACTAAAAGTAGAAAGAGTACTGATAGAAGAGTTGCATGTCCGCGAGTAGAAAAGTTGGGAACCACTGTACTAGAGTATCTGTAATCGTATAATGCTATCGCAAGGGTGTAAGTTAAGTGTGTTTGCTGCAAGACTCGCTTGTTATATTCAATATGGTGAAGTTCACTCAAGTTCAATGATTAGCCTAGGTGGATTTATGAAGAAGTGGCCACTCGTGCCATTTCAGCCAGCTGCTGTAGCTCTATAGAATACCGGGGATGTGGCGAGTATGCCATCTGTGACCCTAGCTCTGTTTGCACTGCTAATATGATGCCCGTCCGGGCAAGCATTCAAAATTGAACAGTTTTAATTAGACATCAGTGTGAGGGGGGGAGGGTACTTTTGTATCCTTAGAAGGAATCATTTGTATTCTAAATTGGGTCATATTCAAAAAATCACACAGTTGATCATCTACAATTCACAGACACAAAGATTCGTGAAGTTTATTTTTGGTCTTGAATATCAGACTCCAAACGCTTAAGCCATCATGGCAAGCTTATCTCTGATTTATATCGTAATAGTGCCCATATCATATATTCTTTTTATATCATATTTTAAAATGGGCATTTTTCGATATAATAATTATTATCAATCATTTTTTTTTGGCCAATTACATTTCCCGAGATCTATGAAAGCAGGAAAATGTTTAGCAGGGAAATGTTATCTATTCAAAATAAATACCACTTTGATCAATTTCATGAATAGAGATTTTAAAATTGCAAAAAAGTAAATCCCAATTATCTGAATTTTTGGAATATATTTTTCTCAATAGAATTTCAATAGCTCTGATTTTAAAATATGTTTAATCTTTTTTTTTGTACATTTCTAGTTAGACCTAATTTATAACAGGGTGTCCAACATTTCGCTGGATTTTATAGCGATACCAATTGAAATTTCCTTTGTCTTTGTTAATTAATAGTTGTTATCGTGCTTGGGAGTTCTCATTTATCAAAATTTATTCAAACTCACAATTGTTATTTCTACAAAATTGGGCTAAATTTTTTGTACACCCAGTTTATTTAAAAGAATTTACTCAACAGAGTTTTATGAAGTTTCATTTTCAAATATAAACAAGTTCAAAGTTTATTGTAACTTCATTTTTCACATTTCCAGTTTGATCTATTATGTCATAAATAACAGTTTTGTTCGTTAGGTTCCCGGCTTTGTGTTCATGAGATAGAGGAAGTGAGGTCATATTTCAGGAAGGGGACAAGACACATTGCACTGCTGTACTGCAGAGGTCAGAAAAGTCCGTTTTGTTTATACTTCGATAATATGTTCAGCGCTGTGCATTAGTTTTTAAATTGATTATATTCTTGATTTTATGAACTTTTATTTGAAAAATCAAAGAAACAAACAAATCGTTGTTTTTCTAACATATTTTGTGTTGTTTGTTGAACGCCACCAAATTGGAATATTTGATTTTCCAAATTTGAAAATATTATATTACTAAATATATCATTACTTAGGATAGTACCGAATATCGTCGCATATAAGCCGATCCTCTAAAAACGGCCTTGAAATGGTGGAATTATAGAAGTTCTCATATAATCCGACCTCACACATTGTACACTCTTATTGTGGGAACGCTTAGTTGTAACTGTTGGAATTAATTCAGCATAATGTCATTTCGTTTATTAAGTGCGATCAGAGTTATGCTTGTATAAGCCGACCCCTTGGTTTGGCAATTTTGTTTGAGTTTTAAACTCTGCCTATATGCGAGGATCTACGGTAAATTATTTGGTTTTAGGCCTTCATTGCTGTGCACATAATATAGAAAGTAGATCATGGTTTTTAGGTTCTGAAAAACTGAATTCAACCTTTGAATGAAGCAGACTGAATATTTATTTACTGCCTGAATCAGTTGTATTGAATATGGATAATTTCTGTTTTGGAAAGAATTTAGAATAATCTTTTGTTTGAAATTTTGTCTTGTATGATTAATTTAATTCGAAGAATTTGCTGAAAGTTTCTGATACAGAAAATGAAGAAGGAGTGATAAAAGTGTTGCAAAACAGAATATTGGTCGGCTCCAAGCAAGGTCCTGAACCTTAGACCAGGGCTACTCAACTATTTTCACCAAAGGTCCGTGTACAGAACTTAAAAACTACTGGGGTCTGGTCTTTCATTCGACATCGTTGAATGCGACTTTCTCAGGCGGCTAGTGATTATTCGCTAATCAAGATAGCGCTATTCTCATTGTATATAATCACATTTCATAAAAGGAAACCTTCACGTTAACCAGGTGGGCCAATGATCCAACATAAAGAATCAGGTGCGGTCCAAATCAAATACTCAAAAGGTTCAGATTTGGACCGCGGTCTGCCAGTTGAGTAGCCCTGCCATAGACTACAAGTGGAAAGACTGTTTTTGGCAATCAGCCAATCACTGATGTGCCAGTAACTTTATTTTTGTTACACAGGTTTAATAGGAATGCAAACATCACTAGCGATCGCACTTAGTGCTTAATAGGTTTATTTTTAGTGCTGTAAAAGGCTTTAAATGTCGGCTCTCAATTTTAAAATTTCCACTCGGCATTAGAAGCTAATAAAATATTAATCTCATGATGCGGGGCTGGTAAAATTTTTAAAAGCAAATAAACCTCACCAAGTGTGGTATGTGCTAAATCTCAGTATTTTGTGGTCAAATTATCTATGTAGTATGTTTGAACAATGATAATTTTTCTGTTGAATATTAACAGGCCCCGCCCAAGAAAACAAACTTTAGATCGTGCGCGTTTGAATAGCTTGCTATTTGTTGCTTAGAAACGAGTATTAGGCAGTTACCTAGCACTTTGTTTGAATATGAATACTAAAGATAGATTAGGTGTGGTAGCGGTCAGGGACTGTTTATATTCAAGTCTAGAAACAGGGATGCCAAAAGCCAATCTATAAATTCTTTTTTAATTGTTCTGTTTGATATAGTATGTTTTTTATTTTAAGTATACAGTAATTTAGAAGCTCTATACTAGACTGCATAATAGCACCTTTCATTTTCAAAAGAATGATCAAAAATTCGTTTATATAGTAAATTCATCTCTTCAACTTGGCCTAATTTACAGTGTGTCCATGAAGTCCCTTTACAATTTTAATTTTGTTATGAAGTCAGTTCTCAATATATCTTAACCAGGTTTGTTGTTTTTTAATCTGTAATCGTTATGATAAGTATTTTTACTTCATTTAGTACATCTGTGAGGGCCAAAACAATATATGGTATCGATGAATTCCGTTTGTAATTTTAAAAATGTTTTAGACTTTATGGGACACCCTATATATTAATATATATAATATGATATATTTGTATTCAGTGTTTGAAACATTTATTTCAAAAATGTATTCGGAATGGTGTATTATTATATATAGGGTTTGTATGGATGGAATTGCTAAAGATAGATTAGGTGTGGCAGGGTAGGAGGCTGTTTAATAGTTCCTCAGTTGTTTTGTATTCTGGGGCCTCTTGTCTTCTTGAACAGGATATCAAAAAATGATCTGAATAATTGGTGCGATATTTAAAAAAAATAGGTTCCAAGTATTTCTGAAAGTGTAAAATAATAAAATCGATCAGAAAACGGTTTTGCCAAATTAATTTTTATATTCAATGAGTTTGTCTGTTGATCGTGACCAAATTTATTATAGGCTACTCAAATTTCATAATTGGAAATAATAATATTTGAAAATGTTTACAGAATAGTAGACACTTCTATTGTTAGTGCTTTTTCAGCTCGGTGAAAATAAACAACTGATTACTGATGGAGATCTGTGTGATATCTGAGTAATTCCATGTTTAAAATTCTGGGAAGAGGGAGACAAATCAATTGAATATTTAAATTCTCTTTTTTAAACTTTTTACATATTCGATATAGTATATTCATGATGATATTATTCGCCAACGCAATACAAAGTATCATGACATAATAAAAATACCGAAAAGAGACTAATGTAAATCGTGCAACAGGACTCACGAGGGACCTTGAAATTCTTGAAAAATCAGCCATTATCATTTGAAAAATTGGAATTTTTTAGCATTTCATAATGGGTCTTCAAGATGAGGAATTGACTTCATACTTCTCCTGACAGTGTAATGATACAAAATAAATCCAAAACGGTTGTGCTAATCTTTTTTTTTGGGGTTACTTGCTTATTTCATCAATTTTCGTCAAATTTTTTATCCGTGCAATTGGTGCAAATTTATCTAGTGAATATGGCTCAATTTGGAGAATATTCAAATCTCCTATTCTAAATTATATTCCCCCCAGATAAAAATCTGCACATGTAGCATTGAGGTTAACTGCATTCAACCCCCCTCTATATTTTATTTTGAAAATTCTGACCCCGAAATTGATACATGAAATCTGTTAATTTTCTATTAATATTTAAAAATTCCAAACACACTTTCAATTTCAAACAAGAAATTGTACCCCCCCCCCCCCTCCCCAAATTCTCCTCAGTTCAGCATATGTTGCTTTTCTATCAATAGATCAATGTAATGAGCCTTCCTGTCTACTTGAGTTTCCTGCTGGATTACACAATTGTAATTAGAAGCTAAGCCAGTCATTAAATAGGAATTATTGAATATATCGATTGAAAAATTGTTCCCTCCTTTATCTGATTGTGTATTATAATTAGTGTTCCTTTAGGATTTCCCTCACCTAGATAGTTGATACGACTGTTGATGCTCAAGTATACACGGACACCGATGTCATATGAAAGTGCTCCCAAATTATATAAAAAGTGTTTCCAAATGGTATAAGAAGTGATCCAAATGGTATAAGAAGTGATCCAAATGGTATAAAAAGTGTTCCCAAATGGTATAAAAAGTGTTCCCAAGTGGTATAAGAAGTGATCCAAATGGTATACTTCAACTTCTCCCTATAACGCATAAAAACTATATTGGAATTTGTTATTCAATCTGTTTGCGTTACGTGCAACTTGTACGCTGGCTTTTGTACATTTGTAATAGTTCATAAAAAGTGAAAAATGATAATAATAATACACAAAAATACAAATTTTCTCCCCAAAAACTTTCAAATTATTTCCCGGTTAAATATTGAATTAAAGCTCTCAACATTCTAAGTCATTATTCAAGAAATGTGTGAGAAATATAAAATTATTTGATTTTAGCATCCAGGATTCGACTTCTTTTATGCAATTTGTTACAATCTTCCAAAAATAGAAGTTTCAAATCTTTTAATCAGTAACTGTCTTTATTTAAACAAAAAACGACACGATTTTATGAATGGAACTGATTGTTACCATATAAGGGAAGCATTTATGACACAACAAGTTAATGATTTGTGACATCACATTGTAATAAAATCATGATCAGATATGGTCAAGCTAGCTTTAGAAAAGTCTCTCTTATATTAGAGTGTGTTATAATGGCCTTCATCAATCATATGTTAATTGAGTTTTCCTGTTATGTCAGTTGTTGCCTACAATGTAGTTTTAAACGATGAGTTTCTTATAAACTTGCAATGACAGTCATTTTTTTCATTAACTACTTGACAAATTGCTTTGAAATTTTCAATGGTGGACGTGGAAGGTTGTATTTGTCGCTATCAGGCTATTACTACCGGTATATTTATTTCATTTCTGTAGGCTCTATTGGATTATTTTTTTTGGTGTGCAGTAATGTCATCAAAATTAAAATTTGTGCATCTTGAGCAGATCCCTGTTCCTCATTATCTGGTGGTCAGGCGAAGCCGTGAAAATTTTAGTACCAGTAGTCTTCTGTGAAAGATTGTATACTCCTACTACTTCGTTTTGGGCTTTGTATCCATATTCTCGAGCATTGCTCTCTTGTTATTACCGGTAAAAACTAACGAAAAGACAGATCTCTGAAGTAAGATCGTATCAACATTTATTACTAAGCAGAGGATGTTGTAATCCCAACAGTGCTGCAATCTGCTATGTGGTTAATTATCCAAAACCCCATAGAAGCATTTTGATTATTTTAATCGCAACCACGGCGAACTCTCTCTGAGGTTACAACCTCATGGGGATAGGATTAACGTGCTTTCGTAGGGTGATTCGTGCAGTATATTAGGTTGGGAAATCCCACACCTAACCATGTGCAGTGCCTTCAGTTTAACAAATTTATTTCTCTATGAAGAATGTATTCAAAGAGTTAAGCAGTGTTTCAAGATCCGCGAGCCAGAGAGTCTCAACACCTGTGGCCACCTCCTCTTCTATACCAATAATTATTTTTGCTTTTAACGAGTTGCAGAGTGATACATGCCGTTCATAAGGTTATTAATCCCTTACCTATGGATATGTGATGAATTTTGCTAAATCGCAATTATAGTTTTCTGAAATATAGCTTTCTAAGGGTACAGATATTTGAAGTTACTATTTTTCTTTAGTCAATTCACCATTTTTGCTTATGTTCAATTATTATTTACTGTATAACAAGGATATTCCTGGTTCGTGTTGCAGATATATTTATGTATAGGCTGGATAGGATTTACATATTTATCCCCGTGAGGAGGAAAGACTATAAAACACTTCATCATAATGGCGAACCACGGCTTCTCGTCCAGTTACCAGTACATATCGGGCATGAGATTAGTTAGTCAGTATACATGAACATGATGGTGGAGAGAGCGGTAACCGACCAGCAGTTACAGGAACCACCTTACCTCGTTGAGGAGTCCAACAATCAATCCTCTCACACATAATTATGCCAACAGGATTGAAAACTGCGGGCGCGGTATGTGTTCACGCACTTGTTATTTCTGTCTGCCGTTCACATGTTCACGCTGCTTCTTGTCCTGTAATAATTACCGTATTTAAAAGACGCTATTATCCCGACATGTTCACGCTGGTTCGAATGCTGTGGGGATAATTATGTGCGAGGGGATTACTGGATTCGTTAGCGCCGCAGGGTGATTCACGTAACCGTTCAATGCTTCTCCGCTGTCCATATTGGGAACAATTAACCAGTTGGCTATTTCCACAGGATAAGTCCCTCGTTAGGTTCTTAATTAAGTCTTCCGATCTCATCTTCGAAATATTTATGAAGAAATCTTATTTACGAATAAACAATCTTTCCCGTCAGGAACAATTTTGAAAAACACTAATCTACGTTTTGTTTTGCGCTTATCTATGCTTATATGTCCCGTGATGATAAGAAATGTAGATAATAATCAGTTGCGCGAGACATGATCATTATCTTTCCATGCTCTTGCCCCGGCGGATACGTATTCGTATAATGCAAGGATGCTGTAGCAAGATTAAAGATAACTATCCTAAGTGATTCGAAAATCTTGTAGGTTGTAGCACTTGTAGCATAATAACACAAAAAATACATTTCTGTCGGTGTGCAGCAAGACTGCTTATCGTATAGAATATATAAATAACGCAGAAATTAATAATAATCGGCTTCCAATCGACTCCCCTAGATAAATGCGAATTCTAATTGGCAAAAAAATCCATTTTATCGACTTTCGTATCCGTTGGGTAATTATTATGTAAAGTGGTATTCCTTCATCGACTTTCCTAGCTATGTGTGCTTTAGGATGTCCGCCCCGCGTTTATCTGAACCTAAACTCGTGTGTTTTGAGTCCTTTTTTGCAACCAAAACCCCGGATTTTTTATGAGCAACGTCCGGGCTTTAAGTACAATATAAAGTCATACCTACACGCTGCTTACACCTAAATTTTTACAGGCGTCGTTCGAAGTATTTTCACGAATAATGAATAAAAGTCGTGGACGCAGAGTGATTGCGAAAACCTGAAACCATGGTCAAAAATAACGAATCCGAATCAGTCTCGTAAATATAAATTGGGATTTTTCCCGGTACCAAAATGTCTTTTCGACCATAATCGACCGCAAATGCGGGGCAATTTTACAATTTTTGTCACAGTATGTAGCATAAGGTCCTGAAACGAATGCATAATTCAAATGCCATGTAACCTACAGATGGCAGGTGCTCATCAATAAAATCGCAAGCGCCGTTCTGACTTCGACAGCAAAGGAGCTAATTATGGAGAACCCGGCTATTTTCATAATCGTGATCGGCTTAAGCGGGAGCCTGCATTTCCTCGGAATAATGGTCAAAGCGATGTTCCAGTGCGATTGTTTCCAACCTTTTTCGTTGTATTGCCCTCTTCGCCTATTTTGAAACTTTTTATTCCCCCTCGCTATGCACGAAAAGTGATTCATTTATTCAATCTCTTATGGACACTTAGCTATTGTGCTTGCGAACCCGTTTTTGTAAAACAGGAAATTACCTGATATCCATTCCAGTTTAAATATTCAAGTCCACGCATCTGAAACAATTAATTGGGTAAATATTCTTATATCCGACATGAACGCTCCCCCGAGATAAATATGGGTATTTTAACATGGAAATGACATTAATATTACTATGTTCCGAGAAAACAGCGCCGATAGCGCATTTAGAATTTATTTAACTTGCCATTGGAGTTCAGAGCGCACCGAGCGATTAGTGGTGTCGTTGCCGAGTTGATGTATTATTCAGTCCATTCGTTTTAAATCTTTTCAAATATTCACGTATGCGATCTTTTATGCATATCCTCTGAAATCTGCATTCTATCGTCATAAAACGTGATCGAATTAGGATGTGTGTCTACATAATAGAGTGGCAGCTGGTGCCTAGCGACCACTTTTTGATCGATAGTGACGAATCAATACAGTAATTCACGCCTATTATAGCTTCACAATGCTTCGACGGTTTTATAGGCAGCTAGTAAAATCGAAATTTAGAACGTACATATGTGGTTTTTGAGGAGAGAAAAGGCGGGAAACATCGCGAGTTATCGGCAATTTAACGCCAGTTTGAGTCCATACATCGGGCCTGGCGTGCGTTTAAAATCAAAATTACCCTCCCAAATCTGATTTTGTAGGTCAGGCCGCTTCATATTTTTAGTTGTATTTGGCACGATTTTTTCGCCAACTCAAACACGTTTCGCTTAAAATATGAAGGTAGCAAACAGACGTTTCAATATTTTTGCTATTCTATTTGAAATGGAAGTTGAATCGATTTAAAACATTGAATAGCTTCACCTTTCCACGGCAATGGCAATATGAAATGATTTGAAAATGTTAATTTCCTTGATTCAAAAAAGCACGTCCCACTTTGAAAAAGCCTGACCCGTTCCACAACCTAGCGCACTTGTGTACAGTTCTTGTTGCCGACGAACTGGTTCCTAGTACAATACTTGAAAGTAATTCGGTTTCGACGTGATGACACTTTTGTTTAGATTGCTAGAGAGGCATGATATGTAATGGAAATCGTAAATAAATTACCCTGTCGGTATTTATTTGGGACGTCGAAAATCATGGCGAACAGCACTTATACAGGAGGTAATTGTGAGGTCGGCAAACTTTTGTCGTTCGCGGGCCAAAATTAAAGGTTGTAAGTCATTGGCCTGCTATAGACCCACATGTTAGAAATGGCTTCAATCTACATTCGAATGGCCTCGACGGTAGAAGTCTTTTCGGCGGTGTATAGAGGCAGTAGGCTAGGAATTAGGATGGATATCTGATACCTGTCGCTATTAGAAAGTTAATACCCCGCCACATTACCAGCAGGTGTGATTTTTAACGTAGCAGACTCGATGTGTACTCGACAGATTTGAAATCCCTCGAATAAATAATACAAATCGATCAATATTTGCTCATCAAAAGCAGTCATTACCGGTTAATCCGGGTAATTCTTCCGTCGATTTTCAAAAGCTTCCATCTTGCTCTTCCCTTCGTCGGCAGCTGGGATCAATACACCATAATTACTACCCGCTGTTTCGTCCGCGTCTGTCTATAAAATATTAAACATGTGGCTCCGAAAAAGCTTTTAAAAACTCGAGGGTAATCAATTCCGTGTCGTATATATACATTTATTCAAACCCTTGTTTATTTATATTTGCGTGTTCTGGGCGAAGCGAGCTTGTGCTTTTAGATTGGAGAGTGAAGTGCTGACTTTTCTTTGAGTAAGCGAACGCGAGTATTTCTTCAATTCTACTACAGCTTGACTTAGAGATCGTTTGGGGAAGACTCATATCTGGTAGTGTTAAAGTCTTGTCACTGATTTTCTGGCTTGTTCTTTGATTCTGTTAGGTTGAGATACCTTAAGTTTAGTTATTGTCTCACCTTCTAAATTATCCCAACTTACGATAAACAAGAGTAAAAATAAAAGATTCGAAAATTTGGCAGGAAAATAATAGAATAGCACCCCCTGTTCGTATATGCTAATTTTAATGGGTACAATCTAATATGTTGAACGACGAATTATTCGACCTGTGGTGCGATGCGTTTAGGTATAAAGTTGGAATTTTAGAATGCTACTTTATTTCGACGTAACTTCTATTTAAAATCAGTATCATGTTTTTTTGTGACGTGGCATTCATTTTCATTCCGAGCTCAGACAAGCGCAATGATTTTGTGTATCGTAAAGTCATGATTTAAAAAAAGTGTGGGATCTTTGTTGCGTAATGAAATTATTGTATATCTTTTTTATACATTTTTATACTTTGAAGGGTTTTACAATGTTTATTCGAAGAAAGTGAATAGTTGCAAGTTTTGTTCGAAGATCGGGGATTTTTCAGCGCAGATTTTAAACTAAAGAAGCTCGCAATCCGTCTATCAAAGTATCTTGCAATCTTCAAAACTCGCGATAGCGCTCTTTAAAGCTTTTTGTTTATTTGTTTGTTTAAATTTTGCCTCCTTTGTATTCGTGTGGAGTATTTTGGTCCACCCTTACTAGTGGTAAAATAAATAAATAAAGCTAACCGCCGTAGCTTATAAAAACACTGAACGATCGTTTGTGTGTTAAAATTCGTTCCTGGAAGGCTATTGAATACCGTCGAAGCGGGATATTCATCCATACAGATTTTTATATATATTTATTGTGACAGGGCTGAGTCTTCGCGGCCAAATATAATAAGAAAAGGTGAAAACTTGATTGAACTGCTCCAAGCCTCGCTTCAATCGCTTATTTGCTGGCTCGTAATGCACCACCAAAATTTTATATAATTTCAATAGCTCTTGGCGGTTCCGTGATCGTTGATAACTTTGCTATCATACATATGAGTCACTTTTACCTCCGAGTGAGTTCTGGTAATTTTGCTCAGAGGGAATTGAAAAGGTTTTGGATATGAGTAAGGCTGTATGACCAATAGAAAAATAAGTGGCACGGAACTCAGCGGCCGGAGTTTCATGTCACGTCCTGCGTAATGTATTGATCATTAATTTGGCGACTCATGGAAGCCGGTCATTTATAAATAGTTGTTTCGCTTTAAGACCAAAACGTTTTCTAAAATAAAAGTGACCGAATAAGGGATTTCCATATCCTGCGCAATCAATTTCGCATGGAAATAATTATTTGTGCTCATCGGGTATTATTATTTATCGAAGTGGCATTGTGTCTAATTACTACTCCGTTTCCTGCCTTTGTGTTGGTCGTTGTGGAGCCCAACCTTTGTCGTAAAATTCGCGATTTTGTCGCGATTTGCAATTCGCGAGTTTGTGTCATTTGCGGGAATAACTTTTATTATAAATTATCAATAAAACACCCCTTCCCAAAAAGCGGAAAAATACTGATAGAGTTGCAAGCAAACACTCACATTTTAAATGGTGATTTTTTGTCATGGTGACGTTAAATGCGAGATTTGAAGCTTCTCCATCTGTGCTGTCGGGGAAGCAGCTAACGAGGCGAGCCGACCCGACTCAGCCTATTCAATGCGTATTGTTTGCATGCTGAATAAATTAGCTCCTGAATCGCCGTGCTATTTTGGGAGCGTGGTGGTTTTAGATAGACGAAATAAATGTTCGTATTGTAGCGGTTCGCCAAGTATTTGAATATTATATGAAAACACAGTTTGGAGAAAATACGACGGTTTGCCAAGTATTTTAATATTATATGAAAACACAGTTTGGAGAAAATACGACGATCCATGATATTTTACGAATGCTGACATTTATTATGCGGTACGGTACACTTATTTTGAACTCATAGTCTTCTGATTTTTGATGTACCACTTTTTCTTACAAATTTCCGATTTCCCATTAACCCGTATTTATTTCACAGTGACTTAATTAAATGTAGCTCTTCGGGTCGGCAGCGAGTGCTGGCTTGTGACTTTTATTATAGCAGTAGCATTTCCTTGTTAAAGGGCGGTTATGGATGGGTATCATGGCGAATGGTGTGTATATTGGGACATTTTTGCGAGCGCGTTAAAGGATATGTATCATCGCGTTTATTTCTACGGCAATGCTGAAGTCGGAAGATTACGGACTTGTAGTTCTTTACATATCGTTAGATAACGGTAGGCTTCTTAGATAGGTTATTTTTCGGAGCGAAAGTCGTGTCATAAACGTCGTACGAAAACTTTTTGCTCAAATTCTCCCAGAGTGAATTCATCCAAGTGCGACGTGGCCGTGACTTAGCTTGGAGATGCCACATTTTCCAAGTAATTACCGGATTGAGAGAATTGATGTATTCTGATCAGGAACCGGCACTGAGATTATCATCGCATTGAAATACTAGTGAAATTTCGCGTATGTAATGGAGAATTAAAAGACCCAGACGGCATTGTCGACATTCGATATAACTAGTTTGAAATGTCGAGGGATTTTAGGTTTGTGACGCAACAGACTTAAAAAGAATTTGGAATGATGCCAGATACGCGTCATGTTACAGTTTTGCAACAAGACGGGTGGCGAATTGTTCTGGACTTGTCTTTCTCTCTCAAAGCTCAAAAATAGGGCTGTGCAAGTTCAAGTGACCTATTTTTGTATATTGTGTTCATGTCTCTTGAGAGGATTATCTTGAAATCGGTTTTGAGGGATTTGGTTTAAGGTTTAAATTGTTGGCTTAAAAATAAATACTTCCTCGTGAGCTCGATAAAGATTGAAAAGCCGGAAATGATTGGACAAACGCTTATGTCATCAACTCTTCTTGTCGTGCTACTCCGACCGGCATTAAAGTTTTTCGGTCTTGATATCGATTTACCAATAATATATTATTTTTCGTGTCGTCTGTCTCTGACGTTCAATCGATAAAAAACCAAATTCGGCTTTTGCATTTCTTCAATTTTGTGTTGCGTGGAAGAGAAACGTCCCACCCAATCGATTGGATAAACTCGTAGGAGAAACCATGAAAAATCAAGAATTTAACTGGTATTAATAGATTTCCTTCTTAGCTTATTATGGATATTTCGTATTATCGACATGGGATAATAAATCATATCAAAATTCAATAATTCTGGGTATAAATTCAGCGACCGTTCCCGGTCGAGTAGAAACCTGGCATCCATTCGAGAGAGAAGCACGGTGAAAAAGGCGCGCTAAATCCATGCGTAATGTCGTTTTCCGTCTCACGTGAATGAACCGACCAATCAGAATCGAGCCCGCCTCGCCCTCTCTCCTGCGTAACTTTTGCGTGAGAATGGTCGAGCTCGGTTTGATTTTGGGTTTCGTTGTGGGATGTTTGTTATTTAGGGGAGATGTTTTTTTTATTTTTTGTCAAAATTTCGGTGGTACACTTGCATTAGATAGCCAGGCTTATAAAACTCGAATGTTAGCGCAAGGCGTCGCCTAAGATACGCCTGTATCCCAGCAACGCAGTGGCATTGTGGTGAAATTCTGCCGTGCATGTAAAACTATTTCAGTCAGTCTACGCTTTTAGGCAGTTTAGGTTTGCTGACGGAAGTGGTATATAAATATTCTTGAGAGGTTTGTATGAAAGCGATGTTAAAATAGAAGGCGTGGACCTGTTCAAACCAACGCCGACGTAATGTTTGATAAAATGGCGACGGTTGGTCCTTTTTCTTTACACATTACGACGTTCTTCTATTCGTCTACGCCCAAACCGTAACGGTTACCTGTGCCATAGTAACAGGACGTGCGGGTCGAGTCTCGAGGAAGCGTGGGCATGAGTGAGAAACCCTAGCCATGGGTCTTGGTTCAACTCTAGTAGTGAGTTTAGTAGTGAGTTTTTCATGTTGCTAAAAAGCAATTTATTCAGATATGAAATTATTTTTGTTAGTTGTACAATATTCATATATTGTCTTATTATAATTGCTGAAATCTTGTTTGGGAGACGTGTCACACAGCATTGTTAATTTTTCAGTTCTCCTGTCCAGTACACAGCATGGTGCATAGTACAGTATTATATTCTTGACTGATTGCTGGATTGACTTATTTTAGTTAAGTTCGACAATTGGTCCTATTCTGTTAATCCGTCAAGTAAAATATATCATGGACTGTCTATTTTAAGTCGTTCTCAAAGGTAGAATGTTAGTTTTGAAGTCTTCATACAGTCATAGATTACTAGGACATACTGCTTACTTGAACTTTACTTATGTTTTGAATTTCCGAGCTAAGGGTAACACCTTTTTTACCATTGCTGATTACGCTGAACAGTTCTCAGTTTTCACTTCAATGTTTTATTTGAATGATTAAGACAGGTAGGCTTGCTGAACTTCTAGCGTTGCTTGGTTACAGTTTTCTAAATCTACCACGCACATTGGGACAAATTATACTAGCTAGCTAGTTAACCCATATGTGACTCGAACCAATAATTGTTTAATTAGAAGGCAATGCGTTGCCACAGAATTAGTTTTATCTCTTTTCCTTCAAGTATGAATCTTCTTTTTCTATCCATCTCGTTTATACAAATGTTAATTTCATCGACATTAATACTTTCAAGTTTGAAATCTCAAGGGAGAAGTGAACCAGTGCTGGCAACGTTGCCGCCTCTGCGAGCGTTAACAAATGTGCCGTGTCATGGTTTATGTATAGCTTCAAAATGCCATGATAGCCATTGATATACCAACCTACTTTAAAATTCTTTTCAAAGTTGTACTACTACTTGTCTGAGGTAGTTGCTGAATAAAATTTTGAAAGTGTGATGATATACCGTACTTCTGTACCACAATATATTTTGAGGGTTCTAATTTTTCGACCTATTATCCAATAAAATTTCTTATAGCCTGTAGCTGGTCTCACTGGAGTGGATCCTACTTCTTGATGTCACAGGGTAAAAAACCTGGATTTCAGTCTTCAATCAGCCATCCCACCCGGTACCCAGTGATAGTACCTATATTACCGTAGTTCCTAATATATTAGTGAAAATTTGTGCAAATCTGCGTGGTACCAACGTCTAAACATATTTTTCTCATCTTTTCCAGCAATATTGTCTAGTAATTACTTTGGTAATAATAAAGTATTGTCATCAACTTCAGCATCTGAGGAAATAGTCATTCATCTTTTTATTTTCCATCCTATATCACAACAAATTATATAAAATGGTAAGTTTTGATCATTTATTCTTTCAACTTGTATTATTTTTGAAAAAAATTACGAATAACCTATTACGAAGCAAACCCAACTTTGCTTGGCTCTAAATATGTAAGAAACTGAGCTGAAAAACTCAAAGCAGCCATTAATGCACTAAAGTTGTAGTCAGACTAACAAATATTTGACTGCCATCAGATATTGTTGTTCGTTTCAACTGGTCTTTCTTTAGAAATATTTTGATAGGCTTAGCTTTTGTAGTCAAATATAATCATACTTGAGAAATTTTGGAAAAAAATTCACACAATTTTACGTAAAATTTAATTTATTTTTTCATATTTTTAGGCCGATCAGCTTACAGAAGAACAAATCGCAGGTAATCAATATTTTTGAATATTCATTTAGAAATATAGAACATGGGGTATTACCTTGCCGTCATACTTGAACCCCTTGGTTGAAAATTTTAATATGATTTATATATTTCAAAATTTTGAAATGAAGTTGGTCATGTATTCGCCCACAACAAGGCTAGTCGAAAAAGCAGGTGTATCTATGTGGCTAGATTGATTCATCTTATCATCATTTTTTGATGAGCTTGTGTGAAAAGAGTTGTATTTGTCATTTAGATGTATAAATGAATAAACTTCTTCGATTCACTCAGAGCAAGTGTCCACTTAGCTGACAGAGAAGTTTACTATTTAGCTTTGTATTTACTATGATATACCTTCGAACAGAAAATGGCGTGATCAATTTTGAAAGTAACTCAGTATTATTTAGATAAAATATATTTTAATGATTAACTATCTGTTAAGCTAGTTTTTATATGTGATTCCTGTCACTATGTGTACTCTATTGGTTTGGATTCTGATTCCACATACTTCAATCTCGTTGAGTTTGGTATTTTGATTCAAAAAGTCAACACTTGTGTCTGATATTTGTTAATCTTTGATTTATGGAGCCATTTTCTTGACAGTTTTGCGATCTTCGATATATCGCTTGTCTGAGAACAATATTCCTACAATTTCGATTCCAAATGTTCCAAATTAATTTGATTTGTGTGAATGCAAACAAGGTAGGGTAGTTGATGGGACCATCTGACCATCCTTCTAGGCTTAGCAGTCACTGGGTGGAGGGTAATTGGGGGTGGGGATGTCGCCACCGTAGAACCAAAGTAGGTCACATTTTAGGGTTTAATAAAAATAACATTTTTGTAATAGTTTAGTTCTAACAGTCAACCCCTCAAAAATGGACATTCGGCACAACCTAAAATCAAAACTAGAACTGGTACAAATTTGAAACTCAGACCGAGAGATGCCTCCATAATAATAGAAGATTGAAAAAGTTCATTACTGAAAAACTTGGCGTACGCGATATTGGTGTTAATGCGGCGATACAATAATTAACCCCTGATTCCTACATAGTTAAGTTTTGATGCTCTAACTTTGACCATCTATGAATCGCTTATATGATATTTTGTAACTTTTAACAAAGCTTTCTCATTTCGAGCTCTTTGTTAATTGGCTTTGGGCATGTGTTTCTTTACTTAGTAATCTAAAAGGATTTTGCAATAATTAATTGATAATCAGCTTAGTTACCAAATGTTTCAATCAAATATTGAAAGAATAATTGTTTGCTTTGTGTCTGAGTCTTTTGTAACAAATTTATTGAATAATCTATTTGAAAAGGTGTGTGTAGTGGCTTTAGAAATTCGTTGCCGTCCCGCCCTATTTAGGTAACATGGTAATTTGATAAGAAAAGATTTGAAAGCTTGGTTAAGATTGTTTTCTTCAATTTGCGGTTGCCACGAAGTGCAATGCCACGTTCTCACGTTTGCTCCTTGTGAATGCCGTCTGTGCGTGATTAATTTTCCCAAATACCGGTAATTTAGCCTTTCTTCATGTGATGTAACGGATCATTGCACTTGTATATTCTTTTGTCGTATTTTGTTCCGATCTGGCAACTTAATTTTGTTCAATTTTGTACTAATGTGAAATCTTGGGCAAAATTCTTCTGCAGAATCGGCAAACTTTAGTCGAGACAATTGCTCAAAATATCGGAATTTCTGAAATTAACGATTTCAAATTTTCATAAACTTTGGCGTTCTTTATTTGGCATTTTGTTCATAGTCTTATAATACTCATCCCAAATTCTGCTTCATTCAGAATTCAAGGAAGCGTTTTCGCTTTTCGACAAGGACGGTGACGGCACAATCACAACCAAAGAATTGGGAACAGTTATGAGATCTCTGGGACAGAACCCAACAGAAGCTGAACTTCAGGTTTGTGGATTGTTATTCTAGCTTTTATCCTATACACGAGTAACTATGGTATTGTGCATTAACTGCAGGGTCTTTCACATTGTTTTTGTTGTAAATTGGATCTGTATGTGTCCATTTCCACAGTTTGCTTGAACAAGATATTATTCAAGGGAGACGATTTGTTGTCTGAAGTTATATCTAGTTTTGTTTAAAAAAGACAGATGTTGTTTTTCATTTATCACTTTGAAGCAGTATTATGTTGCTGAGAAGTGCTTTGATGCACCAAAAATGAGTTCATTACAATCATGCTAATGTGACAACCTAAGTTCTCTTTTTTATTGGCCCAAATAGCGTGTATTTTCACAATACTTCGGTCAATCTTAGTTTTTAACAACCTTAAACACAACTCCACTTCATACATGTATGTTATTCATCTTTACCATCATATTCTGACACGATATTGCCTGTCAATTACTGTCTGAGTCAGGCTTCCGTTGTAAGGCATGTGGGCTGGTATTAGTTGTTATAGATGAAATTCCTATTTTGGTAACAGAATACAACAATGTGTTCTTGTTTAAATTATGCATGGTTTAAATCATTTGCAATCATGCAAATTTGAATTGTTTACATTTTTGTATCATTTTAAATAAAGTGAAGAGGACACCTCTAACCACATTTCATGTTAGTTACACATTGATATATTTTATATAACTAACTCCGCAAGTTATACATCTGTGATGGCAAACGTTTTGAGTGATGTACATTCAATAATCAATAACTTAAAAATCAATCAAAAATGTAAGAATACTGCAAGGAAGAGCTCCTGATTGCAGTTTGTTGGCTGACTGTGTTTTAAAATATTTGGGTAGAAATTTCATTGAATGATTATATTATTAATCAGCTGTCAAATCGATTTAGTTTGATTGAAATTTGATATTTAATATTAAAGCTTGCTTGTTGAGTTCACTAAATAATATTGCACATTGAATATATGCTCTGTTGAAAAAATTATTCTGTGGAATTATTGGTAGAGTGAACAGGGATAATTTGTTAATAAAGAAAGCATTTTTTATTAAGTTTATTTTGACTTATCAAACCGTGCTGTGAGAACTACGGTCTACGGTAAATCAAAATTTTTGATGATTGATGTGTCTGTATTTTGACATTCAATTTCAAACTTTATTGATTTGATTTGTTTTTCACTTAATTTAGAAATTAGCAAATTTAACAGTTCCGCAAGTTGTCTAAATTGTAATCCAATTTAGTATAATGTCATATTTAAAACGAAATCTCTATAGCAGGTTATCTTTGTCAAAGATATAATACTCTAAAACGAGTATTTGAATTTATTTCATTCCAAATTGTAGTTTAAATTAACTAACCCAAATTGTGTAAGCTGCCTTAGTTTTTATCCAAAATGAGAAGAAAACATATTTCATACAAAAAATTTTTTTTCACTCTTTAATATCTAGTTTTCCTGAACAGATTATTTAACTAAAATTGGTAATTTTGGTTCCAAAAATCCCAATTTGGTTATTTTCAATAACGCAATGCAGTAGCTCATTTACAAATAGTGTTGATCGTTGTCAATTACGCAATCCTTCAACTCAAAAAATGCTTCCACTGCATTAGCAAGACGTCATTTTCCTGATCAATACAGCATTTAAGAGCCAACATTGGCAGAGTCATATACATGAGCCTAGATAAGGGCCTGTCTGCATATAAACACATATTCTTATTCAATGGGAAGTAAGGGGGGGGTAAATTTGTTTGAAAATTCACAATTAATTAACCTTTCTCTGGAAAAAGGTCTGTTACTATTTTAATTGAAATTTCAATTGAGATCGTTTTCATTTTGCTGCTCAGCAACAAGTATCCTTTTTTACGTTTTCTTTTACGCGGAAATGTTACTTTTTCGTTCATTTCTGCATTCTGCTATACAGTGTGTATGCTTGAAATTTGTGGGAAAAAAACGCTGGTTAATGACTGATATTATTATATTAAATTTGCTATTTTTGTGGCAAAACTATCACTTTTATTTTAATTATTTTGTTGTTTTAAAGCAGAATATATTATTAATATATGGAATTTCTGTCTTTCTGACTCAAATATTCTCTTTTTAAATCTTTTTAGGACATGATTAATGAAGTTGATGCTGATGGCAACGGAACGATAGATTTTCCAGAATTTCTTACAATGATGGCGAGAAAAATGAAGGACACGGACAGTGAAGAAGAGATCCGAGAGGCTTTCAGGGTTTTCGACAAGGTATGTGCAGTGTTTTTAATGATATCTCCACTCTGAACCAGGCACTGCATAAGAAAATACTACTATAGAGAACTGGAACCTTTTCGGCATTGGCTTCCCTATTTATTACATACTGAGTAAGGTTGCTGTTTTTTTAGACTGACATTCAAATATTATCGTTCAAATGTTTTCTATGATAAAATTTCATGCTACTACTAGTAATACTTAGTGCAAATAGTTCAAAACTAATTCTATTCGAGCAAACTCATGATAAACACATAATTTCTATCACATGTCAATTTTGTCCTTGTTCGGAGCATGAGGTGGATCCTGTGCCATAGGTCATAATGTGATAGAAGTACATACGCAAAAACACCTGATAAAAAGTTTAAAGCAAAACAAATAGTGAACCAGATTCAAACGACCAAAATTACTCCGATATGATTGTCTGCGTTCCAATGATGTCATTATAACCCAGAGACATGCTTCACCGCATGACAGACATTAAAAAAATTACTTTCGTTACTCAGCCATGTAAAATTATCTGCTAGTCGAACTTCACGCAGGTTGCGCTAAAATATTAGGCGGCACGGTACTAAGTTACAAACAGTAAATGTATCAGGACTGGAACTTTGTTTCCCACTTTGAAATTCATTATTTTTATATTTGAATATATATATATTCAGCTAATTCAGGTATAGAATAATAGCCTTTAGCAATCTCTCTTGTTCCAGCATACATTCTTGAAGCTCAGTCGGCCTGGGTTAGACGCACATGATTACCTATTATGAACATGGCCGAACCAGGGGATTGTTTGAGGATCAGATCACCCCTCTTTTGAAATGCGAAAACAAAAAAAGCATTTTTCTGTATCATACAAGCACTTTTTCATGGCTTGAAACACTTTTTAGACTTAAAACTCTGGATCAGCAGATCTGATGATGCGGTCTATCTCAACTTTTCTGGCTTATAAAATCAATCTCTATGGCTATATGGGAATATTAAAATATATTCAATAATAAATATTGGATGCATGTGGAATATTAGATCATTCAGTAAAAATCTATCTTCGTGATTATATGGGATTTTTTTTAAACCTAAGAAACCAATTTCAAATATTCGGTTTCCCATATTCAAAATTATTATTTCAGAATGCATTTATATGGTTATGGCCATCCATTCTTATATGTCTCGTAGTGTAAGAAACGGGATTGTATTTAATAATCCATCAGAAAATCATTCTTCCTGGCATTGTCTTATCGATTGTCGTGCCTAGCGTGTCGAAATAACGCATATACAAAATTTTTCATTTTTATGAAATCCTTTTTGAAACCAGTTCTTGAATAATTAATGTTGGATGCCTTCCTCTGTGTTTATCTGAGTTCAAAGATGTTTCTACGGCCATGCTTGATAAGACAGTGTGCTATTTGTGCTTCTGCGGGCCATGTTTGTAGAAAAGACGATAGTTGTTCTTGCTTTTTAAAGTCTCCTTGATAGTTTTTTTCTCTAATAGAGGGGTCCATAATAGTTTGGCACTCTGGAATTCTCAAAATTTTAATTTCGAATAATTCAAATAGAACTGTTCTTCGGCAAAATCATGAAATATTTCCAATATTTTGCGCAGTGTCCATGTATTTTAACACCCTTTTCACTAAATATTTTTTTCCCAATTTTTATGCGACGATTACACTTTTTGCTCAGAACAAAGCCTTACACCAGCAGCCATTGGTATATGACAATATGTAAGGAGCGACAACTATTTGGAAAACCCGAAATCTGCCTGGCATTGCCTAAAAATTTATTAGCCTACCTGTTGGTTTCACAATTGGCAATATTTATTAGTACAACCTGACTTTTCGATAGCAAGCTGGCGTTACATCAACTTAAATGCACCCAATAATTACTTTTAAACCAACTATTTAATAGTTGACACAAAATTTTTGGACACACTGTGAGACTTACATAGCTCAAAGCGATAAATTTTCAGATAAAAATATTCTAAATTATTCTTAATAAAGCCGAGAAATGTTGAACAAACCTAATTTTGAATCGATTCGATTTATTCTGGACATGCCTGTTTAAAGAATTCAAATTCCCAAATGACTTATCATCTAACAGTCACGTTGAAATTAAGTTTAATGAATAACCTTTTACTGAATTCAACATTGGTTTAACACAAACTATCAAAGATTTATTTCTTTATTGTTGGGTGATTTACGAGCTGTTAAGTGACTTTTTATTGGCCTACTATACTAGACATTTTTTTGGGCATAAATGGCATTTTCTTTTGTGTAATTCCAAAATAGACCTAAAACGTGGAATTTGCTGGGTTTTGGATGAGGTGAATATTCAATGCAAGCAACTACACTCCAAGTACATAATAAGTACACTCCAAGCAACTTTTTCACAAAATCTATATGTTGCTGTTCCATCAGTAATATTTTCACTTTTATGTGAGAAGTGAGGACTTGAATGACCTTGCTTTGAGCCATACTACATGATGAAGCCATTCCAAACATGCTCATTTGTCATTGTCACAAAAATTATTTTCTATGTGATCTCTTTAGACTTGTTTGCCAAACTTCAAAGTTTTATTCAAACATTATTTGAGCACTCCAAAGTTTAGAGACATGACGCTGTTTTCCTGAGTCCACATCACACAATGCTATGGTAAAGCAAACATATTGCGTTAGTTTGTAAACCATGAAAGTTAATGGTTAATCTGCTGAGCTCTTCAGATTTCAAGATTTTTATTTGTCTGGTATTGTCGGATGTTGAGAATCGATAATTTTGAGGCGTTGCCCTAGTCTGGTAGCTGTGCAATAGCAGTGACTTCCAAGTGGGGTTCTGCCAGCACAGTCAAGGGTTCCGCATGTGAACATTCAAATCCAAGAGGCCATATTTTTACCAGTACATTGTTCAAATATAACCAAACACCTGTTAGGTTTACCACTTGATACGCTTTGAAGATCAGTTTTATTCGCCAGTATTAGGTTTCCCCCTTTTTTTTATTTTTTTAGTTGATACAATTCATACAACTCAGACAATTAAACTTTTGAACAGGGATTCCTATAGTCTCTGGAATGTTCATTTGGATGTTAGAAAAACTATTTCCCCAGGATAAATGTAAAAATATACAAATGAAAACAGTTCGGAATATTAATACAAAATTTTGGTTTGAGATGGCAATTGATAATGGATAATTTTCATAATTCAGTTATTGGCCGTATATGGATATCCAAAATGGATTTTTCTTAAGTTTTGAAATAAATTTATCATTCTGAGTAATTGAAGGCGCGCAAGTATGATAAGATAATTTTAATCTTGTTATTAAGGTTTGAGTAACTTGGGTATATAGCGTAGTAATATAGGGATAATTCATAATAGATTTATTTGGAAAACAGTGTAAGTCCATGGGTAAATGACCATAATATTGAATTTATTTACAATTTATTTCAACTTTTCCACATTTTCAAGTTCAAACTTTTTTGAATATACATAAGACTTCTATATTTAGAATATTGTATTGGAATTTTATTGGGCCATTTTATAATAGATAATTCAATTTATTTTAAATAGAGTTTAATTAACTTGGTGATATAGTGTTACTGCCAATATAATGAGGTATCATACTATCGTATTACTTTTCTGCGACCGTTATTTATTGAAAAAGTCTTTCTTGTGATGAATTATTAATATTGTTTGACTTAGCCGTGACAAAAGTCTCGCTTTATGGAAAGGCCGTTATTAGCTTGTGTATCGTTGTTGTAAAGGATACTTTGAAATAGCAATAAGCTCTGAAATTGGTTATTTTCAGATAACCCTCTGTGTTTGTTCACAAGCGAATTCACGTTCTTGAAAATGGCATTGAATTTGTTTTATTTTTAGATTCTGTTTTCTTTCAATCCAATTATTCTAATCCTGACACACTTTTGGATGCTTTTTTCTAATAAAGTACAATCATGGATGGATTTATAGAAATTGCTTTTTTCTGTTCGGTGCTAAATATTTCAAACCAATTGTTGCTAACCCTTTATTCGAGCCACTCAAATTTTATGAAAAATAAATTTTGTAAAATAACGTGACCCAAGAATATGTACAAATCATGGACGGCAATGTAGAACTTCCATGATAATTATATAAGTTCAACACCACATTTCGAGCGTTTTTAGGCAGTATTTCTATGACAGTTGATATCCACTATTTTCATTCTAGCTAGAGGTGTTATGGCGATTCAGGATTGTGCAATAATATTCGATTCGAGAAAAATATACAATTTGAATCAAAAAAATAATCGATTCTGGTTGGCCCTAGGACTTAGTTCTATACGACAGCCCACTAGCTCCCAAGATGATGTCAACTCTAAAGCAGCACCTTTATTTACCTAAATGCATTAGACTCAAAGTTCCAATTTTATTACAGGACGGCAACGGTTTCATTTCCGCCGCAGAGTTGAGACATGTAATGACAAACCTTGGAGAGAAACTCACAGACGAGGAAGTCGATGAAATGATCAGAGAAGCAGATATTGATGGGGACGGACAAGTCAACTACGAAGGTGAGGGGGAACTTTTTATGTGATGCTCTGTTCAAGTATCTACAACTATTTGTGGAAGGATTGGAACTTTCCTGTTCAGAATTCCCTACCCAATTACACCAAGGCTGGGGGTTCAAAGTTTTTTCTAAATATGAGCTGTGAGCAAGACTATGGACAAGCTAAATGCAGCTTATAATCCCATTTATGTTCATATAATCCATGCTCGACAAGGTGAAAATACCCTGTGAATAACCTTATCAAGCAATGAAATTAGGAAGAATTCTTGTGAAGTAAAATCAGTTTTGCGACTAGTATTGCCCCAGGTTGTGAACTGCTGGTCTAAAATGTATTTAGAGTACTGGATTGTTTGATTTTATCATCCCTGGTTAAGATAGATATATTACTCAGACATTGATCGACTCTGGCTTGAAAAGTTATTTGCAAACGACGCTGTTAAAAATAGCATAATTGGGAAATTATTTTCAATTTTAACATTTTTTCGTCATAAAGACATATTTTAGTTCGGCGTTGAGGCAATTTACTGCATGGGCAGACTAATTTACGACGTATTGAATAAATTGGTTTGGAAACCCGATACCGACGTCGAGTATTGAATATTCTTTCGCTTTGTGAGGTGTCTATTCATTTTGTGAGGGAATAATAAAACTTTAAATATATTGTTACATCACATAGCGTCATGATTGTATTTGTAATAAATCAATTTCTAGCAAAACAATTCTCAAATGTCACATATATTTGATTTTTGAAAATTGTAAATTCTAACAATTCTTGTACTCACTCTGAGACTTGAATTATAATTTTCCAAATGAAACAATATGAAATTATTTCTAAAATCAAGAAGTTACAGACTATAATTAATTTTGAATATTGGATTGGACATTCCTCACTATAAAAAATGCAGATGCTGCCTAGTAGGTTGTAGCGTTGAAGTTAGAAAGTTTTCCATTTTCAAATTTAGTTAGTTATTTAGGTATATTAAACTTCTATGAATACAAAATGCATTTTCTGAATTTTTTAAACATCATTTTGAATTCCTCTCAAACTAAAACCCTTGGCTACTAGAATGAGATAACAGTTAAAAATGTAAATGTATCTTTCTCCCGTGCGACCTGTACATGCCGTATCGATTTTTCTATTTTTTACCGTTGTACTCTTATCTTTTACATCATGCATTATTAATTGCCTATATTGGCTTGCCCTTCAAAGGTGATACGTTTTCATTTCAATTAGAAACGAATCGGGTATTTTCAGTCGTTGAAAACGCAGCTTAGGACTTCTATTTTATTAAAATGAATGCATTTTAAATATTATTTTATTCAAACAACGGCTGCACCCTCAACTAGAATTGGAAAAGTTCTAGATTGTGAGTTGTATTGGTGATCACTCTTATAGTGGTGTAGTTAGCTCGTAACTTCACTTCAAACGCCTCAAATATGCGATTGCATATAATATATCAGCGGTAGTTTGCAAATTTTCATATCAGTCGTTTTTCCCACTTTCAGTCATTGTCTCATAAAGCAATGGGAACACAAAATATCACGACAATGCTGATTTTAATCTTCCTGTTTTCAGAATTCGTGACAATGATGACCTCCAAATGATTCAACCAGATATTTCCAGATGTAACCGGTTAATTTCCAGTCTAAATCGGTCATTTCCAGAATCAACATAACTTGGGACAAAATTCGTGCACTTTTCTGAAACATTGTAAAAAATACCGAGGCCACGATTTCGTCTCGAAGAAATTTGGTTTTATTTGTAAATAAGAGAAAGAATAGATTTCGTAAGAGTATTTTGCGACTAGCGTACCATGTATGGCCTATGATAAATTGTACGTTCATGTGCATATTATCTAGTGCCCATGTAGGGTATGTATTAGTTTGTCAATGATAATTTTGTTCTGGGTTAGATCAGGGTCTATTTATTCTGGGTTGACAAAATTTTTCATTTTTGAGCTTATTTTGAGTCATATTAGATTTTTTTGCCTCAAATTGACTGATTTTTGTAATATTATACCAAAATTCGACTGAAAATTTCAACAATTTTATTTCCAAAAATTCATTTAATTCCTGGGTTTCCTGATTACATCTAATTTTCAGGTTTTATCTGCATCTTAGTTTTTGTAACATTTTTGAAAAATGAAAAATATTGTGAAACCCATCAGAAATAGACTTGTCTTGAAATGTTCCCCTATCTGTACAGTTATTAGAATATTCATTCCGTTAGATTTTTGAGCTTGCAAAAATTTTAGTCAGAAATTACTCCCCAATTTAAAAAGGTGTGATTTCTTTATTATTCCCTTTTTGGGGGGAGGTGATTTTGCCCAAAAATTTTTGAGCGTTTTGAGGAATTCGAAATATTAGTTTTTTTCTGGTTTGAGATTTTTCATTTGAACGTGTATACTAGCATAATTGGCACCTTTTTATTTGTTTTTCTATATATAATCGAAGCTGCATATTTTTGGGCTACCCCCACTTTAGGGGAAAACCCAATTTGGTTAACAATTCTGTGCACCGTAATGTGGAAATGTCTGAAATTCTGATTTTTCCCAATCAAAGTAGAGTTTTGTATCTTGAAATTACCATATGGGGATTCACCTTACTATGTTCTGGAAATCTGGAATTCCCCTTTTTTATAAATCTAAGGGGTTTTCCCTAAAATTTTCTTGTAGTAATTTGTATAGGACTGTATGTTTTATTACTAAATGGGAGGAATTTTTATCAGCAGTTTGTGATATCATAATTGAGATTATTGAAGTGGGACATGTGACCTTTGAACTTTTATCAAATTACGTCATGATAACTTTCAGGCAGAATGTTGAAGTGGAAAGTAGAGCTGTATATTCTGGTTTGTTAAAAAAATATCTAAGAATGTTATTTTGCTGGTGTTTTGACCCAAAATTTGGTTTCTCAGTCGCATAGTTTTGAATAAATCGCACTCATTTTGTTACATAAAGCATTAGTTCAATTTTTGGCCGGAAAAAGTTGATTTTAGAAATAATTGGCCGTTTTAAATTTAACAAAATTAAATGTTTTTAGCAAATTTTCCAGAAATCGTTGCATGGTCTAAAAATTGTCTTGTTATGTGAAAAATTTTGTTAAAATTATTATAATAAAATTGGACTGATTTAATGTAGAAAAACTAGGCTAGTTTTTTTCTTCGAGTCAAGGGAGGGGAGGTCTAGAAATCGACTTGAAAGCTTGACTACTGGACAGGGATGTTAATTTCTATATTTAATTGTGTTCAGTGAAACTCGTAGTTGCGTCGACTTGAAAGGTTAATGAGAATGAAAGGTTACTATTCTAATATACCACGGCAATCTGTGGAAATAATATTGTGAGATGCGGTTGCATCAACAAAATGAAAGCGTTAATACTAGGGATGCGACCAGATTCGGACTCGTGCTCGGATTCGTGGCCGAATCTCTCGTAATTTGATACTTGGATTCGGCCCGAGTCTTTGATGATTTTACACGAGTCCGGGATATCATACGTCACGCGATAGTCAAGCGCAGACTGGTGGTGGATTCGACGAGAAATTCAACTTTTTCGTTCTGTTTTGCCACGAGACTGTCCAGTCTATTTTCTCTACGTGAAATTAAAACTAGGCGGCAAAACTACAAATTCACGACGCCGTAAGAACAAAAAAATGTCAGCGAAAGTCAGCTGAATAAATTCCAGTGTTTCGCGTGTAGCTTGCCTTCCAGTGCCAGAAGTCGTTTAGTGAATGTCCTATTTCAAGCATATACTTGCTAATCCTCTAACAGTGATTAATCCGTGATCAGCGGTAACCATGTCGCGCTGTTCGCCTTTTATCGTTCCATAAATGATCTAGCTATTTCCGGAGAGAAACAAATGTTAGAAATAAAACGATAAAATAGTGAAAATTACGGTTCTTTAAGAGAAAAGTACAACTCGCAGATGTCAGTGGCGTTACAATCGTATATATGTACAAAAACAATCTCGCAAGTCGCATCGATTAAATGTGCATAAATTTGGAAACTATTACTCGTGGTAATTGAATGTTAATCGGGCCGACTTTTTATTTCTATTCAATAATTATTTACATACACCGCGATTAGTGACGGGCAAAATCGAATTTTTCCTGATCGAATAATTCGACTACCGTATTTCTTTTAATTTACCGATAGTAGAAAATTACTAGAAGACTGGAGACTCGATAACAACGCGGCGTCTTTACTTCTTATCCCTAATTTTATCACAATCGTGAATTGTTTTTTTGTCACCGCGGTCGTTTCGGTGACCGACATCCTAATTATGGTTGGTAAACTATATTTTTAAAGCACCCTTTTTCACTATCAGTTCTCACGCAACGCCGGACATCGAAGTTTCGTTTTTATATTTCAGGCAGAAGTGCGAGTACAAATCGGCCAAGATTCACTATTAATTAGTGAATTCATAAATATATTAATTTTATTCTGGCCTCATCTTCTGGACTTGATCTTCCATATCACAGTTTGTAAATTACGGTCCCCATTTTACAATACCTATCGTGGCTGTGTTATTTTAATATTAGATAATAAATGAAAACTCCGGAAATTTACCATTGCGTGCTGTTTCGAGTTATGGCATTTTTACCTAGTCGAAACAATATTTCCATATAATATATAATTTACCTGCCCCACTTAATCTGGTTTGACGTTTCTATATGTGAAAAGGTGTTGGCGCGCTTATGCAAAATTGGGAATTGTTAAGATAACGATAGGCGCAGAAAGAAAAAAAATAATTCTCACATTTATCGTTTCTGTCTGTTAGCGAGAGTCGTATGTGAATTCTTACTCGTAACTCTCACTTCTAAATTAATGTTAATAAATTTGATTTTGCTTTTCAAAGCGCCGTTATTTGTATTAATGGAAATGATTGTGTCATACAGCCGTAACTTAGCATATAACACATTTCGCCTTTTGCGTCTCTCTTATTGAATCAAAATCAACAATTACACATTCTTGTATTCCGCGGATTCGACAATCGCTATTGATGGTTTTCAAACGAATAATAGCTAGCTATTTTGTTACGATATATTTATAAGATACATTTATTCGATGCTTCCACAGTTGGCAATTCTTTATTAGTATCTCAATTATCACGGAGATGGGCGTCTGTATCAGCGCCGACTAAAAAAGATAACATATGAGTAAAAATTTCCCATAAAAAATTTGTTCCAAACGTGTGGGTTATGGCCCGTATTTATCGTGACAGGACACGAGCGCGGCGTCTTCAGCAGTCGACGCGGCGGTCGATCAGAGTTACGTAACAAAGTATTCTTTCGACGGGAAATATGACCTATTTATTCTAATTTAAACTAGTCGCTCAGAGAATGATTGTCTCGAAAGCAATTGTGTTTATGTGCAACGTTTTTAAATTACATAGTCTTTTCATACAGAATGTTTAATTTACGGCCAATATACGAGAACAACAGCATCACTTTATGTATTTGTTTCGTAGCTATGTAAAAGTATTGGACTCGGGACTCGGACACGAGTCCAGCACAAATACTCGGGATTCGGCCGAGCCGAACCTTTTTGGATTCGTCGCATCCCTAGTTAATACTCAAATTACCACGGTAATTCGTGGACATAAAAATGTGTGGTGAAGTGCTCGATAATATCTTGTTTTGATTTGTATATTTGCGGATTTGACAAATTTGAGCTGTTCTTGTATCGCTGACACGGCTATATCGCAATTCTTTTAAGATATCAACGTTAGACGAATCCCTGCGCCCGCAATAAAATTTCATGGAGTTGAAATTATCTTAAAAAATTTATTGAAGATACTTTACATTGATTATTTTATATATCGCCGTAATATGGGAAAAAGTTATGCCAGTTCCCCGTCGGTAGTTTTAGAGTGGATAAAAAGCGCGCACAATTGACAAAAAATAAATAAAAAGTTATTTTCATCTTTCTCGTGATACAAGACATAAGTGTTCGGTAATTTGTGATTTCGGGAGAAACACCAAAATGAAAATCATTACGGGCCAAATAACACGTCACGCTGCCGAAAACAATCGGCAATTTTAATAACACATTAACGCTGCGCGATCCATTTTTTTCAGCAAGGTCCCAAAATACCAACTTAGACGGACTTGGTTGGTATTTGACGGTGTCACTAAGCTTGCTCACGCTGCAAGTTTTTAAATTACTCAATATAACAAATCGTAATAAAATGAGTGTCACAAGAAAGGTGACATAAGAAAAATACGGCGGAAACGTATTTCCTTGCCCATCACACAGTGTCTGGTTTGATTTCAAGTAATATCTGTCACGAAAGAATATAACTTGGAGCGACATTGAACCCGAGATGCACAAAATACAACGGTAGTTCTCGGGAATTAACTTTAAAATAACTGATGGCTTAAATATATCTTTTTTAAAAGAACGCCACCCATGCAACATAATAATAGTCTGATTAGAACGGTAAACTCTCGTTATTTGTTAAGTTCAAAGTAAGTAAACTCGCGATATTTCGATCACTTTTGGTTTTCTCCGACTTGCGGCTCGCGAGACCTCAAAAGTTTTCGCGGTCCTTCAACCTAGCAACCTTGAACCACTCCGAGGTAGACTACTAGGTACTGGTAAAATTGCAAACTACAGCTGTGACTTGTATCCTTTAGTATTTCGATTCACTTTGAGACTGGAGGCATGAATCTTTATTATCACACAGGATTAGAGCTCAACCGATATATCGGCCCAATATTGCGTGTTTGCCGTTATATCATATCGGCAGTAAACGGCCGTTATATCGGCTATATATAACAGTTACAAAAAAACCAAAACGATTCGTAAAAGTTGTTTTATTTACAGTTGGTTGTGATTATTTTTAATGGATGATACACTTATGTGGTTTATTGTTTTTATAATTAAATACACATGAGGGGGCACCACAGTCTTCAGTGCTTAGGGCACCAAATGGGTTTAATCCGCCCCTGCCAGCAGAGCTAATGGGTCGGACGCTTCAGCATATCCACTGACGTACCGAAAAAGATCGCCCAGCGACGTCGACTTTTGCACACTATCAATTACAATTAACCGAAATTGAAAAAAGCTGTTCGAATACAGCTCTAAACGAAAACGATAGGGACATTCCTAGGTAAGGCCATAATTTTATTCCGATTTTCCTTAGTTTAGTTCTATTACGAGTTCGAGACTGTCCTTGTTACTTACCCAAGAGAGTATTCCCCTGCCCATAGGTTTCAGTCTTTTTAAACAACTTGATGTATAGTGGGCGAATAAAATTATTTATCTCCATATTAGTACACACACTTCTGGAGCGCCGTCAAAAGGGATAATCTTGGTTCGGGCTGGACATTTACAAATAATTGCTGATTTCAGAATCGAATCTTAAATATTTAAAAGGTATTCAAAAGATGTAATCCGTCTGTGAACTTGTAATTGACATCCAGATGCGGAGCCGGATTTAGGCGAGGAGAAGCTGTAGGGATAATCTTGTTATTTTAGTTAGATTCTACTGTTATTTTTCAAATTAATAATATGAATTGTCGTAAAACCAGTCAAAACAGATTTCTTAAAATTATAAACCGCCAAACAAGTTTTGCTAATGGACATATTTAATTTAAATAGCCACAAGCAATATCACAATGACGAATCAGTTTTAACACAATTCATCTTTGTACCACACTTGATTAGGATATTTCCATACATGCTTATTTTCTATATATAAGAGCACTATTCACCGTTTTATTTATCCTATTTGGATCATATCCTTTCGGCAATAAAGACTTAGCATTGTTAACGTGTGTCGTTCAGCCAGGGGGATGGGTGCAGCCGTTAGAGTGGTATTCGTCTCTAACAAACCAACAAACATTAGCCAGAAGTTACGTCTTTGGCCATAAGGCAGGGCTGGGCCATTACTTTTCTGAGTGGGCCGGGTGCAGATAATAGACTGGGTTACTGGGCCGGATGATCAAAACTCAATAGGATTAAAATCGGTTCATTTGCAAATTCGCAACTCGCAAGTCTATCAGTCATTAGTCAATCGCCTTCCCGTTTCACTAATCGCGTTTAAGTGATGTAAAGCAACAGGTATTTGCAGCAGGGGATATAGTAAATAACATTGAAATATTAGCACTAAAAAAACATCATGAAATGTCATGAGAATCATGTACTGGACCAGTGGTTCTCAAACTTTTTTCGCCCCATACTGTACTTTTAACGTTATCATCTTCCCCCAAAACTACAAAAAAAAAACACATTTATTGCGAATCAATTAAGAAATAGCATGGCACTTGATGTTGTTAATAAGATGGAGGAATTTTAGTCAGGTAGCAATCTCAAATCATCATCATTATTTGATTTGACCCTTTTCTACCATCAAATATGATGTTAGAAATGAAAGAATCAACAATTTTATTTCGTCAAAAATGCCAGATGACTTGCGGTTACTATATTTTCAGTACATTCACAGGGGAAACGAGTCGTCGCGCTTACGACATTCATTAAAATTGCTGACTTTGTCACCGATGATGATTTTCTGTTGTGTGAAATATATATTCAGTTTATGACCTATACGAGCATTAAAATTGTCTCGCGATATTGAATCAATTATTTTCAACGTAAATCGCCCTTGCGCCAAGTTACAATAAATTAAAATTTCACTATTCTGAAATACTACAATCTGAATTTTGGTTTAAGATAATTTTAGGATATCACCGTTTGCAAAATCCTAATGTCTGAGTACAATTTAATACGAGAAAGTAAAAGCATAATAACTCTAATGCAGTAAACTGGCGCCTCACAAACAAAATGTTTGAGAACCGCTGGACTAAGCAGTAGTTTCCGATTGAAAATTTTGATATAATTTAGTTTACCAACATAATTTCGATGTTCTCGGCTTAAATACCCACGTCAGGGAAACAATCGGTGTTTTTAACTTAATTTTACTTACCGAGAATGCGCAACTGCCCCCTGTTGCCCCGTTTCTTATCTCTTTTGGATCCGGCCCGCGGGCCGTAATTTGCCCACCCCTTCTATAAGGTCTCTGCCTAGGCTATGTCGTTTGTAAGACCTCTCTTTAACAATGGCGTCATAATAGATCTTATGTAAAATTCATCGTGACGCTATAAATAAATTTTAAATTGCGTGAATACGAAAGCTAATCACCCGAGTAAATTACGTAGTATGTTGGGTTCATTCAAAAAGATAGTTTGAAACTGTGTCACAAGCCCCTAGGCTCCGCAAATCCGACACTGTTCAGACGCAGAAATTACTGAAAACATAGAATTATTCACTTGGAAAGTTCACCGAGTTGTTTTGGTTATCGGAGGCACAGATTGAGTTGGGCTTGTATTTTTTCTTTCTACTTTTTTTTTTTAATTTGACTTATCTATCGGCACTTCAGGGTTCCATTACATTTGAACCCACGTACAGTTGAACCCATGACAATTGCACCTGTATGCTATTGCACCTATGGAATTTTTTTGTTTGTTTTTTGGATAGTTGAACCCATACTAACCCTAACCCATGGGTTTTAGCACCCGCATATAGATTGAACCCGTGGATATACGCATGGGTTCAAATGTACGTGGGTTCAAATGTACGGTCACCGCACTTCAATACTCAAGTTTATGATGTTTGAAGTTCCGAGTCTTGAAAGTCCACAGTTGTTTGGTATATTGAACACGAGCTGTGCCGATGAATCGTTTCGTTTTTATGTTGTTGTAAGGAAGAAAAATCGCATGCTTGAAACTCTTGTTTCAGTAGTTGAAGATTGTATTTTTCGCTAGAAGGCTATTACTTTTATTTATTTCAAAAATTTTTGTTAGCTCTATGTGATTCATTTTCACTTCGAAATTTTGTGTCATGACGTTATCAAAATTAAAAATTGCGTGCCGTGGTTCCGTGATCTTAATGATCCGGTGTCTAGACTACCGACACTGTAAAAGATTTGATATTAATCGACTTTCGTGTTCATAAATTTGAGCATTGCTCTCTTGTTTATATCAAGAGTCTCGCTTCGCGCTGACAAAAATATATTTCTGTATCGTTCAGGCAAAACGTACAGAAATACATTCGTGTTATTGTGCAGCAAGACTATTGAATCATTTAGAATAGCCATTGTTACTCTTGCTACGGTGTCACTGAATTATGCGGATTCACTTGTGCAAAAGCATATAGCAAAGAAAAGGTAGTCAATAGGGCTTGGAATTTCAAATCGAATAGTAAGGTATTCGAATCCGTTTAGACGGGAATTTCGAATCGCCGCCATCATGCGCCGCGTGTCTGAATGCTGGATTACGTGTTATCACTAATTTTTATGATTGGAGGATACATTACAATAAAACAGTCATACAACTTCATATCTTCTTAGTATTAAAAAAAATATATTCGATTCGATTGTGAAACCATCAAGTATATATTCGAAAATGCCCAGCCCTAGTAGTCTCTCGTAACCCCAGCTGATAGGCTTTGGTTGGATGTGGATTTCCGTTCTATGGCCGTTGCTTCCACCTGGCTGGGGTAAGCGCTGATTTTTCATGCAACGCATTGCCTCTTTGACTGCTTTTTCGTACCCAACCAGACTAAATTGCTCAAACGCTATCTTTGGTAGACTTGTCTCAGTGCCATTGGTTTTCAACCTTTTTGGTGGAACGGAGCCCAATGTAACCATTCAAAGGCTCGAGAACTACTGTGTAATTGATTAATTGTTTTTTTTGCACGAACTATAAATATATACGAAAGAAAACATTACGTCGAAGCATTAATACCTGCGTGGCCGTGTCAACCAATCTTTTAGTTAAAGACCACTTAGCTTCATTAATAACACGTGGGCCTGAGAACTAGAGGCCTCCATAATACGAATATCAGGACTTGGATCTATATAGTACCACTGTGTGACATCTGATGAAACTATTTTTACCATGTTATGCAGGGAAGGTGCAGCCGCCCGGTCAGTACGTTGTACAGGGCAGCAGATAATGAGTTTGATCGCATACATGTGAGTTTGTAGCTTAATTTGATGATTCAAAAATAATAATTTAATCATTTCACTCTTTCTTTACCTTTAATTTATTTGTTCTCAAGAATAACAACAGTATAATTCGTTTATCCTCTGAATTGGTTCCATTACATTTGAACCCGCGATAATTACATCTGTATACTATTGTGTACCTATGGAAATTTGCACCTACGGATATTTGAACCAATACTAACCCTAACCCATGGATTTCAGCACCCTCATATAGATTGAACCCGTGGATATACGGGTGAAAATGTATGGGCTCAAATGTACCTGGGTTCAAATGTGCTGTCACCTTTACATCATTATCTGAAACTCGCCCTGGGCAGCAGAAAAGTTTGGCACGCCTCTTATTACGTGTTTTTTTGTCGCGTTAATATGTAGATACGCTGGGAATCAGAACCTATTTTTTCTATAATGCTGTGTGTCTTATAATCAGAAAATACGACAGCCCTATCTATGCAGTTACAAATCGTTGCGCGATCAGATGCGGGGATGTACTCTATTTATGTAAAATTCACTCCAATTCACTTTCGAGTAAGTGCGAATGACTTCACCTTGAGCAAATCTTCTTAAGAAAAACCGTAGAATAAACTTGAACCCCCACATCATTTGTTTAGTTTTATTCAGTAAGTGCAAAAGTGCGTGATATGGCAATAAATAATGAAAAAAACTAAAAAGTGTTGGTATTGCTTTCATTTCCTTTGTGAAATAAACATATTACGTCATCAATCTATGACGTCATCATTGTGGACTCGATGAACTTCCGCCGCTCCACATTCGCCACCGATTCATAACTGAAAAACAAAGATTCCAATTTAATATAGCTATGTGATAGATGTATGTGTGTCGTGCTCAGCGCCGGATTAACCATTAAACAATATGAGCACGTGCTTAGGGCACCAAGCAAAGAGGGGCACCACAGAAATTTTAGAGCAGAATTTTATATAGTTTATCGGTATTTATTAAAATATTACGAGTTCACCAGGCGAGTCAAACTTCAAAATGTTCGCTTATTTTTTGTCTTCACGTATCATATTAACCTTCTTTACTAAAAATGAACACTGAAACTTATTTATTGGACACGAAATGGGTCGTATGAGTCGTTTCCTCAATTTTTTTTTTTTTTTTTTTCTTTCTAGTATTCATCTTGTTGCTGCATTTTTATTTTCAAATTTTTTTTATTCTCTTCAACAATTGGACCAATGAACTATTTACACTATGTGGCGGTTCCACGATCGCATTTCAACGATCTCGTGGTCAGCGAAGTCGGGAGTTTTTTGATAAGGTAGGCCAGGGTGGTCCAAACCCTGTCATGCTGATACATTCCGTGCGGCTCACAGAACAATTTTAGCGTATATTCGTATCTAATGGAGTAACGTTTTTGAGTTTTTTTTTTAGATATTCCAACTGTGATTGGGATCCCGAAATTCAAACCCTTTTTCTAACGCTTTGTGCCTTTATTTTAGTAAAAACACTCCTCTGTTTACAAGCGTCGGCCATGTGACAGTAGTGACGAAACGCAGAGCCGACTTAACGCTGCGTAATCCAGTTTTTTTTTTCAGTTAGGCCCCGAAATACCAACTGAGACGAACTTGGTTGGTATTTGACGATGTCACTAAGCTTGCTTACGCTGCAAGTTTTTAAACTACTCAATATAACAATTCGTAATAAAATGAGTGTCGCAAGAAAGGTGACATAAGAGAACACGGCGGAAATGTATTTCCTTGCCCAACACATAGTGTGAGTAATATCTGTCACGAAAGAATATAATTTGAAGCGACATTAAACGCGAGATGCGCAAAATACAACGGAAATTGACTTTAAATTAACTGAAGGCTTTATATATCTTCTTTAAAAGAACGCCACCCATGCAACATGATAATAGTCTGATTAGAACGGTGAACTCTCGTTGTTTATTAAATTTAAAGTAAGTAAACTCGCGATAGTTTGATCACATTTGGGTTTTCTCCGACTTGCGGCCCGCGAGACCTCCTCAAAAGTTTTTGCGGTCCTTCAACCTAGCAACCTTGAACCACCCTGAGGTAGACTACTAGGTACCGGTAAAATTTCAAACTACAGTTGTGACTTGTATCCTTTGGTATTTCGATTCACGTTGAGACTGGAGGCATGAATCTCTATTATCACACCCCTCAGGACTATAGAGCTCAACCGATATATCGGCCCAATATTGCGTGTTTGCCGATATATCATATCGGCAGTAAACGGCCGTTATATCGGCTATATATAACAGTTACAAAAAACCCAAAACGATTCGTAAAAGGTATTTTATTTACAGTTGGTTGTGATTATTTTTAATGGATAATACACTTATGTGGTTTATTGTTTTTATAATTAAATTACACATGAGGGGGCACCAAAGTCTTCAGTGCTTAGGGCACCAAATAGGCTTAATCCGCCCCTGCCAGCAGAGCTAATGGGTCGGACGCTTCAGCATATCCACTGACGTACCGAAAAAGATCGCCCAGCGACGTCGACTTTTGTACACTATAAATTACGACTAGCCGAAATTGAAGAAAGCTATTCTAATACAGCTCTAAACGAAAACGGAAACGATAGGGACATTCCTAGGTAAGGCCATAATTTTATTCCGATTTTCCTTAGTTTAGTTTTATTACGAGTTCGAGACTGTCCTTGTTACTTACCCAAAAGAGTATTCCCCTGCCCATAGGTTTCAGTCCTTTTAAACAACTTGATGTGAAGTGGGCGAACAAAATTATTTATCTCCATATTAGTACACACACTTCTGGAGCGTCGTCAAAAGGGATAATCTTGGTTCGGGCTGGGCATTTACAAATAATTGCTGATTTCAGAATCGAATCTTAAATATTTAAAAGGTATTCAATTGATGTAATCCGCCTGTGAACTTGTAATTGACATCCAGATGCGGAGCCGGATTTAGGCGAGGAGAGGCTGTAGGGATAATCTTGTTATTTTAGTTAGATTCCACTGTTATTTTTTAAATTAATAATATGAATTGTCGTAAAACCAGTCAAAACAGATTTTTTAAAATTATAAACCACCAAACAAGTTTTGCTAATGGACATATTTAATTTAAATAGTCCCAAGCAATATCACAATGACGAATCAGTTTTAACACAATTCATCTTTGTACCACACTTGATTAGGATATTTCCGTACATGCTTATTTTCTATATATAAGATCACTATTCACTGTTTTATTTATCCTATCAGGATCATATATTTTCGGCAATGAAGACTTGGCATCGTTAACGTGTGTCGTTCAGACTGGGGGATGGGTGCAGCCGTTAGAGTGGTATTCGTCTCCAGCAAACCAACAAACATTAGCCAGAAGTTACGTCTTTGGCCATAAGGCAGGGCTGGGCCATTACTTTTCTGAGAGGGCCGGGTGCAGATAATAGACTGAGGTACTGGGCCGGATGATCAAAACTCAATAAGATTAAAATGGGTTTATTTGCAAATTCGCAACTCGCAAGTCTATCAGTCATTAGTCAATCGCCTTCCCGTTTCACTAATTAGTTTAAGTGATGTAAAGCAACAGGTATTTGTAGCAGGGGATATAGTAAATAACATTGAAATATTAGCACTGAAAAAACATCATGAAATGTCATGAGAATCATGTACTGGACCAGTGGTTCTCAAACTTTTTTCGCCCCATACTGTACTTTTAACGTTATCATCGCCCCCCAAAACTACAAAAAAAAACACATTTATTGCGAATCAATTAAGAAATAGCATGGCACTTGATGTTGTTAATAAGATAGAGGAATTTTAGTCAGGTACAATCTCAAATCATCATCAATATTTGATTTGACCCTTTTCTACCATCAAATATGATGTTAGAAATGAAAGAATCAACAATTTTACTTCGTCAAAAATGCCAGATGACTTGCGGGTATTATATTTTCAGTACATTCACAGGGGAAACGAGTCGTCGCGCTTACGACATTCATTAAAATTGCTGACTTTGTCACCGATGATGATTTTCTGTTGTGTGGAATATTCAGTTCATGGCCGATACGAGCATTAAAATTGTCTCGCGATATTAAATCAATTATTTCCAACGTAAATCGCCCTTGCGCCGAGTTACAATAAATTAAAATGTCACTATTCTGAAATACTACAATCTGATCTTTGGTTTAAGATAATTTCAGGATATCACCGTTTGCAAAATCCTAATGTCTGAGTACAACTTAATACGATAAAGTAAAAGCATTATAACTCTAATGCAGTAAACTGGCGCCGCACAAACAAAATGTTTGAGAACCGCTGGACTAAGCAGTAGTTTCCGATTGAAAATTTCGATATAATTTAGTTTACCGACATAATTTCGATGTTCTCGGCTTGAATACCCACGTCAGGAAAACAATCGGTGTTTTTAACTTAATTTTACTCACCGAGAATGCGCAATTGCCCCCTGTTGCCCCTTTTCTTATCTCTTTTGGATCCGGCCCGCGGGCCGTAATTTGCCCACCCCTGCTATAAGGCCTCTACCTAGGCTATGTCGTTTGTAAGACCTCTCTTTAACAATGGCGTCATAATAGATCTTATGTAAAAATCATCGTGACGCTATGAATAAATTTTAAATTCCGTGAATACGAAAGCTAATCACCCGAGTAAATTGCGTAGTATGTTGGGTTCATTTAAAAACATAGTTTGAAACTGTGTCACAAGCCCCTAGGCTCCGCAAATCCGACACTGTTCAGACGCAGAAATTACTGAAAACATAGAATTATTCACTTGGAAAGTTCACCGAGTTGTTTTGGTTATCGGAGGCACAGATTGAGTTGGGCTGTTATTTGTTTCTTTCTACTTTTTTTTTTATTTGACTTATCTATCGGCACTTCAGGGTTCCATTACATTTGAACCCACGTACAGTTGAACCCATAACAATTGCACCTGTATGCTATTGCACATATGGAATTTTTTTTTGTTTTTTGGATAGTTGAACCCATACTAACCCTAACCCATGGGTTTTAGCACCCGCATATAGATTGAACCCGTGGATATACGCATGGGTTCAAATGTACGTGGGTTCAAATGTACGGTCACCGCACTTCAGTACTCAAGTTTATGATGTTTGAAGTTCCCGAGTCTTGAAAGTCCACAGTTGTTTGGTATATTGAACACGAGCTGTGCCGATGAATCGTTTCGTTTTTATGTTGTTGTAAGGAAAAAAATCGCATGCTTAAAACTCTTGTTTCAGTAGATGAAGATTGTATTTTTCGCTAGAAGGCTATTACTTTTATTTATTTCAAAAATTTTTGTTAGCTCTATGTGATTCATTTTCACTTCGAAATTTTGTGTCATGACGTCATCAAGATTAAAAATTGCGTGCCGTGGTTCCGTGATCTTAATGATCCGGTGGTTAGACTGCCGACACTGTAAAAGATTTGATATTAATCGACTTTCGTGTTCATAAATTTGAGCATTGCTCTCTTGTTTATATCAAGAGTCTCGCTTCGCGCTGACAAAAATATATTTCTGTATCGTTCAGGCAAAACGTACAGAAATACATTCGTGGTATTGTGCAGCAAGACTATTGAATCATTTAGAATAGCCATTGTTACTCTTGCTACGGTGTCACTGAATTATGCGGATTCACTTGTGCAAAAGCATATAGCAAAGAAAAGGTAGTCAATAGGGCTTGGAATTTTATATCGAATAGTAAGTTATTCGAATCCGTTTAGACGGGAATTTCGTATCGCCGCCATCATGCGCCGCGTGTCTGAAAGCTGGATTACGTGTTATCACAAATTTCTATGATTGGAGGATACATTACAATAAAACAGTCATACAACTTCATATCTTCTTAGTATTAAAAAAATATATTCGATTCGATTGTGAAACCATCAAGTATTCGAAAATGCCCAGCCCTAGTAGTCTCTCGTAACCCCAGCTGATAGGCTTTGGTTGGATGTGGATTCCCGTTCTATGGCCGTTGCTTCCACCTGGCTGGGGTAAGCGCTGATTTCTCATGCAACGCATTGTCTCTTTGACTGCTTTTTCGTACCCAACCAGACTAAATTGCTCAAACGTTATCTTTGGTAGACTTGTCTCGGTGCCATTGGTTTTCAACCTTTTTGGTGGAACGGAGCTCAATGTAACCATTCAAAGGCTCGAGAACTACTGTGTAATTGATTAATTGCCTTTTTGTCCGACATGCACGGACTATAAATATATATATACAAAAAAAAAACATTACGTCGAAGCATTACTACCTGCGTGGCCGTGTCAACCAATCTTTTAGTTAAAGTCATTTATCTTCATTAATAACACGTGGGCCTGAGAACTAGAGGCCTCCTCATTACGAATATCAGGACTTGGATCTTTATAGCACCACTGCGTGACATCTGATGAAACTATTTTTACCATGTTATGCAGGGAAGGTGCAGCCGTCCGGTCAGTACGTTGTACGAGGCAGCAGATAATGTGTTTGATCTTATACATGTTAGTTTGTAGCTTAATTTGATGTTTCAAAAATAATAATTTAATCATTTCACTCTTTCTTTACTTTTAATTTATTTGTTCTCAAGAATAACATTAATATAATTTGTTTATCCTCTGAATTGGTTTCATTACATTTAAACCCACGATAATTGCACCTGTATACTATTGTGTACCTATGGAAATTTGCACCTACGAATAGGTGAACCCATACTAACCCTAACCCCTGGAATTTAGCACCCGCATATAGATTGAACCCGTGGATATACGGGTGAAAATGTATGGGCTCAAATGTACCTGGGTTCAAATGTGCTGTCACCTTTACATCATTATCAGAAACTCGCCCTGGGCAGCAGAAAAGTTTGGCACGCCTCTTATTACGTGTTTTTTTGTCGTGTTAATATGTAGATACGCTGGGAATCAGAACCTATTTTTTCTATAATGCTGTGCGTCTTATAATCAGAAAATACGACAGCCCTATCTATGCAGTTACAAATCGTTGCGCGATCAGATGCGGGGATGTACTCCAGTTATGTAAAATTCACTCCAATTCACTTTCGAGTAAGTGCGAATGACTTCACCTTGAGCAAATCCTCTTAAGAAAAACCGTAAAATAAACTTGAACCCCCACATCATTTGTTTAGTTTTATTCAGTAAGTGCAAAAGTGCGTGATATGGCAATAAATAATGAAAAAAACTAAAAAGTGTTGGTATTGCTTTCATTTCCTTTGTGAAATAAACATATTACGTCATCAATTTATGACGTCATCATTGTGGACTCGATGAACTTCCGCCGCTCCACATTCGCCACCGATTCATGACTGAAAAACAAAGATTCCAATTTAATATAGCTATGTGATAGATGTATGTGTGTCGTGTTAATGTAGCTTAGACAGGATATGATGTTTGGGTTGTTATAAGCATAAAATCCTATGTTAGGTCTCTCCATTGGTAAAGTGTTAAGTTCGGCATACATTTCTTGGAATGAGGAAACCTATTGTTCGTAAATTCCGCCACTGGCGATCTGTGTATTATACACCCTACACTCCCGCATTTTTCTTACCAGAACCCATTTCTTCATTTTATGTATAGGGGTGCATGTCGCACCCTGTGACCCAGGCCAGTAAGGTTTCGTACATGCATCTCGTCTCTGTTAAAAGCATTATGGCCGTAGCAAAAGAGACTCGAAAATTATGTCTGTATAGAAAACTGTGTTAAAATAATCCCCCCCCCAACAAAACAAAAAATCTGCAACAAGTCTGAAATTATGACATCACAGGGCGGATCAATTTCAAAAAGTCGCTCAGGTCAGGTTAGGGTTGGATTTGTCTGATATTCTATGAAAGAATTTTCATGGCGGAACTTTCCAAGGTTGGGTTTTGAAAATTCCTTCCATCTATATATTTCGTAAATTTTTAGATGGTTGAATTGTGTTTGACTGATAATGTCTGATTTCGGTTAGACGAAATGTTTAAAAACTATATTTGTGTTAGTTCGTAACAGGACCCTTGAATCACTTGAAATAGTTACTTTTACTCTTGCCACAGCATCCTTGCATAGCAATGAAAAAGGATTAGTAGTCGGTCCCGTAGAAACCCAATAGATAGCACATATTTTAAGCTTGTTTAATTAAGAGTTTTTATGAACGAAAATATTTCAATGAAGAAATTTGCCGGTGAAACATGTAAAATGAACATCGCTTCCTTACCCCAATCTTTGCCAGCCGTCTGTGGTCTCTCTGCATACAAATAAACTCCATATGGCGCATTCTTCCTGTAATATTGTCGCGGGATTATGGGGTCTGGGCCCCCGCTTGACTGGACGTGTCGAGAGTATCTAAATACAATGTAATTAAATCAATATCTTGTCTAAGTGGTTAGAGCATGGGGGTCCAAGGTTGTCGTCCTCGCGGGCCACATTATTATTTTTGTAATGTTCACGGGCCAAAAATTGGTAAACAGTACAATACAGAACAAACACTTTATTATCCGAACACATTGATCAATATTTGTCATTCATCAAGCTAAAACATGCAAAAAACTCACGAAAACGTGTAAAAATTTTACTCTGTCTACATTTTAGTGTAAGATTTCAAACTCTTTATAACGGAAAAGGTGTCATATAGAGAAAGGCAGTTTTAGATTGTCAGCAACACAACTTGCAGACATATTAAGCAAGCATTGTGGTATTTTCCTCCCATATCCAGTCAAAAATCTGCTTAAATCGGTCAGCTTTCTTTTCAAACTCATGTTTGCAAAATAACTGCAGGTTGATTGATTACTAAATTTTACCAAGTTTGAAATACAGGAGGGTAATTACTAAATTTTCTGACATATATACGCAGCATTTTTTGTAATACTGTTTAATATAGCTGCAAAAAAAAATACCCGGCGGTAGTTGTATTGTTCTGCCATAATTAATATATAGTTATCAAGTATAGTCGACCTGGGCTAATAGATTACCTATTTGATTTTTAGTTTTTTATAAAGTCTTATTTGTTGGCATATATTCCAGACTAAAAATATGGAAAGGCAAACAACACCAAATGCGTTTTTGTTCACCCTCTCGCAAATGCGACGCGGGCTACAGATAATGAGTCGACGGGCCACATGTGGCCCGCGGACCTTGGTTTTGACCACGCTGGGTTAAAGCGCTAAAATAGGTTGTTACGCCCCTGCTATGATGGCATTGCTGGGTAAAAATCTCAAGTTCATATTCCCCGCCAACCGCTTGATTTCGAACCTTCCAAAAATGATTTTTTGACACTTATTTTCCGAATTGAGAAAGCTGTATACCAGCGGTTCTCAACCGGGGGCCCTCGGCCCCCTAAGGGGGCCACAGAGGAGTTGGAGGGGGGCCACAAGGATGGGCTGAAATCTGAATTTACTTTTCACTTTAAAAGAAATCTCACAGTTTTTCCTAGTTTGCTGCTCAACAAGGTTATTTCGCAGGGTGTTTTCGCTCTCTTTTGTGCAAATTGTTTTAACATAATGGGATTTGGAATCTATCAATGAAAATAACCCTATTAATACCTCTGGAATAATAAAGTGGGGGCCACGAGTGCTAAAAGCCTCCGAAAGGGGGCCACGAGTCATAAAAGGTTGAGAACCACTGCTGTATACTAACACTCACAGGAGCCACTGTATATTAGAGAACCGGAATTTTGGCGGTTGGCATTGCCTTACAGGTTTATTACCATTTTTTATCCGAGATACAACGCCCAAATTCGCCGAGTAATGCCAAGGAGGTTTCTGTTACAGAAGCTATCGAACATGTGTGGCTGTGGTTACCTGGAGAACGTTCCATTTAAAGCGTGTTCATACATGGACAGTGGATGCTTGTATTCTCTCTTAAGAAGGCCGAGTGGTCGCGCAATTTTAAGTTCTGGATGATGAACAGAGTCGGTCAAGGCGTCGCCTCTGTCACTCAATTCGGATTCGAGTTCCTCTGTCACTGGAATGAGAGAGATAGAGATTCAGATATTTATTTTCATCGCACAAAAACAAATAAAACAATGAACACACACAAAAATATTAAAAACAAACTCGGAAAACATTGAATCTAGCAATTTATGAGAGGTCGCGAAAGACTCGGTGAGTCATCCAGTTAATGACAACTTATTGCTGAATTTGAGCAGCAAATATAGCTGAGGAACAGTTTAAAAAAATAAATTTAAAATACACAATCATGAAGAGAACAACAGATAAGTGAAAATATGGATAGAGATTAGTTTATGAGAGGTTTAGTTATCCTCACTCCCAATGTGGCCATGTACAAGTTGACACTCATACGTGAGGGATTTTATTTATGGAAGGACTGGGATTTCTCCTGTCGGGCATTGCCTTCACAATTTATTACACCCTGGCGAGCTAGTGATCATGGAGTTGGGTTCTAGATCCGAAGCCGAAGTTGGATCGATTTCAGCGACTCGCGCTTTGCTGTAGGAGCACGTTTGCCATTGCACAACTGATTACCCTACCTACGTGGTGTGAATTCGAGTCCCGTGGGGGATAATTATGTGCGAGAGGATTGCTGGTCTCCTCCCCGTCAGGGGATGGTTTTTCACGTAACAGATGGTCAGTTACGGCTTCCTCCACCATCAAGCCCATGCATCTGAAACAAATAACTAACTATTTCCATACTCGACATGTTATGGTAACCGAACAAGCGGCTGTGGCGCTTTATCGGCTTTCATTTGCCCCGGGATAAATATGAAAAGCCAAATAAAGTTTTATTCTAGAACTAACTCACCGGCCGGGGCTTCTATTAGAACTTCTCTTTTCTCCGTTGTGTAGGGAGACCATGAGGCCTCTCTGTTGACGCTGTTCTTATGGGTTCGTCTGTTGATGAAATGACCCGGAACGTAGGTCAAGTCGGAGATGTAACTTCTGTTCTGAAAAATAAATCGCCATGTTTAGTTCATGCCGATTACAAATCCGCCATTTTTAGTCTTAATTTTTTATAGTTGAAATAATCTCATGACATAGAATACAACGGGAATGGGTACTGGAAGTATTTCTATACCAGGCTGGAAATAGTATTTGATGTCGAGTAGATCGCATTAAAATTTAGGCGTCTTTGACTTCAATTTCCTCAAATATATGAGATACATATTTCATACACATAAAATGGCGCTCCTGAAGTATGCGTACCAAGATGGCCAGATTACCAGGTTAGGGTTAGGTCATACTTTCAAGAACGATTATTACAGGAGTCACTGGGCTAGTCCCCGAACTCGTTATAGAACTAAAATAAGGAGAATTGAAATAAAAAAAATATGGCCTAACCCTATTCTGGTACACATACTACGTTCTGATGGCCGCCATCTTGGTTCGCATACTCCAGGAGTACACATAGAATTTATTATTTTGATATTTCCCTCCACAAGTTTTTTAATCCTGTTTATTTTAGGTTGTGTTAAGTTAGGGTGCAACTATGTTATTTACACGCCGCGAAATTCTTATCTAGTTTAGATTTGAATAAGTTGTTTCCTGTTCTTCTGACGTATCTTAAAACACGGTGAATAGAATCAAAGAAAAGAGATAAAACATAGTGGTGGGGTAATACCAGAATAGAAAATTTCTTCAATTAGAATATTTTTTTATCGAATTTTTAACTTTTAACAATGAAACACTCACTATATTTGAGAAACTCACTCATTATTGGCCTATGACCATATCACTCTCATGCATTTTAATATATATTTTTTAATACACGTTTAATAATATAGACTCTCAGATTGCAATGGAAACATGCGGAACACCTGAACTGCGCTGGCGGTACCCTGCAGTTCCACAGTATCCCGACTGAAAACCACTATCCTAACTCAACCAAAGATGTTAGCTCAAATATTTTTTCAATAAATAACTCACAATATTCGGAAAATAAACGTTTGGTCGTTCGTTGTTGACATTCCAGGTCACGAGTCTGGGTGTGATTGGAATCATAGCGCCCCCTGATATCGTTGGTCGGTGACGCCTGTGAATAAAAAGATTTGAGTGAATTAATCACTCACTCCGATCAGTAATTTTTGTTGCGTAATGCATCACTGTAGTTTTATATAGCTCTTGGCTCATCATTGGTCGTCCGTAATTCTGCTCAGAGAGGAGTCGCTTTTACTTCTGAGTGAGTGCTCGTAACTTTGCTTAGAGATGAGTCTCCTTGACTTCAGAGTGAGTGCCCATAACTTTGCTCACAGATGAGTCTCCTTTACTTATGAGTGAGTGCCCGTAACTTTGCTCACAGATGAGTCTCCTTTACTTCTGAGTGAGTGCCCATAAGTGAAGGCAGTCCCCTATCCTATAGGGTTGTTGCATCCTGCCCTTCAGCACCCGTAGAAGTATTACTAGATCGATGGGAATCTTAGGATATCACATAGTTAACAAGCAATGTACATTAACATTGCAGGCCTAAAAGGGGCAATTAAGTCGAGCGAAGTAGAGCGCCCATTCGAGATACAAAGATATTCGATGAGTTGAGATGGGTAGAGAACTTTTCCTTTATATGATTAACTGGCGGTCTGAAGTGTATAGATAAGAGAGGTATGTCGTGTATTGCGATATATACGAAACTACGAGTAAAAGATTTACGCCAAAGGAAATGACGCACAAGCCAGTGACGTATCCACGTTAAATGGCGCCCATGGCAAATCTAAAATTTCACACCCTTGATTGTTGACTGACAATTTTTAAGAAGTGCTGTTGAATGGATATACTACCTAATTATTTGAGTAAGAATATGAGTTTGAAATTATTTTATTAAAACATTCCACGATTAAAACTATTCTCCCTTTTGCGCCCTTTTCCTAACGGCGACCATGACACGAGCCACGGCTGCCATACCCTAGATAAGCTACTGCAGAAGGCATAAAAGTGACTAAAAGACTAAATGACGAGCAGTCATAGCGTATGTAAAATCGTTTCCAGCACAACAACTAAATCAAACCTTTCTCGACTCATAACTTCCATATCAATTCGCTTTAAAGCAACAATGTCGGACATAGAAGCCATTTTTAGTCCAAAAAATTAAATTATCCAAAACTGTAAGACTGAAAAAGACCAGAATACGATTATACATTCTAATTCACCGACTTTCAATTCAAAATTGGAACACCATTTCCTAATAATATTATTCTCAATGTTCACTCGCTCACAGATTTTTCAATACTTTGCCATAAGGCTATTTTATAGGGCCCAAGCCACTGTCAATTTCCATAACTTGATACGATTCATTTACCAAACTGATTCGAGTCAAATCTCGTAAAATATCGGGCATGTTTCGACTAGGATTCAGCCCTTCCATTATTGCAATTTCTAACATCACCAAAATGCAATCACACGCATGTCTTGCAACCTTTATCGAGTATGTTTATCAAGCCCTGCTGCTTCTTGCACATTTGCTTTCTCTGCACAAAACGGAATTTCAAATTATCCACGTGCTGAACTAATAATAGTAAATACTTTTAACAACTTCTCATTAAGCACCTTGTTTATTAGCAAATAATGATCACGACACACGATCTATAGTGTCGAAATAATGTCCCTATTATTCGATAATAATAGTCTGAAAATGTCCTTACAATATCCTATATTACGTCACAGAAGTGCTATTATTCCTTTGTTTGTTTTTCTTTGAATAAAAGAAATCACGTGATCAAGTCGCCGAGCTACCAGCCGTCACGTGACTTCAGGAATTCAAAAATGATCTCGAGGATAAATCAGTTGTTATCACAGGCTATGAATGGGCCAGACTGAGACGCCGAAATATAGTATCCACGCCAGAGTGTTCATAAGATATTAAAACAGAGGTTCTGAAAACGTCCACTGACCCAGTGATTTCCCCGCATCCCTTAAAATCTCCCCCTGATTTTCATGTGTGACGCCATACTTTAATTCCTAGCGCCAATAAAATTGTATTTGAATATTCAGAAAGTGGCTCATATGACGTTGAAAATGATCAGATCAACATATTTTTATAAGTTACAAGTATTATTATCACTAATAACAAAATATCTACAACCCCCTCAATTTGGAAACACTCCCCCTAAAATAAAAACCTGGGGAACATACTGCATGGCCAGACGCCAAACGCCACTCAATATTTGAGGCTCCTTCTTATCTAAAAAAAATACCAAGTTTTTATATTTAACGCGTTTTCATTATAGTTATTTTATGCGCCGCGTTTGATAATAGCAAAGCCAACAAATGAAAGCAAATAGATAAATACATTACAGTCAGAACAGTATAGAATTATGGTGGTGCATCACGCGCACTCATTCAAAGTAAAGGAGATCTATCTTTACAAGGCTCTATGCATGCAACACTCCAGAGAATGAAAGTTAGTGCATGCATCGCAACATGCAGTATACTCACGCAAAATATGCCGATCTGGCTCTGTCCTCCATTTTTGCTTGAAAGCTTTCAAGGTCTAACTAATTAGATATTATGTTGCTAGTTTATTCATCAAAGGTAATTTAAAAACGGTCTCAAGCTCTCATCTAGTGCTGAAAAAGTACTGATAGTACAGTTTTACCTGACCAGTGATGCGTTAAGGACATGTATGCAAATTTGCGTTAAACAGGGTCCCAGGTCACATGGCAGCCTCGGGCCAATGCGTCCGAAGTGGGACTCGCACTTCCATAGACCCTGTGCTAATTCTAGGTGATATTTGTCAAAATTTAACCATTAAGAGAGTTGGAAGCAAAATGTCGTAAATTCGAGTTACTTTAATTGTGATTTTGCACTTTGTACTGAACTAAAAGTGGAAAGAGTACTGATAGTAGTATTGAAAGTTTGCTCAAAGTAAGGTCCCGTAACTATATATATAGAGAGAGATGGCGACAGCTTAACCATAGTTTTTCAATACTCTTCTCATTGCTCGGAACTTTGCAAGATGGAATTAAAAGAAGATAAACGACACTACCTATACGTCCACAACCTACGAATTCTCATTGGTGACAATTCGTATGTAAAAACCTCTTCCTTAGCCGTGAACTCAGGAGCGGGATCTCTTTGCATAAAAATGGTCTCGGTTGACACAATATTATAAGCCGAATTATTATCAATGAAAAGAACTCTAAGGTGATATCTGCGACGCTACCAGCACTATTTGAATAGCGATCACACCAACAATAAACCACTTTAAATGTAAAAAATATTACACCTCCACTGGAATTTCATAGTAATTGAGATACCTTTAATTTCCTATTTAATATATGAGAATAGGCATGGGCCAAAGATAAATCTCGTTTGATGGACTGACCGAGGCAAAGGTTATTGAGTACGAGAAAAATTGTGACGCGATAATGATATAAGAAAGGATCTGATAAGACCACTTAATCACATGGTTAACCGCAACCTTTTGTTGCTACCAAGATAAACAAAAAAAAGTGGTAAACTAATCAAGGATATAAAGAATTAAATAAAGGAGATTTTAAAACTAATGGCGGCGGATTAGCGGGATAGCAGCAGGGTACGTATGCTGGTTAACTTTCTATCTAACCCAAGGTGTATACAGGCATTTTATCCACTGTGAACCCCGGTAAATCGTAGCGACGAGATGTCGTAGAAAATATTTGCATCCACATCGGGACTGATTCACCGCAAACTTGCATTCAAACATGGTCTAAAACTCAACCACACTCACGGGCCTACTTTTATAAAGAATTGCAGTAAGGTCACGGGATGAGAATTCAAAGAGACTCATCTCTGATTCAAGTTACGTGCGACAACTGAGATATCAAGAGACACAGAGATAATGATGAAGAATTATAGCATATAATACCACGCCTGCAAATGCCGATTAGCTTGAGACCCGATTAGTTTAAATCATGCTAGGACAGCATGCTACGAAGCAGTGAACTCCACATAAGTAAATTCAAATTTCTTGAGCGCTAACGGTGGCGCTCCAGGAGTGTATGTATCAATATGGAGGTAACTAATTTCGGAGGTAATCGCCTACTTTACATCAAGTTGTGTAAAGGGACTGATTGCTATGGACATAATATTCAATTGGCTAACACAGACAGTCCCCGAACTCGTAACAGAACTAAAATATTCTCATTTCAACCGGAAATTTTGGGGAAAATCGGAATTAAATGATGGCTTCTGACCCTAATCCGTATTTGCATTGGTACATACCCCAACAGTCGCTCTCCGACTCAAAAATCCGAGTTAATCCCACGGATTTGTTTACTGTATGACATTTTCCAGCATTTACACAAGGTTTCCCTGAAGCCATTATGGCGCCTTCTATGTTTGCTAAAGGCGAAGGGAGAATTGATACTGTTAAGAAACTCGTTATATAAAATTCATTTCTTCTTGCTTTGAGACAATTTCATTATAGTTATTGATAGTGTTATTAGTCAGTAGGTGCTTGGAATTTTATTATCCCAGATTTCCGCAACTTCAGATAAGGTTCCGAAGTCTGAGTAAATCTGAGTAAAAACTGAGTGGATTTTTGCTTTTAAAAATATATTTTTTTCAAAAAAAATTCTCTCAAAAGAAAGTGACGCACGCCTTAAGTTAGGGAAGCTCAGAGCAGGTTACTAGCAACTAAACACGAAAAAGCCAGGAAACATAAAAAATGCACTACATGTAATCATAGTGGTGCATTCACTCTGAGAGTTCATTCAAACATATCTGAGCGAAGTTAAGCGCGATAACTGAGGGGTCAAGAGCTACGACTCACAAAATTATTCAGACTCGTCTTATGCGGAGGGTTTTCTATACAAATTCATCAGCGCCAATGCATAGCATACATTTACTTCCCATGGTTTTGAGTAACCCAAATTTACAGGTCACTTTTTGTCACTTTTTGGACAGCGAACAATCTTTACTAAACTAATATTTGCTGAGGAATTTTAAAAGCCTCCATTGTGATGCCATAAAGACAGGCGAGAAATTAACCCGCTTTTCACGGTAGCTGAATGTTCGCACATTAAATTATATAAACACTCAAAAATTGAAAAAATCAACTAAAATATACGTGCAGTCATTGAAATGGTTAACACTTGTATAAAGGACACTATTAGTGCGATTGGTCCAAGCTCAATACAGAAATGTCATCACATAACGTACTTGAAACAATTCAAGTAATCCTGTAAGGCAGGGGTGTGCAATTTTTATTACGGGAGCGCCAGATTCAAGTAATTGGGTGGAGCCGCGGGTCGCACTTTTATTCAAGGTATCATTTCTAGTAGTTAAAGTTAAAGTAGTTGAAGTTTTTGCCAGCTAGTTTTGCTAATATTACAGTGGCACTCGGGTACTAGTATAGACTTTGCGACGCAAAGGAATTGGAATTGCTCGCACGTACCAGAATAACTAAACTAATCAGAATAACGTACTAGAATAACTCGTTTCGTGGGCACACCATTCGAGGGTTAAACTTCGCTGCAGGCCGCACAATATTTTCTTGCGGGTCGCATTTGGCCCGCGGGCCGCAGTTTGCACACCCCTGCTGTAAGGGAAACAATACGATAGAAAAGAGATGTTCTTGGGAAACAACTTTATTTAAATTTTTAACACGACTCCGCGATAGGACAAGTTTGACCCGGAAACTTTAGCACTTGAATTCCTTTTTGATGGAAGTTTTGTGTGTTTAAAACTACGATTTGAACTTTGAACTCTGGTGAATATTTGAGAATATGGTTCCAGCTATCACTTCTCCGGCTCGAAAAACCTGCTCGCAACTAACCAATGGGCCGAGAGTTAGCCCATCTATGTTGTCATCGCAGGGGTGTTACTTTGGTATGCGATCTCGGCGGTTATGTGATTTCGGTGATTCAAGTTAGCGTTAGGAACTGAATCTTATGAGATCGCACACCAAAGTGACACCGTTAAACTTTATGTTCAACACCTCACCCAAAGCGTGATTGTATAAGTAGGTAATGCTGAAGCGGAAATATTCTAAACCATTCAGAGATAGTAGCTCTCCACATATCAGTGATTCATCGTACAAAGCCTTGCTCTGGGTGAAGAAAATAAAACGACCTAACCCACTACTGCAATATAATCATCAGGGAATTCAAGTCATGCTAAACTAGGAAACCAAATTAGAACTGACTTTGAAAGAAGTGCTTAGTAACATGGACGTTATTGAATTATTGTTTCGTCTATGAGCAGAAATATTTAGAATTATTAACTTATTATATTTAATTTATTTGTACAATTATTTATTTGGTAATTTTGCAAATTTGTTAATTCGAATTGATTAATGGCGCAAAAGATGCTACACAACAACAATCAACCAGGTCTCTTAATTCGAGTTGGCATGGCCCAAAGTTAGGAGTTTTATTATATTTGAACATTTGTATAGTTGCGGCCTTACGCGAGTTAAGTGTTTAACAATTTAAAGTTCTTTGTTCGGTAACAAGCGTTCCTTTGTCGCGTAATAAAGGAGGACCATCGACGACACAATGCGCGGTGTCATATTACGATTAAACCCGTTCTAAAGTATTAAAGTGCACGAAGTGGGAGAGTTAGGAATGAAATATTTCAGACAGAAAAGGTTATAATAATATGAAAAACTGTTCAAAATTAAGCATAGAATTGACTTGAATTTATGAGTTATTAATTTCAGATGGATGTAGATGGTCGAGTGGTGAGATGCTAACAATGTTGGCTTCGCAGTTTAGCTTGTATTTATGTATGTTTTTGTTTTAAAATGTAGCAGCTTGTGTAAGATGAATAAACAATATAACAGAAGGAATACATGAACAAGATGCTGAGGCAGTGTTTCCCACCTATGGCTCGCCTAAAAATTTTCTTGTCGCTTGTTCTTTCAAAAAAACTTATAAGTTACTGCTTCTATTTTCTAGTAAATTTTATTGCTTATTTTATATTTGTATTGAAGTGTCGCTCAACAGTAATTGTATATGTGACAAGTATCACAGCGTAAAATCTTGACACCTGCTGTTATTAGTCAGCCAGTTAATTTTGTGACCATTTACGGCATAAGCACTACATATCTCCTAGTATTTGAGCATATACTTATCTCGCGAGATTTTACAAAATTTATTTTTTTTAAATTTAAGGTCGCTTGAAAAAAAGGTTCAGAACCACTGGCCTATGCACAGTTGTGTGATGTGTACCCCTTCATAAGCGTAGCTTCTGTTTAAGTCTGCTACGTTATGATAGGTCAATAATAGACATGACTGAAATAGTGTGTATTAAGTAGCACTTCCACACAGCACTGTGACAGTATATACAGTTAGTTGAAAAAAAAGGGGGTTCCAGGGTGTAAAAACTTTGAGTACATGGGACTGGAAGAGGGACCTAGGGCATAAAATTGCCAATATCTCAAAGATTTTTTTTACTTCAAGAAATCTCGCCCAGCGACAGGTTTAAGATGATCTGCTCTGGTGGTAACCCCGGGCAACTGACCAGCTACCTACTTCAAAGACTCGCTCTGGAAGATTCCAAAGATATTCTCGCTTCGGAAGATTTTTAGGTTATTTAGGCGTCGAGGCTGATTTTCATTTAAAAAATTGATTCAATGAGTGAAATAAGCGCAACAATTTAGACTGATGCCAAGTCGCTTGTCATTTGACCCCTCAAAGAAATCTATCTATTTAATTATATGAATAGCAATGTAGAACATGCAATCATTTTTTCAGAAATTAATTCAATTTCTATTACGTCATCAACACTATCACCATGGCGAAGACAAATGCACAAGTACAAACAGAAGTGTAAGTAAATATATATTTTATCACGATCTAAAATTTTCTAAATATTATGATGTAAATTTCCTGTAGCGCAGTTCTCGGTATTACTAGGTACTGACGTCATCATGCGATGACGTCATTTTTATAAAAAGCAAAATAGACAAAATCGACTCACCAGTAAGGCTTCTTCGACGAACGAAATTAACAATCATTTGAAACGATAGAAAGTCATTATTAAAGCAGTATTGTGACGTCACATATCAAGGTTATGAATTTTCTAAAAATGACAAAAACTTACCATTCTTGAGTTAATAAAGCGTAAAAGTAGGGAAAATATGGATAGCCAAGAAAAACCTGTAAATCCTGAGACGAAAAATGACGATTCAAAGTAAGTTTGCGATAATAGTCTAGATATAAGGCAAAGTCCCGAAATGGATTTTAAATTCAAACATTTTTTTGAATTACTGCCCAGAAATGAAGATATTTAGCGCTTAGTTTGACTCTTGCGTTGATGGCGGCTATGTTAGAGTCTTGAGCCTTTCTTATATATTCCTCCCTTTGCATTTGGAATCTTTTTATCATCCCGCAATTCAAATTCCAACAATGCTTACTATTCTTATTTTCAGCACCCAACGGGCCCATATCATCCAACACATGCCCTCGTTCTCACGGCTTCATCCCATCATACCAAAGCGATACGTACCAGAGTGGAAAACAGACATGGTCAACAGGACCAGACTGATAAAGGTAGGGCAGTTAAACGTAGTAACTTTCCTTTTTTGCCAATTTGAGTAGCTTCGTTCTTTCCCCAGTAGTCATGAAACTTTCTCCACGATATTTGTTCAATTTATTAAAGGGCCCTTAGCTAGTGTTGCGCACAACTCGCACTCTGGATCTTGTACAATTTGAATAGTTTATATTAAATCCATAAATACGTATTATAACAATAGTAAATATATAAGAATAACGCATTACCGCGCACTCACTCAGAAGTAAAGGAGGCTCATCTATGCTATGAGATGCGAATTACGCTACATAACTTCAGCTCTACTATTCGATTACTTTTAACGGTTCCCCCGTAGTATGTGAATCAAGATGTCGGACCCGGAACGTAGTATGTTTTCAATTTTCATTATTTTAGTTCTGGTACGAGTTTGGGAATAGCCAAGTGACTCTCGTGGTATTTGTACCTGAAATCATGGCCCAACCCTAATCTGGGGCACATACTACGTTTCGGTGTCCGCCATCTTGGTTCACATACTACGGGGGAACCCTTTTCATTTCATTCTCATTGACAATTCACAGCCCGAATCAAGCCGGAATCTACCCGGGCATATTCGGGATTCTCTCATATCTTGGATGATTACCTTCACTATCGTAAATAACTAAAAATCCCCAAAAAACTTGGAATAATTTTCCAATTCTAATTTTGAAAAATACCAACTATGGTTTCGAATCCTTATCGATGACAACGGGAATTTTCATGTGCAGAAGATCTTGGTTACAAAATTATAGAATTAAGTTTATTACCCAGTAGAAATTACCTAAAACACTATACTGTTGATTGAATTCAAATAATACATCGATCAGTATTTCGCAATGCTGACAGCCTTCGCACTACGAGTATGATATTTTGAGTGCGCATTTATCAGTTGGCCACATCAAGCATTCACCCAAGCCAAATTGGGAGCATTACCAGTTTTCTTACTTTTTTATTTTTTATTTTCGTAATACAGAACGCAAAGCAAGCCGGAATCTACCCGGGCCCTCACGATGAAAGCTTATTTCTTGAGAAGAGAGAGAGACTGAACCACGGCGAAAAGAGAGGGTAGGTAGAAATAGCGCGAACGCGTGTTGTATGGGCTTATGTGATAGCCAAAATATTTCCAAATTTCCAAAATACGAGAATTCTAATTATAACTGCTTGGAATATTGAACTGGAGTTGGAGGCAAAAGTTGGCAAATTGAGGTTTCCAGACACATTGTCGAGTAATCCGCAGCTAGATAAAACATTCCCGTGATCTCGGTGCCAAAGTTGCTAAATAAATTTTCTACATAATTTTCCGATTTACAGATAAACGCACCTACAGAAAAGTTCGGTCGAGTCGGAGTCAAGATTTTATCTTAGTTATATTCCGCTCAAACCCGAACAGGATCGTAATTCTTGAGTAAACCGGAGCCGGAGTCAAGAATTTTTTAACCGGAGTCTATATTTGAAGTTACATTTTTTGCCAAAGAAATCGCTATAAGCATTTCGATTACCCGAAATCGAGAAACGATGACGGAGTAAATTTTTCGAGTATACCGAAGTTTGTTAAAATCTTTCTCACACACTCATCCATGCGCATCGGTCGTTAGTAAACTTTTTTAAATATATTTTGCTAGATATATTGTCGTGAAGACAACTGAACTACCTCGTAAAGCACTTGAAATTTTATCAAGTCGGATTCAATTTGTTTTTTAATCAGAATTTTTCATTAAGTCGAGATCGATTTATTCATTTTAGCGTGGTTGGAGTCTAATTTTGCGCTGATTTGGAATCAAATCCGGAGTCAGAGTTTTTAGTAGTCGGAATTAATTTTTTTGCCGGAATCGGTGTTAGTCTGATTAGTGAGAAATCAAAATTGTTAGCATTTCGATTGACCGAAATCAAAAAACATAACCGGAGTCAATTTCTCCAGTACTCCGAAGTTGCACAAAGCTATCCCGCGATATTAGCGTCAAAGTCACAAATGAATTTTTGACATACTTTTCTGTTTCTCAGATACGTTGTCGTGAAAACAACCGCTGCACCGCGTAGAGAACTCCTTCGACCCCCGTTCCCATCTCACATGAGCAAATATCAGAGCGAACTCATGTACAGGAGAGACCCATGGGAAGAAGATTGATCGAATCCATGAAATTTTTGGTGTTTTTTAGTTTTTAGGAATATTTCATTTATATTTTTTGTTGTTTTCTTAGTTTTTAGGAACATTTCGTTCATTTTATAATAAGTATTCAATCTGTGAAATAACACACGTTAAAAATAGATTTATTTTGTATTCAAAACTCGTTTGCGGGGGTCTTTTTGGGGCTTTAAATTGTGATATACGGGAGAGGAATCTGGCGGAGAGGAACTTTTTGGTGGTACGCCGTATTAGCTCAGTAATTGGAATCTTGCATTTAACTACACTGGTATAGTACCCACTTCTTACTCATGGTGTAAATAAGTTGAGAAGGTGATGCTTGTCTTGAACGATTCTTTCGAATAAGTGACACCTTAGCAGATCCTTCCAGATTTTGCACAATAACGAAATTTAGCTTACGAATGAAGAAGTTTACCCCTGAGAATGAAAAAATTTATTCATAAGAATGATAAAATTTACCCCTAAGAATGAAAAAATTTTCCCCCTAAGAATGAAAAAATGTACCCCTAAGAATGAAAAAATTTACCCCTGAGAATGAAAAAATTTATCCATAAGAATGAAAAAATGTACCCCAAGAATGAAAAAATTTATCCATAAGAATGAAAAAATGTACCCCTAAGAATGAAAAAATTTACCCCTAAGAATGAAAAAATTTACCCCTAAGAATGAAGAAATTTACCCATAAGAATGAAGAAATTTATTTATAAGAATGATAAAATTTACCCCTAACAATGAAAAAATGTACCCCTAAGAATGCAAAAATTTACCCCTAAGAATGAAGAAATTTATCCATAAGAATGAAAAAATGTACCCCTAAGAATGAAAAAATTTATCCATAAGAATGAAAAAATGTACCCCTAAGAAAGCAAAAATTTACCCCTAAGAATGAAGAAATTTATCCATAAGAATGAAAAAATTTATCCATAAGAATGAAAAAATGTACCCCTAAGAATGAAGAAATTTATCCATAAGAATGAAAAAATTTACCCCTAAGAATGAAAAAATTTATCCATAAGAATGAAAAAATGTACCCCCAAGAATGCAAAAATTTACTCCTAAGAATGAAGAAATTTATCCATAAGAATGAAAAAATGTACCCCTAAGAATGCAAAAATTTACCCCTAAGAATGAAAAAATTTACCCCAGGTTAAGAGATGCTGGATTAGACGTAGTTGGATGTTTTGGTGATACGTCGTATCAGATCAGTGATTGGAATTTGCCTTTAACTATGCTGGCGTAGGAAGTAAACCCAGATTCTGGTCCTTGCGATATATGAAAAAAAATGAAACTAGGAAGAAAAAAGGAGTCTTACTAGGGGAAAGCGCGGGAAGGGAGAAATAAACTTTTGCGCCCCCTTCAAATCCTCTGTGCCCCGCTCAGGGCCCGCCGGTTGGAAACCACTGGCATATACGAACGATAGGGAGTAGGGAGGGAGTCTGACGTAACCTCTCATAGTCACATAGCTCAACGTTCTTTCCAAATAAATATTTAATTTTAATTTAATAATTTATATTATTTCAATATTTTGTTTTTATTTATAATCAGCTTTTATTAAATGTGAGTTTTTTGTTATTTCTCATTGAAGATTTCTAATAAGATGTCGATGGTGCAGTGCCTAGCTTATCGCGGTTAACTTCGACTGTGTTTACGTGTTCCGGAACGTCACCGGAGCACTGCTGAAATCAAGAATGGTTAATCGGTCAACCGTGTTTTGACAAACTGCATTATTTCTTCGAACCTGTTTTATTTTTAAACAAACAAGCTCTTTCTCATTTCCGATAAGTGCTCCTTCCTGAACGTCACTAAAATACTTTTGAAATCAAGGATGGTTTATCGGTTTACCGTGGTTTCAGTTTCGACAGGCCGAAATTGATGATAATTCAGCAGTTTTTTTCGAAATGAACAAACAAGCCTTCCTATTATTGAAAATAGTTCCAACTAAATTGCGTAAATACTTTGAACAAACTATGGACTCTGTATATAGGGCTATTAGTGATAACAAGACGTCAATAGAAGTACACATAGCAAGTTATTGTTAAGCTGGACTTTTACATATTAACCTGGGGCGGGAGCCAAAGGTCAGCTTTTTTTTTCTATATAGGAACACATGGGAGTGGGCATTGCTGATCCGAATGTGAGAGAATTCACAAGGGCGGGGTCTGAATTTCTAATTGCCAAGTTAGACCTTAACAGTTAGCGGGCCCGTAAAGCCGAAAACATTGGTTTTCGAGTGTTTTTGGGTCTAAATATAGCTTCATGTTACGAAAAATTGCTGTTTTTACTATGACCCGTTTTTACATTTATACTCCGAACAAGACTTTAGAATAGTGATTTCAACCAGGGCGACACGGTTCTCTAGGGCAGTGTTTTTCAACCTTTTTCGAGCCAGAGACACTTTTTTCATTGAGAAAATCCCGCGGCACACCACCAGCTGAAAATGTGGGGAAAGACCTAATATTCACAGTATAAGTGTTATATTGTTAATATAAGCGTTTTTAACATTGGAGAAAGATGTTGAATTGGACATCTTGAATAGTAATCAAATAAAAATTAACCCTACTAAAAAGGTAAGTATCAGTAGTAGATGACCAAAGAGTTAGGGTTAGAGTATCAGTACCCGAACCCCTACGCTTTTAATCATCTAGGCTACTACAGATACCTACCTTTTTAGTCATCTACTATTGCTACCTACCTATTTAGTCACTGATAGCTACCTTTTTAGCAAGGTTCAATAAAGACAAATCGCCACCTGCTGCTGCCAATTCTGATATATATAGAACAGTAGGAGGAGGATAGGATTTACATATTTATCCCTGGGAGAAACATAATGGCGAACCACGGCCTCTCGTCCGGTTATCATTCCATGTCGGGTATTTGATTAGTTAGTTATTTTGAACCACCCTACGGCGGCGAGGAGTACAGCAATTCTCTCGCACATACCCATCCCCGCATGGGAGGCGAATCCACGCAGAGTAATCAGAGGTGCGGTGGAGAGCGTATTCCTACCGCTTAGCACGATGAGCCGCGCCGACCACATGATTACTCTGCCGGGCGCTACATCGCATAGACACACAAATTAGAGAATTTCTCACGGCACCTCTCACAATATTTTTAACAAAAACAAAAACAAAATTTAAAAATTACCGGGGTCCAGTAACTATGCAAACAAAGTTTAAGTGCATTTTGGGAATGCGCAACAGTCAGATTGGTCGTTTCCAGTTTTATTTTGTACAGTTCTCAAATCTACTAAGTCCATGCTTCAGGCCAGTGTTTCCAACCTATAAGTCGCGACTCAAAGCTGGGTCGCTTGGAAATTCTCTCGCGTCGATTTGTTTTAAGCAAAGATTTAAAAGCTAGTCAATTTATTCCTTGGTAAATTTGATTATTTATTTGGTATTATAATGTTTCTCAGTAGTAATTGTAATTTACAAGAGAGAGTTTGGTCTGAATTTCTAATTGCCAAGGTAGACCGTAACAGCTAGCGGGCTCTTAAGGCCAAAAACATTGGTTTTCGAGTGTTTTTAGGGTCTAAATAAAGTTTTATGTTACGAAAAATTGCTGTATTTACTATGACTAGTTTTCACATTTATACTCCGAACAAAACTTTAGAATAGTGGTTTTCAACCAGGGCGACACGGCTCGTTAGGGCTGGGCTTCTCAACTATTTCCATCAAAGGTCCGTACACAAAATTTAAAAATTGCCGGGGGCCGGTAACTATGCAAACAAAATTTCAGTGCATCGTTTGACGAAATACAAGCACAATGATCAATATCACCCTTCAGTGCTGGCATGACAACGCTTTAGTTGTGTGGCCGCGCACGTGAGATATTGTGGACTATTCACCCATAGTACCCGTGAATATATGTATTTTAAAATCTTCCATCGACTTGATTTATTTTTAAAACTGAATATATTAGTTGAGGAAATAAACAATTTCTTTCAAGCAATAATACCGATGAAAATGTATCCAAGAAGCCAATAAAACTTCACTTTTTACGCCACCAAGCAAGTCTTTCTCATTAGCCAATGCTGAGTAAACAAGTGAGTCGATGCTCTTAGAAACCTAAATTGCTATGACAATTTTTCCTCAGTAGTTCATCGAACAATGCATTACATCACAATTGTGAGATGGAAAGAAACGGTGCATTCAATGTCAAGAAGCAGCTGCGGTCCGAATTTACCACTAGAAAGGTCCAGATTCGAACCGCAGTCCGCCAGTTGGGTAGCCCTGCCCTAGGGTTCTGCCAGCACAGTTCAGGGGTGCCGCAAGTTTCTATTCAAATCTGAGCGGCCCTTTTAAAATACGTTTATCTTTTAAATATAATAAAATTCAAGTATCTATTGAGTTTATCAGTATGATTAAACTTTCCACACCATAACGATGACTTTGTTCCGTCAGTATCAGGTTTGCTTTATATTTATTACTTATCGATCTTAAGATCGGTAAGTATGTTGATAGCTATTTGTCTGTTTGTGTGTTTGTCTGTTTGTGTGTTTGTCTGTTTGTGTGTTTGTCTGTTTGTGTGTTTGTCTGTTTGTGTGTTTGTCTGTTTGTGTGTTTGTCTGTTGTTTGTCTGTTTGTGTGTTTGTCTGTTTGTGTGTTTGTCTGTTTGTGTGTTTGTCTGTTTGTGTGTTTGTCTGTTTGTGTGTTTGTCTGTTTGTGTGTTTGTCTGTTTGTGTGTTTGTCTGTTTGTGTTTTGTCTTTGTGTGTTTGTCTGTTTGTGTGTTTGTCTGTTTGTGTGTTTGTGTGTTTGTCTGTTTGTGCGTTTGTCTGTCTGTTAGATGCACGCGATATCTCGAGAAAGCAGAGTTGAATCTCCTCCAAATTTTGCATGTGCATTCATCATATCTCGGAACAGAAGTCTATTGATTTTGAATGAATTATCTCATATAATTAGCGAGTTATTAATTAATTCGTGATGGGACACACGGTGTTGCTGTGGAGTAAGAGCGGATGAATCGGAACCGCAGTTTCTATTTCGGGATCCCCTAACTTTCGATCGATAAGTCTTCGGTCTTTGACCAATATTCTCGTTCATAGTTTATACAATTCAGACAATAAAATACATTCAAATAAAAATTTTCGAGTCTCTGGAATGTTTCATTGGGGTCCTGGCTCAACAACAAGTTGAAAATCACTACGTAAGTCTAGACATATTCAATGCATGAAGGACGGTTGCGTAAGTTATTCTCGCATAACCCAAACTGAAAGTGAAAAATAATATGTTGACAAGTTTCAAGAACTTCGAGGCAATATTAGTTATTTGGACAACATTTTTTACAGTGTAGAAAAAGGTAAGTCTCTTAAAGTGGTCATATTGAGATTTTCAGAGCATTACCTTTTCTATACTATTAAAAATGTTGTCCAAATAACTAATATTCCCTACAAACTCGCTCCAAGCAATTCCCTGTCAAATAATCTACTTTGTTTCGAAAGCACGGGTAACGCACTTATTCGGCATTTCTTTCACAATTTATCACACAGTGGGCGAGAAGAGTTCTATGAATTTGAATTCCAGATATTGATAGGCCTATAATAAATCAGCTCCAGACATTTGAAATTGAAACAACAACAAAATGTCTGGTTTCGGTATCCAATCTGCCAAATCTAGACAGGGACAACACCGCGATTACGTCGTTTTCAAACAATTATTTCCATTTATGCAGCGGGGGCCAATGTTTATGTAATGTTTACCAGACGATGACGTAGAAAAACTAGTTTCGATTATCGTCTGATAAGCAATTCTTGAGAATTATGACTCAAACAATAGTGTTTCCATATAAACAATTTTGTTTGTGTTTTCACGTTTACAACTGAAAAATCTTTTAAAAGCACGGGCACATGCACGTTCAAATGTTACTTGTGCACCGACGATTGTGTTTTGAGAATTATCAGTAAATACAGGTTGTAACAAAGTAAATTATGGGAATGCGCAACAGTCAGGTCTGTCGTTTCCAGTTTTATTTTGTACAGTTTGCGAATCTACCAAATCCATGCTTCAGGCCAGTGTTTCCCAACCTATAGGTCGCGACTCAAAGCTGAGTTGCTTGGAAATTCTCTCGGGTCGATTTGTTTTAAGCAAAGATTCAAAAGCTAGTCAATTTATTCCTTGGTAAATTTGATTATTTATTTGGAATTAGAATGTTTCTCAGTAGTAATTGTATATACTATATGGAAAATGGAAATGTAAAAACTTGGCAAACATTTTGCTTGTGTAAAGCCGCACAACCGTATACCATATTTGTGCATATCCTTACGTTGCGAGATTTTACAGAATTTATTTCCTAACAAATTTGAGTCGCTTCAAAAAAAGTTGTGAAACCGCTGGTTTATACAATTCAGGCAATAAAACACAATTGACATATTACACAGAGGTTTCTCTCTAGGATGTTTCATTGGGTCATGCTGCAGCAGAAGGTTGAAATCCTCTGGCTTAGGCAATAGCATCATCATTCGTGATGAAAAGGTGAATAAGCATGTTTAGAAATATCCGTAAAATTTCAGTAAAGCATTTTTATTGGATTGTATTCAAAATCTAGAAAGCTTTTGCAACCATATAAAAATCAAACACACGTTGTGAACCGGGGAAATTATATTTGACATTTATTTTCTATGTTTGTATCCTAGACTAGATCATATTATCATATGATATCATAAGGACGCTGTTGCTGTTTAACTAAACAGCAAGATAGCAATGTTTGCGAACAGTGGACCATTTCTTCAAACACCCCACAGGCGAACACTTATTAGAATTTCAAACTGTTAAAGATTTATATTTCGCTAGAAAGCTATTACTTTTATTTGTTCTAGAATTTCATATTTCATCTAAAACGCGCTGTAAATTTTTTCAATGAGGAACCCGTTTTTATGACATCGTGTCGGCTGGAGTCGACTGTGGCAGATTGCATATCTGTACTGCGGCTTGTTGGGCTTTGTGTTCATATATGCAAGCATCGCTCTCTTGTTTATGGAAGGAACGAAACCTTGCCGGTTCGTTATTGCCTACCGTATGTATTAATCCGTTTAAGAGGTGAAGGCATGAGATTTGAACCCGGGATAATAAAACCCGATGCCATCGCAGTTAAGTCCAACGCTTTAACCATCAAACCATCTTAATTTTTGTTATTTTTAGTTTCGAGAAGGACGAACATAGGTTAAACTGCACTGATATTGATGAATGTGACGACTGGTTCATTTGCTTCAACGGTGAATGTGTCAACGTAGAGGGGTCGTATATGTGTGAATGTCCAGAAAGTTTTATTTATGACCCTGTCAAATCCTAATCTAGCTTTCAGATAGAGTATCCGATTCGTATTTTATTCAAACCGGAGTTACAGTGGAATTTTGTTCATCTCGGAGTTGAATTTTGACCAATCCGGAATTAAAGTCAGATTTGGTCAAACCGGAGTTGGAGTCAAATCCGGTCATCCCGGATAGGGTATCAAAATTGTTCAACTTGGAGTTGGAACCCACATATGTCTTCAATACCTTCTTCTTCATTGATTATTCTCTAATCCTTAATAAAGTCTTCAGTGAGGCTTTTATTTTACTTATTGTACGCTCCCGTAAGTCATAGGTAATTTGGACCTCCTTTTGTCAATTATTTTGAAACCTATCTAAATGCGAATTTTAGTTGAATCGGAGTTGGAGTCAATTTTTGTATCTGGATAGGGTATCCGTTTCTGATTTTAGTCAAACCGGAGTTGAAGTCAATTTTAGTCCTCAGATGGGGTATCGAATCCGGATATAGGTCAACTCACAGTTGGAGTATCGGAGACGGATTTCGGACAAACCAGAGTTGGAGTCGACATTTGTGTTTGTAACTCTAATATTATTTACTTCTTGTACGCTTCTGTAGGCCAATGCAGTTATCAATCCAATGTCCTGTATGCATTACACATATTTTGAGTTTGCTAACATTTGACATCTTTATATCAGAAGTCCTCTGCCTGGAAGGATTCATGTACAACGTTGCTACCGAGGAATGTGTTGACATCCCAGAATGTTCTTACGGGGCCTGCGATCCCCTTGCTCAATGTATTGAAACAGAAGGCTCCTTCTTCTGCTACTGCCCAGAACATCTCACATTGGATGCAACAGGAACTGTTTGTCAAGGTAGGCCCATACTTAGATAGAAGTATTTCTGGCCTTCGTTAAGAACAAGAACTGGCTTGGAACAAGCAATTCATACTTTGAATTTAAGATCTATTTTTAGAGTATTATATGAAGTGTGCGTCCCATGTCTATTCTAGAGCTGGGAATTTCTGAGAAAACACTTTAACTGTTAACCGGGTAAAATTAACCGGTTAACCGCAGCGTGACGTTTCACATACTAATTTATAATTTTAGCGTGTTACGTCACAATGGTTACAAAACAATTATAGGTGACCTGATCCCGGTATCGCTCAAAATTGTTCACGAATCGAGATGGTTTCATGATCACCAACTATGCTGCAAGAGATATGCAGCGTGGTTAGGACATATGGGAGTATTTTAGTAAAACCCGATTCCGTTAATAAATGTCATTTATGTGACAAATTTTCATTGTTCGATGTGCAAATTCTACTTTGAGATATCATAAAGATAAACAGCATCAACTACGCACTTGTTGGTTGACATTGAATATAAGATTTTGCAATGAAATCGTGAATACTCTATTTCGACCGAAAACTGATTCACAATTAATTGTTGTCCAATTTTCATAATCATCAGCAATCTTGGCACTTCCATTATTTTTTACATTTATTGGGTCCTTACCAATACAGTTAGTGATATTCTTTTGAATGAAACGCCACAGGAGATAAATTTGAGATGGCGTAATCATTTTTGAAGAAATTGTACACCATAAAGATGATTTGTACATGAGATGTCAGTTAACGGTAAAAAAAAAATCGTAACCGTTAACCATCTAAAATCAGTTACCCGATTAACCATTTTCAGCCCTCGTCTATTCTAATATCTGCAATTTAATTTCATTTTATTCCACAAGAACTGTTGGTCTTGATCGGAAGATTTCTCATAAAGTGTTTCAACCCTTCGCTCAGAACAACATTTTGACTGCGATGATGTAGAAAACGATAAATTAATTATAAATTCGACTCCCGAGTCCAAGATTAAAAAAAAAGGTTCTTTTGTACAAAGCCATCGCTCCCGCCCCCGCTAAAAATCACCCCACCGTTGCTAAAAAAAAGTTATTAAATTCAAATTTTAAAAACATTACTAACCCTTACTTGATAATTACTAATTTTAAAACGTGACGGGGTTGTTTTTCTCGAATCTCACATTCTTGCAATGGTAGCGAGGGTTTTTACGGAAGATCCGTAATAAATTTCGATTCCAGGTTTAAACTCCTAGAAAATCAAAACTTAGCAACTAAAACTTTGACATACATCGGATTCATTGATAAACTTGGGATAACGCGACAGATTTGTGTGATCACATTTCAGCAAATTAACGAGCGTGATATCATTTCAGATCTTCGTTTTGGAACTTGCTTCTGGTATTTCAAAGAGAGCACAAATGAATGTAGTAACCCAACTTTTTCCGGCGTTATACAAAAGTCTGATTGTTGCTGCACCGTGGGACAAGGCTGGCGTCATGACTCCAACCCATGTGAAGGATGCCCGCTAGTAGGAACTGCAGAATTCGATAAAATTTGCCCGCTTGGCAAAATTGAAAAACCTGAGACAGGTAATACATATCATGCACCTATAATCACCAAAAGACACATATTTCCTAATTTATGTTCCACATATCCCGGCATTGTTCTGATGTTAGAATGACCAACCACGGCTTCGTGTCCCGTTGCTAATACAGATCGCGTTTGAAAGCACAAAATGCGCCCCAAACGAGAATCCACACTTGATCACTTTTATGAATATGCCGAAATTTGTTTATTTACGCTTAAACTTCTGTTTGTGTATGATTTAACTCTTTGTAAGAAAATCATGTCTTCTCAAGAATATTCTCAAGAATCACCTCCAAGGGAATAAAGACTTGCCACTAGTTACTGTTCTTCATAGGTTGAACATGACTTGCTCTTTAGAAAACATCCTGAAAACTCAAGTTGTTCATCTAATCCAATGGTTCTCAAACTATTTTTGCTCGCAGCGCACTAAGCTCATAAAAAAAACTTGTAAAAAATTAGCTTTGAACAAATTTATTCCGCAAATGTTAATGCGATGTGTGCGCCTGTTTTGAGAAACAATCGTAACGAGGCCCCATCGCTCCATTGTTTGCTTTTAATTTCAGTCAGAAAAGAAAATTCCTGTTCACAGAGCCATGGTGATTCAAATGGCTAGATCCACTTGACAAAATAAACGATTGATTGATTGATCTTGCACATAATTAACCCCGCGTGGGATTCGAACCTACGAACCCAAGCAGGGTAATCAGAGGTGCGGTGGTGAGCGTAACGCTTAGCCACACCGTTGAGTCACCTGACAAATTTAATAAATTTTGTATTAAATTTTCATTAACAGAAGTACCAGTCACTGGAAACTGTTTCCTGGCATCGGAAGGTGTAGTATCAGATCCCTTCTGTTCTAATAGTGTTGGAGTTAATGTTTCCCGCGCTACTTGTTGTTGTAGTCCCTATGGAAGAGCCTGGGGAGAAAATCCATGTGAAATATGTCCCTGGAAAAATACGTACGATGTAGGTATTTAACTTTTTTGACACGAAGTGTATATTTAAGCCGTTTTGCTAAATACTTGTTGTTGTTCTTTTTGGGGTTTTATTGTTGTTGCTTCCAAATTTAGAATGGGGTGGGGGTTGTATCGTGTTATGTATTTGACTGAGCATGCACTAGTTATGCGCCACTTTCTGGAATCTAAAATTAGTGGGATGTTCGAGTTCGAAATTTGAGGGGGGTGTTCACCCCATGTAGGGAAGTGTATGGAAATCATTGACCGTTGCTGAATATAAACTTTCAAAATCACAAATTATATTTCTTTCTACAGTATCAAACAGTCTGCCCAGGAGGATACGGATTTACACCGAACCGGATCACGGTGTCCTTGGAAGACATTGATGAATGTATAGAGCTTCCAGGCTTATGCCAAGGTGGAAAATGCGTCAATACATACGGATCTTTTATCTGCGAATGTCCAGAGGGCTACGAACTTAACGAAGAGAGCAGAGTTTGCGAAGGTAGAGAACACGATTTTTTTTTCATATTTCTAATGTTTCAGATTTAGAGGATTCCCCTACAGTATCAAACACTCTGCCCGGGAGGAGACGGATTCAAACCAAACCCGATTACGGTATTGTTGGAAGACCAGGTTTATGCCAAGGTAGAAAATGCGTCAATCATTACGGATCTTTCAAGTGTGAATGTCCAGAAGACTACATTTAAAGTAATGGCAAATGGATAAAGCTATGCATAAGTGATGAGGAGAATCTTACTCAAGAAAACTTCAGCCGAAAGTTTCAATCTCTTTATTTCTTCATCATGCTGAAAATAGAAGGGAAAATCCTATTTCGGGTTCGAGCGAGGCGCAAACGAACTCGGTTCTGTATTCTGAGTCACCTGTATATCAAATCTGCAATGTTACTCAGATGATACCGCACTCGGTATAGATCTACTACTTTATCCTGGGGGAAAAGGAAGCTGATAATGAAGCTTAATCATATGGCTAACCACGGCCTCTCGTCTGGTTACTAATCCATATCGAGAAGAGGATTAGATTCCCTGTTATTTGTTTTCAGATGCATGGACTTAATAGTGGAAGACGCCTCAACCGAAAAGCGGTTACGTGAACCACTCAACGGCAACGAGGAATCCAGCATTCCTCTCGCATATAATTAACCCCGCGTGGGATTCGAACCTACGAACCCACACGGCAGAGTAACCAGAGGTGTGGTGGTAAAGCTTAGCATAATGCACCACACTGCAGAGCCACTTGACTAGTAATTCCACCAATGTTTTGCATTTTCACATGAACAGAAGTACCAGTCACTGGAAACTGTTTCCTCACAGTGGAAGGCGATGAAAAAGCTCCGACCTGTTCCGATGGTGTTGGCGTTGATGTTTCCCTCGCTACTTGTTGTTGTAGTCCCTATGGAAAAGCCTGGAGAAGAAATACTTGTGAAATATGCCCGGAGAAAATTACTATCGACGTAGGTGTTTTAATTTTTGACATGAAATGTACATTTAATTAACTAATCTTGTTAAATTTTTGTGGTTGTTCATTTGGTGGTTTTCTTGTTGTTACTTTACATCCAAATTTAGATTGGTGGTGGGGTGGGCCGGGGTATTGTCTTAAGTATTTGACTGAACATCTACACTAGTTATGCGTCACTTTCTGGAATCTAAAATTAGGGGGATGTTCGAGTTCGAAATTCGAGGGGTGTGTTCACCCTCTGTGCGGAAGTGTATGGAAATCATTGTCCGTTGCTGAATTTAAACTTTTGAAATCACAAATTATATTTCTTCCTACAGTATCAAACAGTCTGCCCAGGAGGATACGGATTTACACCGAACCGGATCACGATGTCCTTGGAAGACATTGATGAATGTATGGAGCTTCCAGGTTTATGTCAAGGTGGAAAATGCGGCAACGTTCTCGGATCTTTTATCTGCGAATGTCCAGAGGGCTACAAACTCAACGAAGAGAGCAGAGTTTGCGAAGGTAGAGAACACGATTTTTTTATATTTTCAATGTTGCAGATTTAGAGGATTCCCCTACAGTATCAAACACTCTGCCCGGGGGGGGGGGGGGAGACGGATTTACACCGAACCGGATCACGGTGTACTTTGAAGACATTGATGAATGTATGGAGCTTCCAGGTTTATGCCATGGTAGAAAATGCGGTTACGTGAACCACCCAACGGCAGCAGGGAATCCAGCATTTCTCTCGCACATAATTAACCCCGCGTGGGATTCGAACCTACGAACCTACACGGCAGAGTAATCAGAGTTGGGGTGGTAACGCTTAGCATAATGCACCACACTGCAGAGCCACTTGACTAGTAATTCCACCAATGTTTTGTTTTTTCACATGAACAGTAGTACCAGATCCTGGAAACTGTTTCCTGACAGTGGAAGGCGATGAAACAGCTCCGACCTGTTCCGATGGTGTTGGCGTTATTGTTTCCCGCGAGACTTGTTGTTGTATTTTCTATGGAAAAGCCTGGGGAGTAAATCAATGTGAAATATGTCCTGAGAAAAATACTGACGACGTAAGTGTTTTAATTTTCGACATGGAGTGTACATTTAACTAATCTTGCTATTTTTTTTTGGTTGTTTATAAACTTTTAAAATCACAAATTATATTTTATTCTACAGTATCAAACAGTCTGCCCAGAAGGAGACGGATTCACACCGAACCGGACCACGGTGTACTTTGAAGACATTGATGAATGTATGGAGCTTCCAGACTTATGCCAAGGTGGAAAATGCGTCAACGTTTTCGGATCTTTTATCTGCGAATGTCCAGAGGGCTACGCACTTAACGAAGCGAGAAGAGTTTGCGTAGGTAGAGAACATGGAATTTTATTTTAACTTTTCAATGTTGCAGATTTAGAGAATTCCCCTACAGTATCAAACACTCTGTTCAGGAGAGGACGAATTCAAGCCAAACCTTTATTTGAAGTAAAAGGCACGAGTAAGCGGCGTATTACGTCATTGTAAAGAAAAAGTTTTTAGGGCTAGCTATGCTCTTGGTCTGATCAGTTTTGGGTATAAAATCAACGTGTCGCACGAGGAACTGCCCCTGAAGCCCAGGGGTAAGCTCCCTGTTTATCAATAATATTTTCAAATTTTGAATTTTTTCTCGTTTCCTCAGAGATTGACCCATGTGATTCATATGGTCGTTGTTGGAACGGTAGATGCATCAAAAGCAGTCTAGTTGGATTACACTGCGAATGCAATCAGGGGTGAATATATTTTTAATTTTTATGAAACAACAGAATTATGAGGTCAGTTTGAGTCAGGTTCTTTATCTATAATACCTTTGAAACTTGAAAACATTACAAAGGATGGATGTCATATTAAAGTGTTCCCACATACCATGTAGGAGTGCTCCCATAAATTTAAATTGAACAAAAAAATTCTGGGTAAAATATCCGATGAGTTGAAACCGTAAACAAAATTTTTTGTTTAGATTTAATATATATTTTTTATTTATGAACGCGACGTGAACTTTCAGCTGACTTTGTCAAATTGTTGGGGTACAATCAATTAACCATTTCTCTTACCGGTTACCATTCAATACTGGGTATGGGATTAGTTGGTCAGGTATTCGTTTCAGAGGTATGGACTTGATTGTGAAGAAAGCCTCAACCGATCATCACTTTACGGCGACATGAAGTCCAGCAATCCTCTCGCACATAATTATCCACAACAGGATTCCAACCTGCCAATACGTGATGAGTAACCATTCATGACCAGCATATTTCTGCGATGCGCTATATTAGCAGCATATGTGACCTTTCTGCAATAGCGATTATTTATATGATAGTTGGCGGCCAGAATGTCTGTAACCGTTTATCATATAAAATTGATCATTTGTTAACCGTAACCAATACCAGCAATATATCGTTGGCGCGTGATTTCATGGTATATACCGTTAACGGTAAACTCTCAATATTAATAGTATCGCAATACCGTTTATCATCTGCGACCGGTATGCCGATTAACCGGAAAACCAGTTTTATACCGTGGTTTTCACTCAAGATCGTATTGTCGTTCCAGTTACAAGAAAGTCGGACAAGGGTTAAACTGCATCGACATTGATGAATGTGATGACGTGTCCATTTGCATCTACGGGGAATGTGTCAACCTAATGGGATCGTATATGTGTCAATGTCCAAGAGGAACCATTCTCAGTTCTAATGGTGTTGAATGCATCCGTGAGTATTTCTGCAATGCGGCTTAAAGTAACTTTTCCGTTAAAATGCCGATTTCAGACCTTTTTATTCCTCCCTTCCTGCGCATTTTCTCTGAACGAACACCAAAATGCCTCATCGGAGGGAATTCCCCATTACTCTCTATTCGATCCTGTTTCCATGGAATCTAGTTATAGCAAGTTGTGAGAAGAGGGGAGTAAATTACCTTAAGTTCAATGGAAACAAGTATAAAAACCAGGTACAAAAACAGCATGAAGACTTGTATTCGCCCCATGGAATGTTTCATTCTTTGATCATAATTTTTCATGCACATTTGATCGATGCAACATGCGAGTTTTTTTTGTGCATATAAACGATTATAACGCCTTTGCCATCCGCGTGTTGCACTTCTCTCCATATTTAATTTCCACATTTCCTCCTAAAAACAGTATAATTCCTCATTGGGGGAAGAATTCCTCAGCGGTAGAGAAATGTTGCACCAGGCCATAATGTCGATGTTTATATTGTAGCTGATCCTTCATATGGTTCCATTGAAGACCCCGACGATTGCAGAGCAAACCCATGCAAAACTGGTGATCAATGTGTTCCAACTGATGGAGGACGATACAGGTGTACTGGGGGTAAATGTAAAAGGTAGATTTATTGTGTTAAACATAGTCGAAGCCGAATTGACGTAAATTAGCGTTGAGTATATTTTACCTGGCTCAAGATCACATATGAATTACATGTGTCTTGTTCAATACGTGCTTTTGATTAGGGTCACACATGAAGTGCATGTGTCTGATCAAGGTATGTGCAATGTCTTTTATGTGTTATGTGACTGTTTCAATGTTACACAAGAGTTACTATTTTGTGTGCTTTACTGTATATGTCAATATGCAAGTTCTTATACGTCCATGTGATTTTAACCAAAGTCAAACGATAGGTAAATAGATTTCTATGTGCTTTTTTTTAGGTCACATACGATGTCTCATATATTCATGTGAACTGCTAAATATCACATATAACGTCAGATATCTTTATGTGCTATTTATTGCCAAGGTCAAATTAACGTCGTGTACATTTTATGTTATTCTTCTTCAACCCACATGAATTGTTTATGCATCCATGTGCTTATGTCAATTGCACAACACATGGTCTTGTGATTTTTTTTTCAAAATGAGATAAAGGATATGTGTTTGACTTATGTCAAAATCAAATCTGTTAGATTGAGTTATATATTGTTTTGTGTTAAGAAGTTTGTTATGGTATTTCTATTATTTTTTAACGCCATTTCGCCATAAGATGGTCTGTCGGATATTGTATTTGTCGCATGTTGCGCCTTCCCCGTACAAGTCCTGAATTCTTCTTCTTATTAATTAAAATATATGAGTACACCTGCTACCCCAGTTTGATAACCTACACTTACATTCAGGGGCTTTGCCATGATGGGAGCATTTAGGAGAGGATGCGGAGACATCAATGAATGCAGGTTCCAGAACAATCCTTGCTCTTATCAATGTCAGAATTCATATGGTGGATTCAAATGTGGATGCCCAAGAGGATACTTCGGTCTCGGTGGAAGGTGAGTGTTGTTACGATGTATTGTTGGAAGGCTCAAATCACCATATAACGAAGACTTAAAGAGACTTGAGTCAATAACAGACTGTGCTGACAGGGGCAACTACGACCCGCGAACCAAATCTAGCTCGTAGGGTGATTTAATCTGGCACAAGATGCTGCCAAAAATTTCTGTATTTGACCAACTCTTGCATAGTTTAAATATTGTTCTTCTTTGTTTTTTACGCATTCTAATCATTCTGTTACACATTCTGTTAAAAAAATGGAACTTTTTACGTCCCTTTCATGGCCGGTCAGTCTAGGAGGGCAAAATGTTTCGTACCTGGTTCAAAAGCCTTGCCCACCCCTGAGCCAGTGAGACTAAGCTTAGCGATTGACTTGAATCGATACTCAAATTATTCGTACTCGCCTCGACTGTGAATTCAGGGACTTTTGTAATGAGTTTGTTTTATCTTTATTGAAGTAATGCACCACATTTTTGGTCGCTCGTAACTTTGCTCAGAGTCGAGTCTCCTTTACTTCTGCGTGAGTGCCCATAACTTTGCTCAGAGATGAGTCTCCTTTACTTCTGCGTGAGTGCCCGAAACTTTGCTCAGAGATGAGTCTCCTTTACTTCTGAGTGAGTGCCCATTACTTTGCCCAGAGCTGAATCTCCTTTACTTCCGAGTTAGTGCCCGTAACTTTGCTCAGAGATGAGTCTCCTTTACTTCTGTGTTAGGGCGCGTAACTTTGCTCAGAGATGAGTCTCCTTTACCTTTGAGTGAGCACCCATAACTTTGCTCAGAGATGAGTCTCTTTTACTTCTGCGTGAGTGCCCATACCTTTGCTCAGAGATGAGTCTCCTTTACTTATGAGAAAATGTCCGTAACTTTATTCTCAGAGTTGAGTCTTCTTTATTTCTGAGTGAGTGCCTGTAACTTTGATCATAGATGATTCTCCTTTACTTCTGAGTGAGTGCCCACTACTTTACTCAGAGATGTCTCCTTTACTTCTGAGTGAGTGTCCGTAACTTTGCTCATAGATGAGTCGTCTTTACTTCTGAGTGAGTGCCCATAACTTTGCTCACTCAAAGATGAGTCTTCTTTACTTCTGAGTGAGTGCCCATAACTTTGCTCACTCAAAGATGAGTCTTCTTTACTTCCGAGTGAGTGCCCGTAACTTTGCTCAGAGATGTCTTCTTTACTTCTGAGTGAGTGTCCGTAACTTTGCTCACTCAAAGATGAGTCTTCTTTACTTCTGAGTGAGTGCCCGTAACTTTGCTCACTCAAAGAACAGTCTTCTTTACTTCTGAGTGAGTGCCCGCAACTTTGCTCAGAGATGTCTTCTTTACTTCCGAGTGAGTGCCCGTAACTTTGCTCAGAGATGTCTTCTTTACTTCTGAGTGAATGTCCGTAACTTTGCTCACTCAAAGATCAGTCTTCTTTACTTCTGAGTGAGTGCCCGTAACTTTGCTCACTCAAAGATGAGTCTTCTTTACTTCTGAGTGAGTTCCGAACGTGTGTGTAACTTTGCTCAATAAAATCACTTTCAATTTGGAGTGAGTGTGTGCACCCATAACTTTGCTCAGAGATGAGTCTCTTTTACTTCTGCGTGAGTGCCCATACCTTTGCTCAGAGATGAGTCTCCTTTACTTATGAGAAAATGTCCGTAACTTTATTCTCAGAGTTGAGTCTTCTTTATTTCTGAGTGAGTGCCTGTAACTTTGATCATAGATGATTCTCCTTTACTTCTGAGTGAGTGCCCACTACTTTACTCAGAGATGTCTCCTTTACTTCTGAGTGAGTGTCCGTAACTTTGCTCATAGATGAGTCGTCTTTACTTCTGAGTGAGTGCCCATAACTTTGCTCACTCAAAGATGAGTCTTCTTTACTTCTGAGTGAGTGCCCATAACTTTGCTCACTCAAAGATGAGTCTTCTTTACTTCCGAGTGAGTGCCCGTAACTTTGCTCAGAGATGTCTTCTTTACTTCTGAGTGAGTGTCCGTAACTTTGCTCACTCAAAGATGAGTCTTCTTTACTTCTGAGTGAGTGCCCGTAACTTTGCTCACTCAAAGAACAGTCTTCTTTACTTCTGAGTGAGTGCCCGCAACTTTGCTCAGAGATGTCTTCTTTACTTCCGAGTGAGTGCCCGTAACTTTGCTCAGAGATGTCTTCTTTACTTCTGAGTGAATGTCCGTAACTTTGCTCACTCAAAGATCAGTCTTCTTTACTTCTGAGTGAGTGCCCGTAACTTTGCTCACTCAAAGATGAGTCTTCTTTACTTCTGAGTGAGTTCCGAACGTGTGTGTAACTTTGCTCAATAAAATCACTTTCAATTTGGAGTGAGTGTGTGTGACCTTGCTTTGAGCAAATCCCCTCAACAGAGTGTAGAAGCGTAATATCTTGGGCGCCAAAATTAAAACTCATTCACCGTACTTGATATATACCCTCATTTTTCAGCCAATGCATAAAAGCTAACAGCGGTTTCCAGCAACCAACCGGGCAATGCTACGACTGCGAACCACTTGGAAATGCTGACTTTGCAAGAATGGAAATGCTAAGCGGGTATGTTCAGAATCCTCGACCAGTTAATACATCTGTTCCAATCATTATGCATCTCAGCCTACAAAACCTGAACCCACGTCAACGATTGATCCAACTTATCCCAGCTATCCGGATATTGAAGGATCACACATTGTACAAAATCATCGGAGGAAACAAAGACAGAATGTTCATGATTAAAAATCAAAATGGCGTCCATTCTATTCATTATGAGGAAGATATAGAACCAGGGAAATACACCATCAAACTCAAAGTGATTCCTAAAATCGGAAGAAAGGCGGCAAAGAAAGCGAGCCTTGGTATTCAAGAGATGGAAGCAACAATGAAGAACAAATTCAAAATTGAAATTGTGTTTCATTTTGAAGAGTAAATGAATGATTTCAAAAATATTATTGAATATATGTATATCTAATAATCAATATTTAGCGATTAAACAAACTGTTTTTGGTGGATGGGCGCGTATTTGTATGTATTTTATTTTGCTCTCAAGTTATGCCCGTCAAGGTCTTCTTCATTTTGTTTGCTTTTATGTCAAAGTAACCGAAATAAAATTGTTTAAAATCGAGTATATGAACAATTTCAAAAATGTTATTGTGTTAATATCGATCGAATATAATAATTGATATTTAGCGATTAAAGAAATTTAGAATCCAAATATGAATCTGTGCTTAGGTAATATACTAGATAATACTACTGGAAACTCGAAAAAGAATATTCGAACCTACTGCATCGAATTTCCAAGAATCATCACCAATAGTTTTTGATTATATAAAGTTGGGATTTGAATTCGTGTTCGAAATGAAAGAATAAATAAGCAAATTAATAAAAGAGAATTTCGAATCAGAATTCATGTAGAAAAAAATCGAAATGGTGTTCAATATAAAATAACTTGAATAAGGGAGAGAGAGAGATGTTTTTTCAACAGCCAGAGATTGGGGAACTTCGACAGCAGAGTAAGCATGTGGAAAGCTTCTTTGAGATATCACTCACTGGCTGCTTGTATGCGCCCTATTTGGAAAGAAAGACGCGTGTAAGCGTCGTTTTAAAAAAAAATGTTCAGGTTGAAGATTCGGCGATCCCGAAGTATGTGCACCAAGATGGCGCACAACCTGAACATAGTATTTGTACCAGGTTAGGGTTCAGGCGGTGCGCCATCTTGGTGCACATACTTCCGGAACTCCACAAATTTTGGAAAGACTTACCTTCGCTCTTGGATCGTAATTTTAAATTTGTCAGTGGTCAAGGTAAATTATTTTGTCGGAATTCGCGTTAGCCGGATTTGTGGAACGGTCTGATTTTTGAGAAAACGGTGTCAGCATTTCGATTAACCGAATTAGAGAAAAATAATCGGAGTCAATTTCCCAGATACTCCGAGGTTGCATAAAGCTTTCTTGCAATATTTGCACCAAAGTCACAAATAAATATTTTACATACTTTTCTATTTCCCAGATACGTTGTAGAATACAACCGTCCCACCGCGAAGAGAACTCGAAATTGTGGTTTCAATTTTGTCAGACCGTGATTGGTGACAATTAATCACTTTTTCCGAAGCAAACACACAAGCCTTCTTATTATTGACAAAACTTCCTGAACGTCACTTAATTGCGAAATACTTCTGACCATCTGACTGAAGCTATAATGGTTAATCGATTGACCGTGGTTGATTTTCGACGAATTGGAATTTTTTTCTCAGAACTAAACCGGCGCGCTTTCTCTCATTTGAAAAAATTGAAAAGTTTCGAAAGGTTTAGTGATAATTATCAAAATATTCAATCGTTTTACCGTGGTTCAAAGTTGCTATGTTGGCGATTACTCATACAGGGTGTCTCAAAAGTAAGTATTCACTTTTAAATTTGATTTGTCTTTCAATTACTCATCATAGAGTGAATATTTTTTCAGGATACATAGTATGGATAACTAGTAAAATTTACGTATTGTTTGCATTATTTTTCAACAACTCACAGAATGACAAGAAGATTAACCTAAAAAATGGGGTGAAAATTGCTGTTTAGCAAGATGCATATAAAACAGTGAGGAATTCAGCACTTAACGACGAAGAATTACGCAATTCATCATAAATTCTTGGAAACTTGTTCTGTAATTAATGCACAGAGATCAGGAAGACCAAGGGACGGACGCTCTGAGAATCCTGAAATAGTTTCAAAATCTTTGTTAATAAGGCCCTAAATTTGCTTTACTGATTTACATGCTTCTTGCCAATCGGCAATTATGCTTTTAATTTTTTAATTCTTATAACGTTGGGTTAATCTCCTTGTCATTCTGTGGGTTGTTGAAAAATGCAAACAATACCTAAATTTTACTAGTTATACATACTCTGTTTCCTAAAAGAATGAACGCTCTATGCTGAGTAGAAGATACTCAGTGTATACTTACTTTTGAGACACCCTGTATAAACTCAAAAAATACATATTGGTAAACCGGTTTACCATGATCTCTTATCAAAAACCCGTCATTTAGCAGTTTTTCGCTAAAATAAACAAAGGTAAATCTCAAGGGTTCCTGAACGTCACTAAATTGCGGAAACACTTCGTCTTTGAGTAAACTATTTACCTTGTGTGGAGTTAGTAACGACAAGACGTCAATAGAAGTACATATAGCAAGTTATTGTCTATAGGTTTATCACATCTTATTCCAGATTGGGGACTAATAGTCGACGGGTCACCAAACAGGTAGCGGGCCCGGAAGTCAGGAAAACGTGAGTTTTCAAGAGTCTTACAAGTCTGCGTTATATTTTTCAATAGCCGTTTTCATATTTATACTCCTAACAAGACTCTATACCAGTAATTTTCAACTAGTGAGGCACAGTTTCCGACTGAAACGTATGGGCAGGGCGATATTCACTTAGCTAACACAGACAGCCCCCGAACTAGTAATAACACTAAAATAAGGAAAATCGGAATAAAATTATAGCTTAACCCTAACCTGGCACATAAGGAAGTACCCCTACTTTCTTATACCTTATAAAAATAAAGAACAATTGAAAAATAATTCTGGAGTCTCTGGAATGTTTCATTGGAGTTCCGGCCCAACAAAAGGTTAAAAATCACTACTCTGAAATTATCTAATGCATGAAGCATGGTTGCGTAGTTAGTCTCGTGTAATCCAAACTGATAAATTAGATGTAGAGAAAATTCAAGAACTTTTATAGATTATTAGTTATTTGGACAACATTTTTAACAGTATAGAAAAAGGTAATTGTTTAAAATTGGTCAAATTGAGGTTTTCATAGCATCACACTATACTGTTGAAATTATTGTCTACTGGTAGCGCCCAGATTCGGCATTGCTCACCTGGAAAGGGGACTATGAATTGGTTCCCTTTGGTTCACTTTCTGGCATTTAAAATTGAAACAACAAGAAATCTCCAACTTCGGTATTCAATCTATCGAATCTAGACATAAAAAACCCGGATATTTGTCATTTTCAAACAATTATTTCCATTTATGCAGCGGAGTCCAATGTTTACGAGGCGGTTACGTATAAAATCTAGTTCCGATATATGCTGAGATATCGAGATATCGGTGCAGGATTGTAATCTAGTGAAAACACAACATAGTCAGGTGTAGGATTGAGCTACAGTTGCCTTCAGCCTTTTTACTTATCGATCTTGATCGGTTAGTATGTTGATAGGTATTTGTCTGTTTGTCTGTCTGTCTGTTAGACACATTAGTATGCTATGCGATATCTCACGAAAGCGAGGTTGAATTTGTTCAAAATTTGTCATGTGCATTCATCATATGTCAGACCAGAAGCCTATTGATTTTGGATGAATTACGTCGTATAATTAGCGAGTTATTAATTGATTAATTAATTTTTTTGCTTTGAACGCTACCTCGTTTTCTACAGTTTGCAAATCTATTAGGCTTATGCTTTAGGTCAGTGGAAATCCTCTGAGGTCGCTTTACTTCAACAATTTCATAACAATTTATTTCCGTAGTAAATTTTATTGTTTGTTTTGGAGTGTTGCATAGTAGAAATTGTATTTGTGGGAAATACAAAATCGTAAAAATTTGCAGCATCTATTCTGATCAGTGAAGCCACGCAACGATTTCAAAAAATGGCTGATGGCAAACAATGCAGTTTTGTCACTTTGTGGTAATTTCTGGTAAAATAAACGCTTTATATGAAGAGTGTGAAACCTTTAATACAGGAGGGCCAGATACAAAAAACTGGGTGAAACTGCAGGCCGCAAACTTATCGACACTCCCGTAGTATTTGTACCAAATGGCGCACAACCTGCTAACCATAATTTGTGCGCCATCTTATGCGCAATCTTATGACATGCGTTGTTCGCTATGCATGAGCTCAGATATTGCAACGCAAAGGAATTGGAATTACTAGCACGTACTAGATTTAATTAAATTAAAAACTCGTTTAGCGGGCCGCACGCCATTCAAAATTGGCACTTCCTTGCTGGCAGCACACGCGTGGCTTAACAGAGCGTCTTGGCAACTAATCTTACGCCTTTTCCTTCCCAATGAGTGATCTGGCCTGGTTATAAATTGGTTAATTCTAGATCTGATAAAGAGAGGCTCGTTTGAACGATGGTGATCAATCGGAATTATTACAGAATGTGCTCAGATAATTGCTCGCTGGTTATGCAGCGACACAACAGTGCGTTTTTAAAGTCAAATTACGTGAATCGCTGGGAAACCGATGACCAGTGGTATCTTTTTTCAAACGACCCAATTAAAAGAAAAAGATGTAAAATTTCGCGATCCAAGGGTATGCTCAAATACTAAACGGCATGGGGTTAGCTCTTATGGTCGCAAAATTAAATATTAATTTGAAACAATCATTTTCATATAACACCCAGAAGTTACTGGGTGAAGTGGAAAAGCTGCGCTTGTTTGCCTTTAGCGAATTTTTGAAATTGTGGCTTGACTTAGCAAAATAGATACCACCAAGATTTTACGCTATTCAATTGCTATTGAGCGGCACCTCAATGCTAAATATAATGAACAAAAAATGTTCTGAATATAAATCAGTAACCCCTAAGTTTTTGTTGGGAAACTAGGGAAGATTGTCAGGTGATGTAAATTAGAACAAACGTTGAAAAGTGAAGTTAATATCTCTTTTTGTGTTTGTATCCTAGATCATATTGTTAGCAATAAAAGTTAGATAAAATGACTGAACGACTGAAGAATATCGGTTTACTTATTATATTCGTCGTCATCAACTGTCAAGGGAAATGTGAGTAAATTCATCATTTAATTCTCCTTCTCCTTCTTCGCTCTGTATCAGGCTCCACATAAGCAATATCACATTATAAACTACAAGGCTACTACTCTCTATTAGACTAGAACACGATATAATTTAAGACAGTGGTTTTCAAGCTTTTATGGCTCGTGGCTCCCTTATGTAGGCTTTAGCACTCTTGTCCCCCTGTTTATCATTCAATTGGTATTTATAGTGTTATTTTGATTGGTAGATTCCAAATCCATTATGTTTAAACAATTCATGCTCAACAAAGTGAAAACACCCCGTTGAATACTGTTATCAAGCAATCAAACTAGGAAGAGTTTACTTGTAAAGTGAACAGTAAAATCCGTTATGCGCCCAGCATTGTGATTTTGGAATCGAATCGAATATTTTTTCCGAAGCGAATCAAATACTTGGAAGATATGTAGTTGTTTTGGCAGTTTTATTGTAATGGATCCATCAGGCAATTAAATTTGTGAAAACATGTAACCTAGCACTTGAACAGTTTGCTGAGCATTCACACACAATGAGAAACATTATTTATTATTTATTCACTAGAAAGAAAAAAAGTCATATATATGTCAGAATTGCATTGTAAAATCAAAATATAGAATTCATCCCTCAAACAGTTTGCTGAGCGTTAAAAACCAATACAAAACATGTTTCATCAAACTAATTTGGAAGGAGTTAGTCATATGTCAGACTTGAATTTTAAAAATATGAATTGAATAAAATAAGTGAGGATCCACCCCAACCTGTTGAAGGACAAAAAACAAAAATATCAACGATTCAAAATGCCCCGGTCTACTAAGAGTTTAGACTGGTTCAGATTTCAAATGTTCTGACTGGCCACGACTTGTCGAGCAATCCTTTCTATTTTAGATATTGATAACTGCGACCAAGAGAACATCTGTGTGAACAGTCGATGCATCAATGTTCCAGGAGGATTCACTTGTGAATGCCTTGATGGGTATGATAGTATTTACATATTTATCTTGAGGAAGAGAAAAGCCGACAAGACGGCTTAACCATATGGCGAACCACGACTTCTTTTCTGGTTACCATTTCATTTTTGGTATGACATTAGTTAGCCAGTTATTTGCTTCAGATGCATGAACTTAATGGTGGAGAAAGTTGTAACTGGCAAGTCTATGGTGGCGAGAAGTCCAACAATCCTCTTGCACATAACTATACCCGCATGGGATTCGAACCTACGAACCCACGCTGAGTACTCAGAGGTGTGGTGACGAGCGTATTCCAAACGCACACCGCCGAGCCTTACAATAAATTACTATTATTTATGGGAGGAACGAAATCTTTTACAACATTTTGTTATTTTTAGTTTGCAGATTGACGAACAAGGATTAAACTGCATTGATATTGACGAATGTACTGACGTGGCCAAATGCATCAACGGTGAATGTATCAACTATTTCGGATCCTATGAATGTCAATGTCCAAAGGGGTTTATTTATAATCCTGTCCATGTCGGATGCATTGGTGAGTGTTGCCTAAATACAAATTTTAGTTGAATCGGAGTTGGAGTCAATCCCGATAAGGTATCGGGTTCAAATTTTAGTCAGACAGGATTTGGCCAATATTAACATTGACTCTCGGATTTGACTGCAAACCGGCGGAATCCCTGGGCGTCACGTAATGGTGGTTGAAAACAACTAGCATAACGTCTCAACTAAGGAAGGGCCTTTTGAATCTTATCAAATAGTATATTATTTGAAACGGTAGACAGGAATTTTGAATTGTCGCCATCTTGTTTTATTTTTGCCCGCCTAGTCAAGTCGAGTAAATCCTTCATTTTTTTTATTCATATAAAATTTTTAAAGTCAAATTCTGAAGTATGACTCTTTTTTCCGAGTTATTGATGAAAATGTTTCGTAATATGTGGGAACGCTCAGTAAACTGCCTGACCAATAGATTACATGCTTTCACAAATTTATGAGCTTGAAAAGGATCCGTTACAATAAAAACAGTCAAGACAACTATATATATTCCAAGTATTCGAGATTCAATTTAAAATAAAATTCGATTTGATTCTGAATTCATCAGATATTCAAAAATCCCCAGTCCCAGTACCAATAAGTTTTTTTTAGCTACTAGTATTAGGCCCTGTACACAGTAAGACTTCTACATCGATAACTTGAATGTTGCAACCTTTATAATCAGATGAAAACCATGATTTTGAGTCCGACCCAATCACAGAGAAATTGGAAGACGTTGATGAATGTACGGAGCTTCCAGGTTTATGCCAAGATGGAAAATGCGTCAACGTTTTCGGATCTTTTATTTGCGAATGTCCAGAGGGCTACAAACTTTTTGCGAGCAGAGTTTGCGAAGGTAAAAAATTTGTTAAAATATTAATCACCAATAATGTATACGTAAGATGTCCGCAAAGTCTGGACACATAGGGTGATTGAATATTTTTATTAATAATAATTATCAATATTTATGACAGAAAAATTAACAATTTCGTGAAATTTTACTGTTCATACTGAAAAAACTACTGTGGCAAATCGAACTGATATCATAGTAGAAGATTCCACAAAAAAACTTGTCTGCTAATAAATATGGATATACCATCCCAAAGAAACTCCTCTGAAAAATATTGGAAAAACTCGCAAAATACTAGGATCTAGAATTCGAGATAGTGTGGTACAGATTTAACCCTATCTGCGTGTTATTAAACACACGTTGGCGGAGTAAAACCCCAACTGACCCTTTCAGAAGTCAATAAGAACGCAATGTATTGCAATGCCCGATGTTCGTATGTTGTCAAGTTGCACAATCGAATTGAGTCAAATAAAAGATACACTCAAAACAAAGAACAATAAATACGAGTAATATTTGGTGAGAGAAAAATATTATAAAGGAAACGAATTGGAGCATCGACCTTTGTCCAGGCAAATACCATACACTATTAACAATACGTGATGAAGAATCTTGAAACATACAGTAACTAATCTTATGTACTTGATACGGTAGGGACTTAAAACTTCAACATTATATGTGGAGGCTTGGACCTAATCATCAGGAAGTAATTTGAAAAATATGTCTAAAATATTTCAAAAAAAATTAATGCAGAACGTTACCAAAAAACGGGCACAACCGCAGTATGTGAACCAAGATGGCGGACACCGGAACGTAGTATATGTACCAGGTTAGGGTTAGTTAGGCCATAATTTCAGGTACAAATACCACGGGAGTCACTTGGCTAGTCCCCGAACTCGTAATAGAACTAAAATAAGAAAAACTGGAATAAAACAATGACCGAACACTAACCTGGTACACATACTACGTTCGGTATCCGCCATCTTGGTTTACAAACTACCAGAGTTCTTCCTGATACAGTCCATGTAAGTCCTATGTAAAGTCCTTTATATCAACTGATGATCTTTACATGACCTCAGCAAATTCCCGGTTGCGAGAAAGTTAAAATAATAACAAATTAATAATAATATTTATAATATTTAAATAGTGAAAATAATATTAGTTTACATAACTAAACGTTTCTAATTATATTATGTGTGAAGCTTTTATGGACACCCTGCATATATGAGAAAATGTCACACACTGCTGAGTATCGATTCACGGGTCGGGAATAGGGCTGAGAAATCGAATCAAACATTATTTGAATCGGTTCTTACGAAAATGAATAGTTACTACAAAACCCAAGTTAAATACACAATATTCTGAAACAAAAGAGGGCTTTTCTAAGGTATAGTCATATTACTGACGATAACTTTTCAATTATATTTTAGCCCTGCTGCAAAAATGTTGGAAATCATACGAGAACGATACTTGCTCAGATAGCTTCAGAATAACAACAGGCGAGGATTGTTGTAACTCATTTGATGGTGCCGCCTGGGGAAACGAAAGCTGCAGCCCATGCATCGTGGTTGGTAAGTTCATTGAGATGACGTATACGTAATCGATGAAGTCATAGTTATAATGCGTGAGAAATAAAATACTGTAATTAGTAAATTCTTATACTGAAATAAAATGTATAAGTTAATTGAGATGACACATACGTAATTGATGACGCCATAATTATGATGCAGAGTGTGCAAAAATACTCGGCACAAGTCGAACAGAGACAGCGCTACAACGATAAGAAAAAGCGTGTATTCAAACTTCATTAAGTCGAGATTCTGGATTGAATTTTTATAGAGTTCAGAACTGAAATAGGAATTTGATACCACCCTGTATTTTCTGCTCGAAGTCGAGAGTCGGTTGTGAGTTTTCTTCGGCTTCAAAGCCCTGGTCAAGCCATAAGTAAGAGCTATTCTTCATGGAAGCTCTGTGAAAATAGTTACATGCCTCATCCTTAACTCCAAGCATAAGTAACTATGAAATAAGTAACTATTCCCATAACCTACATCAGGTCCGACTCTGCAGAAAGTATTGACCTGTATTTTGTCAGCATCATGGTAAGTGCTGAAAATGCTGCCTCACACATGTAGGTTGTTGCAAAAGGCAATACAATTTTGATTGTCTTTTCTGACAGCAATGGATATTTGTCTGCAACGCTAAACCAAATAAATGCAATGGCTTTGAATCAATCAATAAAGATCAATCAGGCCCTTTCCATATTGTTGCAGACCCCCTAGTGCAGGGGTGGGCAACCTTTTTCAGCTCGCGTGCCAAAATCGGATAAATTTAACGACAAAATTAAAAACATACCTTTGCTACTTTCAAAGCAAACATACACAATAATAAACCTTTTAAACATGTACTGACAGATTCACTATTCGGGAAAATATCAGTCCAACAAATAGACTTGATTACTTTTTTTATTCTATATCAGTGAGACCTTTGCTGCTGCATTAACGCTGATAGATATTTCATATTGGGTTTATATTTTCTAATTTTCAAATAAATACACGGACTCTGTCACTGGTTTCATCTTACAGGTTACTCCTTTTACGAGACTTATGAAGTTCATAACCGAGAACAGAGATTCACAAGCATATGTAGATGAAAATATGTAGAATTGTAGAGTAATGCAGTTGCAAAGTTTTTGAGACACGGAAAATTTTCGGGAATGGCATCCCAATCACGCAAGCAATAGTTCGTTTTGTGCTCTTCTCTCTTGTTACCTTCCCTAATCGCTTATATCTCTTTCGAAATCATTTTGTAACAGTATGTTAGCAAGTTACTATAATCAACGTTTGCTGTACAACTTTTAATTCAAGTAGAAATGACGAAAAAGGGTGGCACAGACGATCTATATTATGTAAGAGTGTAGCCAAATGAGTGCTGAGCTTTTCACGACAAAGTTTCGCGAGAGCTCACTTATTTGTTACGTCATAATTTATTCTTTGTAGCCATATGTCATGAAAGAACAAAAAGGGTTTAAATAAATACCGGATTGTTAACATTCGATAATGCACAAACGAACACCTATTTTCATCAGATAATTCATAGTCTTAAAACATTTTATCTAAAAGAGAATGATCTCGTTTCCGAGGCCTCGCTCGCGTGCCGAATAAATGGGCTCGCGTGCCAAGTCTGGCACGCATGCCAGGGGTTGCCCTCCCCTGCCCTAGTGCAGTCATTACGAACCTTGGGACGGACGCCAGTTTGGAAAATGATCTACCGTACATGTGTGAAGCAGCATTGTCACCACCAACCAACGAATAGATTTTTCCTATGTACCACAAGAGAGCAGTCAGTAATGACAGCACGGGGAGATTTGGGATTTGTCATATGATTAGGCCGTCTCATCGGACTCCTTCCTGTGGTAAATATGAAAATCCTATAATTCACCCACAATCCGTTACTCCTGAAGTATACGCATCGAGATGTCGCATAATCTGAACCCTAACCTGGTACACAACCTGAGTTCCGGTTGTGCGCCATCTTAGTGCGCATACTTCAGGAGGTCCCACAATCCCATACTTCATTTTATTCGCAGAACTGAGCTGCCCGGAAGGATTCACGTACGATGTTGCTACCGATACCTGCTTTGAAATCTCAGTTTCTCACGGCCGTTTTGATCCTGTCTGCCCAGAACATCTTACATTGGATAAGACAGGGACTGTTTGTCAAGATAAGTACATTTTTAGATGGAAGTTTATTTAACAAAATCAGGCAGTTGACCAACTTGGGCCATATGCTTGAGCATTTTTCTCTTTTTCCGAAACTTGGGTGAGGTGTAACGATGGGAATGTCTAAGCCACAATGGTTTCTCAGACAAACCCAGCAAATCGGCAAGTCAAAAACTTGTATACTTTTATTTTCAGATCTTCGTGTTGGAACTTGCTTTCACAATTTCGAAGAGAGCACAAACGAATGTAGCAACCCAACTTTCGGTGCCGTTATGCGAAAGTCTGATTGTTGCTGCACCGTGGGACAAGGCTGGCGTCCTGACTTCAACCCATGTGAAGGATGCCCGCTAGTAGGAACTGCAGAATTCGATAAACTTTGCCCGCTTGGCAAAACCGGAAGTACAGACGGAAAACCTGAAACAACAGGTAATTATTGGCTTACCAACATAATCATACATCTATTATCACTTGAAACCGCTTATTCATTTCATTGCTGTGTTGTTAGAATGAGCAACCACGTCTTTGTGCCCCGTTACCATGCCATGTCGGATTTGAAAATACAGGGTGATCTAGAAAACAGAATCTCCAGTGGGTTACCCACAATGCATACAATCATACTGTGCTCTCATTGGTCAGTTAAAGAAATAGGATTAGAACAGAGTTATCCCATTTGGACAGAATGTTAATGAGGACACTTGTTAACAGAATCTATAAAACTATTGATCACTTTTATGAATATGGCAAAGTTTGTTTATTTACACTTGAACTTTCGTTTGTTCATGATTTTAACTCAGAAGTTTCCGTAATACAGGACGTTTTGTTGGAATAGGGCGTGGGTATTAAATCAAACATTATTCGAATCCGTTCAAACGAAAATGAGTGGTTACTACATTACCCAAGTTAAATACCCTATATTCTGAAACAGGCAAAGGAGGGCTTTTCTGAGGGATAGTCATATCACTGACGATAACATTTCAATTATATTTTAGCCCTGCTGCAAAAATGTTGGAAATCATACGAGAACGATACTTGCTCAGATAGCTTCAGAATAACAACAGGCGAGGATTGTTGTAACTCCTTCGGTGGTGCCGCCTGGGGAAACGAAAGCTGCAGCCCATGCATTGTGGTTGGTAAGTTCATTGAGATGACGTATACGTAATCGATGAAGTCATAGTTATAATGCGTGAGAAATAAAATACTGTAATTAAGAAAATTCTTATACTGAAATAAAATGTATAAGTTAATTGAGATGACACATACGTAATTGATGATGTCATAATCATGATGCAAAGTGTGCAAAAATACTCGTTACAAGTCGAACAGAGACAGCACTACAACGATGAGAAAAAGCCGTGTAGTCAAACTTCATTGAGTCGAGATTGTGGATTGAATTTTTATAGAGTTCAGAGCTGGAATAGGAGTTTGATACCACCCTGAATTCGCTGCTCGAAGTCGAGAGTCGGTTATGAGTTTCCTTCGGCTCCAAAGCCCTGGTCAAGCCATAAGTAAGAACTATTCTTCATGGAAGCTCTGTGAAAATAGTTACATGCCCCACCCTCAACTCCATGCATCTGAAATATGAACTATTCCCATAACCTACATCAGGTCTGACTCTACAGCAAGTATTGACCTGTATTTTGTCATCATCATTGTAAGTGCTGAAAATGCTGCCTCACACATGTAGGTTGTTGCAAAAGGCAATACAATTTTGACTGTCTTTTCTGACAGCAATGGATATTTGTTTGCAACGCTAAACCAAATAAATGCAATGGCTTCGAATCAATCAATAAAGATCAATCAGACCCTTTCCATATTGTTGCAGACCCCCTAGTACAGTCATTACAAACCTTGGGACGGACGCCAGTTTAGAAATGATTTACATGTGTAAGGCAGCATTTTCGCCACCTACCAACGAATAGATTTTTCCTATGTACCACATGGGAGCAGTCAGTAATGACAGCAAAAGGGGTCCGCGGACACCAGTTTGGGGAAACCCTGCCTTATATGGATTTGTTACATGTTGTATTGAATGAATTTGTTACTGGGATTTGTCATATGATCAGGCCGTCTCACCGGACTCCTTCCTGTGGTAAATATGAAAATCCTATAATTCATCCACAATCCGGTACTCCTGAAGTATGCGCACCAAGATGTCGCATAACCTGAACCCTAACCTGGTACACAACCTGAATTCAGGTTGTACGCCATCTTAGTGCGTATACTTCAGGAGGTCCCACAATCCTATACTTCATTTTATTCGCAGAACTGAGCTGCCCGGAAGGATTCACGTACGATGTTGCTACTGATACCTGCTTTGAAATCTCAGGTTTCTCACGGCCATTTTGATCCTGTCTGCCCAGAACATCTTACATTGGATAAGACAGGGTACTGCTTGTCAAGGGTAAGAACATTTCTAGATGGAAGTTTATTTAACAAAATCAGGCAGTTGACCAACTTGGGCCATATGCTTTAGCATTTTTCTCTTTTTCCGAAACCTGGGTGAGGAGTAACGATGGGAATGTCTAAGCCACAATGGTTTCTCAGACAAACCCAGCAAATCTGCAAGTCAAGAACTTGCATACTTTTATTTTCAGATCTTCGTGTTGGAACTTGCTTTCACAATTTCGAAGAGGGCTCATACGAATGTAGCAATCCAACTTTCAGTGCCGTTATGCGAAAGCCTGATTGTTGCTGCACCGTGGGACAAAGCTGGCGTCATGACTCTAACCCATGTGAAGGATGCCCGCTAGTAGGAACTACAGAATTTGATAAACTTTGCCCGCTTGGCAAAACCGGAAGTACAGGCGGAAAACCTGAGACAACAGGTAATTATTGGCTTACCAACATAATCATACACATATTATCACTTGAAACCGCATATTCATTTCATTGCTGTGTTGTTAGAATGAGCAACCACATCTTCGTGCCCCGTCGCCATGCCATGTCGAATTTGAAAATACAGGGTGATCTAGAAAACAAAATCTTATAAAATGTCATACGTTCATACTGTGCTCTCGGAAATGCTTCCGAAATGTGTTGGGAAATGTTGCCAGATCATAATGGCAATATTTATACTATAGCTGATTCTTTATACATAGACATCAACGACTGCAGAGCAAACCCTTGCAAAACTGGTGATCGATGTGTTCCTACTACTGAAGGGCAATACAATACGGATGCACTGGGGATGGATGCGGAAGGTAGATAGATATTGTGTAAAGTATTGTCAAATCCGAATGGATGTAGAATTAGAGTTGTGTATTTTTCATATGACTCTGCTTAAGATCACATATAAATTACATGTGTCTTGTTCAATACCACATTTAATGTCTTATGTGATTTTGATTAGGGTCCCACATTAGGTGCATGTGTCTGATCAAGAGATATGCAATGTCTTTTATGTGTTATGTGATCTTTTCAATGTCACACAAAAGTACTATATTGTGTGCTGTACTGTATGTGTTAACATGCAAGGTCTTAAATGTTTATTAGATTTTAACCAAGGTCAAACGATAGGTAAATGTATTTCTATGTGCTTTTTTTAGGTCACATACGACGTTTCATATGTTCATGTGTATGGATTAATATCAAAGATAAAGTCAGATATCTTTATGCGGTATATATTGCCAAAGTCATCACATTTTATGTGATTTTATCAGTATCATAATGTGATGTTCTCCGAATTATTCTGATGTCACATGCAATCAATGCAGCAGTCAAACACACACTTGTGATTTTTATTAAAATTAGATAAAGGATATGTGGTTTTACTTATGTCAAAATCAAGTCTGTATGATTAAGTTATGTATTGTTTTGTGTTAAGAAGTAAGTGGCAAGAGATTATGCTATTCTTATTATAATGTATTTGTCGAATGCCCAAAAGATCGCAGATTGTGATTCTTATTGATTGAAAACCATGACTACCTTCTACCCCAGTTAGATAACCTACACACTTACATTCAGGGGCTTTGCCATGATGGGAGGTAGAGAATGCGGAGACATCAATGAATGTAGATTCCAGAACAATCCTTGCGCTTATCAATGTCAGAACTCATATGGTGGATTCAAATGTGGATGCCCAAGAGGATACTTCGGTCTTGGTGGAAGGTGGGTGGATTGCCCATACTTGCCTCTTTATTTAAGCACTTCTGCCCAATACTACAAATATAAAGTCAGATCATAACTGTTTTCTAATCGTATTGTCTTGAACTGCTTCTAGTTTTGTATTAACCAGCATTTATTAACGCACATTGCACCATCATATTTTCATTGCACTGTAACTTTACTCAGAGATGAGTCCCCGTTAAATCTGAGTGAGTGCCCGTAACTTTACTCAGAGATGAGTCCCCGTTAGTTCTGAGTGAGAGTCTGTAACTTTTCTCAGAAATGAGTTTTTTTTTCGTTTTAAGGGAGTAATGCATCACCACAATTTTATTTACCGCAGTTTCAGTAGCTCCTGGCATTTCATTGGTCGCCCGTAACTTTGCTCAGAGTCGAGTCTCCTTTACTTTTGAGTGAGTTCGCATCACCTCTCTTAGAGTTTATTTCATCAACAAAGTTTAGAAGCGTGATATCCCATGCACCGAAAACAAATCTCATTCTCCGTACTTGACACAATTCTTCGTTTTTCAGTCAATGCATAAAAGTTATCAGTGGATTCCAGCAACCAACCGGGCAATGCTACGACTGCGATCCACTTAATTCCACTGAGTCAGCACAAATGGAAATGATAAGCGGGGATGATGAGAACCGTCCACCAGTTAATACATCAGTTCCAATCATTATGCATCTCAGCCTACAAAACCTGAACCAACGTGAACAATTGATCCAACTTATCCAGCTATCCGGACATTGAAGGATCACACATTGTACAAAATCTTCGGAGGAAACAAAGGCAGAATGTTCAGGATTAAAAAACAAGATGGCGTCCATTCTATTCATTATAGGAAGATATAAAACCAGGGAAATACACATCAAACTCAAAGTGAAACCTAAAATCGGAAGAAAGGCGGCAAAGAAAGCGAACTTGGTATTCAAGAGATGGAAGCAACAATGAAAAAAATTCAAAATCGAAATTGTGTTTCATATTGAAGAGTGAATGAACAATTTCAAAAATATTATCGAATTACGATCTATCAAATATGATATTCTATATTTAGCAATTAAAAAATTTGAATCCAAATTTGAATCTGTGTTTGAGGTAAAATAGTTGATAAAACTCCAATGAGAATATTCGAACCTACTGCAGCGAATTAGAATATTCTAACCTATTGCATCGACTTAGAATATTCGAACTTATTTCATCAATTTTTAAAGGGTGTCACCGATAGTTGGTGATTATATAAAGTTGGGATTTGAAATTGTGTTCGAGATAAAAGAATAAATAAACAAAAAACAGATTTATGAATCAGAATACCGGAGTTAAAATTGAAATTGTGCTTAGGTAAAACAGCTCAGTATAGAAGAGTTTATTATTGAGAATTTCAAAAAAAAAAAAAACTTTTATCAGGTTCTGAATCATCGGATCTATAACTATAATTTGACGGTTATTCAATTCGTGCTTAAGGAAACGAAGGTTCCATTTGAAAAAGAAGCTCAAATTTTGCGGTTTCAGCAGCTGATTCACTGTTAGGAGGATGTCATGTATTCATCACATTCAATCTCATGTTTTTAATTTTGTATGACGTTTTAGATCTAAACATTACCTTTTACTTTATTACTTTGTAAAAATTCAACCTCTCAAAAATTACGATTGCGTCGAATAAAAGCGATAGGAGTTGTTTCTAGTAATGTGTGATACCGAAGTGTTTTCTAGAACTTCAGTTGTGCAGTTCAAATAATTACTTTGTAACCGTATAGACTTAAAATGCTTCATATCTTGCGCCAAATGCTTCCTCCACCATGAAGTCCATGCATCCGAAATAAATGACAGGCTGACTATTCTATAACCGACATGGATTGGTGACCGAACGATAGACGTCTTCCCCCGGATAAATATATAATCCTATCTTAAATGGCGTTTTATTGACGCGTTATTCACCAAAATAAATATATCTATAGTTTCAGTCATTATTGGCATTCCAGTTGTAACTTTGATCAGAGATGAATCTTCTTTACTTTTGAACGAGTAAGCGTGGCAATTCGAATTATATCAAAAAAGCTGTGAACTGATATTAGATTTGACTGATTATTTATAGAAGTGCACTCTGAACATACGTTTAAGTTTTGAATGAATGTTTTCTGTTTACTTTGAAATTTTCCGGTTCGTCATACGATTGCGGAAATACTTCTGGCAGTTTAAAAAGCTTTAAATTTAATTCTGTTGTTTTCTGTTAAGTTTGTGCCATGCATACCCCATTCCCTATTCCTGCATTTTTACATATTTCTATGCTTGTTGGTGTCTGAGCATGGATAAAAGTGAATGAAAGAAATGATTTATCAAGTCGTGTTAGTGCTCTTTATTTGAGAAATTAAACTCATCAAAAAGGCTGTTTCAATGGCAACAGGAGCAGTGATTACTAGCAACACAGTTCGCAATTGCACTTGGGCTTTCTATGCTTCGTGAATAAACAAATGAGATTTGCGTTGAATGAAATGAGTGGCATGTAAATTAAAATGTAGATACGTAGGCTGGATCTGACCAATCGGTTTTCATCCAGGGTGCAGCAATACTCTAGGCCAGTGGTTCTTAACCTTTTATAGCTCGTGGTGCCCTTACGAAGGCCCCTTGTCTATCATTCAATTGATATTTATAGTGTTATTTTGATTGGTAGATTCCAAATACCATTATGTTCAAACAATTCAAGCTCAACAAGTGAAAACATCCTCCAAAATAATCTTATCAAGCAATAGAACTAGGAAGAACAGGGAGTTTTCTCGTGCAGTCAATGGCAAATCGAAAAATTTCCAGTTATTTCCAAATACGGTAGCTTACATGTCGATGACGCTTGGGTGTAAATGCTAAATGACAATTTGAAAATATTAAGCGCGAATCTGCGATGAATTTGCAAATTAGATTAATATAAAATTACATATGTGTGCAATAAATTTTCCAAAACCGACTCGAAACTTTGAAGACGTTCTAATTGCGTCAGAAAATGACGTCACCCGATACGACTTGCTAACTTATGGAAATTTCCCTGAGTTTCAATTGCCGGAAATCGTCGATACCTGATGTATAAACCAGCTGAACGATTAGTCTTACATTTAGTTATGATCGGTAAAGACGAGTGCGTTCGAAATTTGCTTCGCGTTGTTTTCCTGATCGCATTGCTCACATTTACTTGGACGACACAATTTTGATCTTTATTTTTTATTCTGTTTATTTTCTCAGTGAAAAATAATAAATAAAATGGCTTGTCACTGGAAGATTATTGCTTTATTTATTATACTTAGCGTTTTCAACTGCCAAGCCGAAGGTGAGTGTCATTATTATTCAAGTTCAAATACAGAATAGTGGTTGAAATATTAGGGAATAACCGGTTAACCACGCCGCTTTGTTTGACACCTAGACTAAGTTTCATAATTGTTAATTTTGATGTATGTGTGTCCGTACATTTTCCTTTGGCATCCTGATAGACCGCCCAACCTAGTATGTGATACAGGGCGGCGGATTTGGGGAAAATTTGAAAGATCGGCTTCAACGATTGGTCGGTTAAAAAAAAATTAAAAAATATCGGTATCGGTTAAAAAATATCATTAATCGGTATTATCTCCTGTCAACTCTGCCCAGAGATCAGTCTTATGTACTTTTGAGGTGTCTGTTTAATCTTGCCTCGCGCAAATCTGTCGGGAGAGTATTGGCCAGGGGTGAGCAATTACTTTTCTGAGTGGGTCCATTACATATAAGAGACTTGGTTACTGGGCCAGAGAATCAAACTCAATATATAAAAGTATGAATAAAAACGGTTTATTCCCAACAGCTAGACTAACGTTTATATAATGATAAGAAACACAATGTAACAATCGGGTTTATTATGACGTTTGCTCATCGATATTCTCAACGGAAATTGATATCCATAAAAACTATGTTCGTAATTTCAGCAGAAATGAAACACTTCGGTGACCCCAATTTGTCGTCCCCTAGTATTGGTGGTGATATTATACGAATTTTTATTTTTAAGTGTACAAAGCAGCCACCGGTGACATAGATATTACGGCAAACTCAGAAACGAACAAGATAATAATGGAAAAAGGAATGAAAATCATTGTTTCACTCACGGACGTGACACTTGGATCAGGAGCTTCTCTGAAGGTGAGTATTTCAACCGTAAATCCGCGTGTCCGAAGTGCTGGAATGACATCAGTTTGAAAGCGCATGTTAATGACGGCGCGACTACCTGTTTCGAAGCATAGACTTTGACAACAACTCTTGAGATATTTAAAACACGACTCCGACATAGAATGTCATATAAATAAGTTTTGACTCAAACTTCACCTCGGAAATTCAGGAAAAAAAAGTTAGTACAATTGCATAATACAACTGGCTGTCCAATACAATTCCCGCTTCTGCTCTATTAGAAATGAATCCACACCATGATAGGTTCCAATGAATCTTAAATATATATTGTTCAGGGCAATGGTAAAACGACGGAATTTGTAGTGAATTCAATTTTTCTAAATACTTAAAACACACCCCTATTATTTTTTAAACGCAGAACTGAGTTAGGAAATATAAGTACCATCGTGGGTATTCGAAATTCGAAAAGGTCGGTTTGTCATGTTGAATTAAATTTAGTAATTAAAACTATTTTTCTAAATAGTAATCTTCTTTTGACTGAGCACAAAAATCTCTTTATTCCTTCGATTGAAGCTAAAAAAAAAGTAGATTTGGTGTAGAAGCTGAAAATAGGTTTTATATGAGAAAAGGAGAGGTTCTAGAACAGTGGTTCTCAAACTTTTTTAGTCTCAGAGCCGCATTTCAAACCTCAAAGCTGTGAAGAGCCGCACACAAGCAACGCAAGGTAAAATAACAACAAACCTTAAGCGCGTATTTAAAATATCAAGTCCTCGTAACAATAACACACCTAACAACTGGAGCTGGGCAAAATATTCGAATGCCATTTTACTATTCGAATATCCGGTACCACGTGACCTGCGCCGCTCTGCTTGGACACCGAACTCGCGCGTCTCCAACTCAATCGTGAATTGTGCGAATTTTCCCTACGCCGCTCGCTATCAGAAAAAAAAAACAAATTTGAAAAGTCGTTGTTTTTGCGTTATGGTGTTATATGCTTATCTTCGCACTTAACGTATCGTTTCAATACATTATTTTGCCAAAAAACGTTTCGACCGTTCCGTAAATATAGAAACGTCAAATCAGATTAGGTATTTAAAATAAATTTCCCAGATTTTAAACACCGCATGCTTGGTGACATATCATTAGCCTTTTTGCATTACCGATCATAAAGTTGATTGAAATTAAATGTTAAAATGACTTTACGGTGTTTCATTGTGAAAAAGGCAATTTTAGATCGTTAGAAAACAATAGTTATGTAAATAGCATGGATTTAAAAATGACCAGAAGTTTTTCCAAAAGCTGGTATGAGTTACTTGTATGAAAAATGGCCTACTCCCTTTAAAGCACTTTGTATTAGCTTTTTAGTGATCACCTTCCATCTTTGGCCAAGTGATGTTTCGAATATGTAACATTGTACTCGACCATACATGGCCGCTGAGCCAAGAGTAAAACGTAAAATTAATCGTGAATTTCGTTGTGACAATGCACACTGACTCGTTCACGAATTGTTGCGTCTATTATCATCGAAAATGATTACAATTGGTAAATTTCGAAGCAATTGGGCAGTACTAATTAAGTCTTATAGCATGACATAATCAAAATCATTAAGTGAAGTGGTGAATTTGCAAATTCCGTAAAGAAAATTGAGCATTACTCAGTAAGTATTTTAGCTATAATAACCATCGGGGTGTTGTTTTGTTGAAAAAAAAACCTTAAAACTTTAGAGAATTAGGTATAATTAGCGTCTGACCCTCGATTAGGCACAAAGGCCTAGGAATGCCTTTATTGCCAATTTATTTAATCGCTTTTTTAAATCAACATTCAGGATTCACGCAATCGTAAATTTGCTAGGTTTATCTATCTAATACTAAAATAACACGAACACCATAGGAAAGCACGAGAAACTCAAGTATCGTTTTAATAAATATCTGCATCTCGGTTACCGTTCACTTTAAACAGGCACGGTTAATTTACAAGCGTTGATAAGGAAGATCAAATCCAAGACAGGGAATAAAACTCAGAATAAAATTAATTTGGTTTTAAAATCATCCCTTAATGTATTCAACAGCTGTCGCTGATGTGAACGCAAGGGTATACTAGAAATATGAAACTTCGATATTCGGCGACCGCTTATTCTTGCAAAAAACGAGAAAGGGCGGGAATATAGAATACAAACTTTAGGATATCGCCGCCAAAACGATCGCGGTGACAAAGACAACAGCGATTATGATGAAATTAACCATTAACCATAAAAAAACGCTTTTTTGCCGACTTTTCAATGTTTCTATCAATTTCTAAATGGTGTATCGAACTCCGACGTTCTGGATCCCTGATATGTTTATAAAAAATTCAAGTTATTCGATTTCAAAAAAGATTAGATTTTGCCCACCCTAGACTAACAGCCATTTAATTTTGCATTGATTTCTAATAAGTTTGTCAAAGCGGGTCGTAATCGTGGAGGATGCAAAGTGCAGTAACTGCTTGAGATGATCGCCAGATATTTCGGGACTATTTTCGATCACTGGAACAAAATTAAAATGCTCTAGGATTAAAATATTCATTGAGTTATTTGATTTATAAATAATATCCGGGAATGCGACAAACACTGAAAATCCACGGAAGCAAGCCAATGATTACAGCCATGTCTAAAATCTTGCCAAGTGAAAAGTGTACGAGTGTCCGAGAAACGCTTACTGTTGCGTCACTATTGCATCTTGTAGGTTAGTCAACGCTACGCAAATAAACACGGGGAAATTCATTCGACTAACTAATAGACTTCAGCAGCATTTTACTTTCGAGTCAATGATTAGTTTTCAATGAAAAATTTTCTCTGAAAAGAATTAAATTTTAAAGCATTAACGAGAGCCGCAGGAAAGGTTGTTGAGAGCCGCATGCGGCTCTCAAACCCTAGTTTGAGAATCACTGTTCTGGAATATATCAACTTTAATGTTCCAGATAATTTAAATTTTTTCAAAATCTTTCAGCTAAGAGACGGCAAATCTGGAGAAGAACGCTTATACAAGAAGTTTGGGTGGTACATCTACAGGCAGAACAGGTAAGAATAATATAATAGAGTAAAGCTCAAATTTAGCGACACGAAATAGCACGGGTATACAGTCTGTCATAGTAGCTTCCCATGCCCAGTGTTTACGATTTCGTCAGACCACGAGATCACTGATGCGAATGCAGAACCGCCACAAGGAGCGCAATTTTTCAATTTGTTGACGTCATAGCACAAAAAAAACGAATCTCATAGAGCACACAAAATTTTTTGAAATTTATGAAAGTAAAACCTTTTTAGCGACAACAACTGTTAACCACTGAAAATTTCGAACAACAACAACAAAATAAAAAACGATCCATAGGCCCACTTCGAGTCCAATAAATCAAAGCTCAGTGTTAATTTTGAAGCGACCTAAAGCCGATGAGAATTAATCGATAAAGGCAGGGATTGGATTCCATATTTTGTATCGAACTCACTAACAATTCAAAAAACGCATGTATGGCGCTGAGTAAGCTGCATTACTACATTACCATAGCACGCTTTACATGAATCTAATACATAAGTTCCGAAACGACTAATATGACGAAAGTCATCGGCAGCTGTGCAAGTTTTGCTTTCACTGTAGTCAACTGACATAAAACAAATACAAGAACGTGTAAGCGCGAACCTCTTGGACCCTACCAACGGGTAAGGATACATTAGAAAACACTAGATCCGAGTAACAGGTTTGCTACATTCAAATTGCCGCTATCTATTTTAACCTTCCTATTTTTTTTCAAGCTGTGTTAGACCTCATCTATGGCGTCGCTGCTCAATAACCAGTGTTGATTTTGTTCACATCTCCCTCCACCCTTATTCTGATCCACATCATATTTGTACGTTACACATTTTCAGCATTGGTGGAAAAATAAATTACTGATATCTAGATAATCTGCCTGTGTTATTCCGATCCCAACTACACGTATGAGCGGCTTTGCGAATTACACTTGAAAGGAAGTTATTATACAGCAACTCTATTTCAGGAATGGATCGCCAACAAAAGCAATTCTTCCTATCGTCATGGAAACGCAGACCAGGAAGCTGATCATTATAAAGAAGGGAGCAGGAACAGTTGTTGCTCATTACACAAGTTAGTAAGCCTATTTTCTTTGCAGAACTTTGCTTAAAGTAAGGTCACGAGCCCTCAACTAAAAGTGAAAAAAGATTACTGACGGTATAATTGGAAATGCCCCGGATGCACCAAAAACAAGCTTCATCTGAGAATGGCCCAAAGCTTTCAAGCTGCAAGTTTGCTCAAAGCCCGGTTCCCTCAACACTAAAAGTAGAAAGACTACTGCAAGTTTGTGCCCTACTGTGGACATATACTTAGATACACTATTATTTCTTCTTAACAGGTTTTTCGGACAGCTCGCCTACGTCTTGCCACAAGGAGGATATTCATAACACCTACAGCAATGAATTGAGAGTTGAGTGCGATTCGGATGATTTAAGCCCTGTTGCTTCACAATGTGACGTCACGCTTCAATGCTCTGACATCTATCAGCAGTACAGGTATGCAGTACCGTGTTTCCCCGAATATAAGACAGGGTCTTATTTCAATTTTCTTTCAAAGAATACCACTAGTGCTTATTTTTGGGGATTGCATTAGCTCTCTGGAGTTCAAAGACCCTGTTTGGATTGATATCTGGAAGTTGAATTCTCATATCTGATGTTACGTTGTCGTGCTATAGTTGGTCTTTGCTTGTCTATATCGAGAGAGACCTGGCTTTGTACGCTGATGTGAACATGCGGAACGACGGCCGTTAGCTGTGTTGGCATTGTAGGTTAAACATATCGGGTTCAAATTCCATGCCCCACGGGTGCAATAAATTAGGTAGGCATTGCGGACCGAGAAGATTTCGGTCCCTCCACATACTAGTAGCCCGTTACATATCGTTAGATAATGTGGCGGCTTGTTTGGAGTAAGAGGCTTGAATGAGAACAGATTGTTGACCAAACCTCCAAATATATTTTTCCTTTGTCAGTTGCTGGGAATTCCCCTTCTGTTTGCTAAACTAACTAATATAACTAACTATCTAAGATCAACTAACTTATCTAATCACTAATCTCCTGACTCTCTCGATTTGGTTGTACTCTCTATTTTGTTGAAAAATATTTAGTTGATTCTATTTGACGTTTGTTTGACGTTATATGCCGACTCTGGTAGTCTCTTTATTTCAATTGATATTATTGTTACCTTTTTTTTATTACTTGTGTCGGTACAATATTTCATGGCCCCCGTAAATAAAATATCTAAATCCGTATTTAAAAAAACATATATAATGACATAGCTCGCTCAACAGCTTGTACAGTGGTGCAACTAGTGGTTCTGTAATCTTACGCGACCTCACATAAGGTACATACTTCCAAAGCGAAAGCCGAACCCGATTAAAAATAAACGAAAATTACGTCATCAAATATGACGTCACTGGAGTGTGAATAGAACATTTGAGAGAAAATATTGAATAGATTATTTTCTTGTTTTCAGCAAAAATTTAACCTGTGAAAACGGTCACTGGGAGGGTATGATTCAATGCCAGCCGAAGAAGAATTTATTAAAAAAATGTTCCTACGATTTTGATGAATACACGGTACGTGATATTTCTTTAAAAGTGATTTGCTTTGGTTATTGTTACTTGCGCTGTTATTGTTGGTTTGTCTTTTCTCAACTACCCACCCATTGATTTCACAATTTCAGTAGCCAAAGATAGAAAGCAACTGCTTCAAAGTTTTTATTTAGAAATTACTTTTCTATCTTGGAGCATAAATGCTGTTGTTTCTTGTGAAAGGATTTTTCTGTATCAATTCTTTCAACTATAATTCTTTTGACATTGTTTTTATAGGAAGATGAACGTTGCCCTTATTCAACAGCAGAAGTTGCGCATTATTACATGGATGTAGAAGGAGTCAATGTTTTCGAACCCGGCCTAGGTAGAGCTCCAAGCCACAAGATAAATTGCTACAGAACATGCGCTCACAATGCCAGAGGAGAGAGAATCGTGAATTGTGGAAACCGTAATGATAAGAGTAAGTGTCAATTAGTTCTAAAAACAAGATTATTTCATCTAAAAAACGCCGTTTTTTCTGTATATTGGATGATTCCCCAGGCATATACTTCCTTGTTTACTTCGTGACATTGGCCAATCAGCAAGATGCAAAAATAAACGTTACAATGTCCCTTTTCACATCCGCTCAGACGCTTTTCTCGCTCTGACTGATTTTCAGGCGTGGTCGTAAAGTAAACATTACCTCAATTTCTCGGTTTTCAAATTATATTCGTTTGTTTTTAATTGTGTTTCAAAACATTACCTAATAATCAAATAATTTATTGATCACTTTGTCTTCCTATGAATTTCAGTTTGATTGTCGTAATCAAAAATTAGAGTAGAAATAGCTGTGATAGACTAGGCTAAAAATTTTTACCGGTAATTTCAAAAAACAGATTGGTGAATGGTATGAATTAGAATGATAGTTTGAAATACCCATTTTACAGGCGACAACTCGCGAAACCACTCTTAAAATAAGCACCGAAAATTTTAAAATGGTGAAGTATAAGGAGAATTTCCCGCGGTCAAAGGTCGGGGAAAGGTCTATTCAGTGAAGCGTCCGGGTAGATTATTTTACTCCGGCCGTATTTTCTTGACCACTGGGATACGCAACTACCGTGCCTTACTGCGAAGACGAGTCCAGCAATTCTTTTGCGTGTGATAATCGCCCACGTGATTCAAACCTACGAAAGCACGCAGAGTACGGTAATCAAGTGCACGATGCGCCGAACAAAACCAGGTTTCGCGAAATCGCCCCCTCTGCGACTTTTTCGCCCTCCTCTGTATCGTTTTCGCCCACCGGGGGGCGATATCGCCCACTTTGGGAATCACTGTTCTAAATGACAGCTAAACAGCAAGGACATATAATAGTTTCTAGTCACCGTATCCCCGTGTTTTTACCTGGTCACTATATCCTCTTACCCAATGCTAATCTACAATTTTTTACTTCCAGGACAATACATGCTGTGTGTAATCTGCCGCATCATGTACGGTTGCAGCTCAAACGTCGTCGTTTTCTGAGGTCGATGACAACGAATCAAAATTGATTGTAACATATTGGACCATTTTTGTAAATAAATAAAAGAAGTATATTTCGTGTTTTACTATTGATGGCTGTGGTGACCAGGATATTTGTCAGTGGGAGAATATGGTACCAGTTTTTTGATGTTCCCGAAGTATGTGAGCCAAGATGGTGGGCACCAAAACGTAGCACGTGTACCAGGTTAGGGTTAGGCCATAATTTTATTCCAATTGTCCTTATTTTAGTTCTATTACGAGTTCGGGACTAGTCAAGAGACTCCCATAGTATTTGTACCTGAAATTATGGCTTAACCCTAACTGGTACACGTGCTACGTTCCGTTGTTCATTTTACTTAGAGGCGCAGGTTCCGAAGAATAGATTTCAAAATGAGATATTCGATAAAAAAGTAATATTATGTAGAGCCTGTTAACAATGGATTCTGCGTGGTTGCGACCCCCTGATTTAGGATGAGATTCGAAGCTGTATCGTTCTTTTATTTGAGTGTATTCGCCAAATCAGTAAAATCTTTAGAAGAATTCGTGAGCCGCAGAGTCATAGAGTATGTTCGACAGTACAATGACACAAGTAAAGAACTTCATTACGCAGCAGAAATATAGAATCTTTTGTGGAAAGCTTCAACCACTAAATGCAAAGATGTGGCATTTGAAAAAACTACCTTCGGAGGAAACCAGGAAAAGTCACTTTTCAGTGAATCGTTTAAGAATAAAAAAAAAATAGTTCTTGAAAAAACGTAAGAGTGGCCCACACTCCGATGCGGGGTAAAAATATTTTAATCGAAACCACGGCTATGATTCCGCTTCAAAGAAAACAAAAACTAGCACCGTCACATACCTAAACTACTAGACGCTGTTACCCAAGACTCTTGTAAATCAATGACATACCGTTGACATACCATGTATTCTGTATTGGCGGACTTTTTGCACAAGCCCACGACACTAATATAAATAAATATTTGAATAACATAACCCCGCCACGTTTTGCAATAAAAAATTAATGATTATTCAGGTAGGTTTAGGGTTAGGAATGGTTTGAAAGATTGAATTTCCAGTGCAATCCTAACCTTGACTGGATTATTACTAATTTTCCTTTTCGAGCGTTGGCGGGGGTCTTGTACAAAAGATCCGTATTGGCTACAGCATAAGTTTACGAAATTTAGATACCATATTAGTAAATTGTGTGGTGATTATGACGTAACACAAAAGTTCTAACATACAATTATTGATACCAGACTGTGAGAGTCTCCTTGAAAGAGAGAGATTTATTGTTTCATCAACCAAAAAACAAGAAATGATACAATAAAATATATACAAAATATACAAGTTAATTCGGTATAGACTGGAGGGAGAGATGCGACCATAAGGTCATCAGAGTCAGCTCCCCCCAAATTCATTATTAGGATTCACAGTTAATGTATATAAACAATGTATAAATAAGCTACTAGTTGGGGGGTTGACTGAATCTTTTACAGAATATTATTGGGTTTTAGCTAAGTTACAAAATGGATTCAAATATGACTATTAACTCTGCATATGTGGATAGAATTTGTTTGTGTAATCTGCTCTTTTGAATGGTACATTTCTCGGATGATTTAAATAATATTATTGATATAAAATAATATTTTCAGCATGGGTTCTAGTAACGGAAGCATACCTGGCTTTAATGGCAAGACTCAATTTAAAACAAGTCTTCTGGGAAAAATACCAGATATCGAATAATCATCATGCTTACGAAAGAAACTTCGTGAATCTTAAAACGATATTTTGGTTGTTAGATGCAAACTAATACAAGTTGTCGCTATTCAAAATCTGGTAACGTAAATTTGCTGTGTCACACCGGTCACGGCATTAAGCTCTATTCTTCCGTAGGCCGCTGAATTCAAGTATTTATAATTTTCAAAATAATAAAGTGTTTTTAGTTGAATTAGGACGATCCAACGTCATTGAAACTCAGGATTCATCAGGGGTCAACTGCGACCCTCCAGTGAGAGATTATACTGATTGGTCTTTATGTAATAGACGAGATACCGGTAGGCAACAATGTTTATTCTAAAAATCTAATTTCAATTCATAGATGTTTGGGATTTACAAAGTAGTTTTTTTGATAATATGTCAAGAGGAAAAAAGTATTGGTTCGTGTCTTACAATGTGGTGCAAAATAGAACACTCCTGGAGTCAAACACCGTTAGAAAAGATCACCATTCCGCAGGATGAGTTTTCACTCATCCACCAGTCTACGGAGACAGCAGGGACAGGACTATTCATCTAGTCTAGGACGAAGGACTTCCATAGATTGATGTCTGCGATTTCAAGGTGCTTCTTTTTAAAAATTTTAATAGGGTAAAAGAGTGTTATTCAGTTATTGGACTGCCAGTTATTTTTCGAATAGTTTTCTGCAATTCTGTTTATCTTAATTTGATTAGAAGATAGCTCATTGCTCCATGTCCTAACTTATCTAATATTAGTTTAGATTAGGATAAGATATAATATATAACTGATAAGAATAAAATATCAATTCGTGGTTGGACAATAGCAGTATTTCACCAAAAATTGGACTCTATATTAGGATGTAGTCGAATTTTATAAAACCTGTCTGTGCAATGATACATTAGATTTAGTACCGATGTGCCGGTAGTTGTTCTTATAACTACCCCTATCTCTAAACAAGTGCGCGGGCAAGTAGACGTTGTCTGAGTACTATTTCAGTAGGATCAGTTCTCATTTAACTAGAGATAGACCATGCAAATAACGAGGGTAGAAACATTGACCAAGGTCATGCATTACACCAGGGGTGGCAAACCTGCTTCTGAAAGCGATCGACTAAAATCTTCAAAATAGCTCGCGATCAACTGATCGGTAACAAGAAAGCTATGTTCAAATATATGGACACGTAGAGTCACATAATTTTGATGACGTCATAGCGAAAAAAAAAGTAATAGCCTTCTGGAGAAAATTTTTATCTTTAACCACTGAAAATTTCAAAGCAATTGGTCCAGTATTCGAAGAGAAAAGCGACTTTTCAAAAACGTGTCAAAGAACAAGAACAACAACAACCACAACATAATATTGAAACGATCGTTATGTCCACTACGTGTCCAATAAGGTCATACATAGAAAAGCGATTGAGTATATGCAGATAACTGCACATATATAAAAAATTATACCGCTGTTAATGAGCTCGTCGCATTCTTAATGAAATCGCCACAAAAATTTGTATTTTTTATGCTTCATTTAATTTGTTAATTTCATTATGTAATTGCACCCAGAGTGAGGTTTCATCGTTTATTTAAAATTTATACAAATAATTCAATTCCAATCTAAGGCCTGCTTAATTTAAAGTTGTCGAAAATTTTTTATAAAACCTTGCTAAGTATCCGTGTAATATCTAAATGCAAAAAATAATTATTTTCAAATAATAAATATTACATGACTAATCAAGCTTTCCTAATCAAACTAATTTCCTCCCCTGACCCTTTGCGCGCATAGAATTAGAAAAAATCGGGTATTCTGATGCCACTGCTACCTTTGTGAATAAAATTTATCGCACTGCTCTTGGAGGGAGACAATAACTTTTTTGTAGGCCTACTGCGGAAGCTATTGTAGGATCGTTTGTCAGTCAAGACGAACGATAATCGCACGTTGATTCCTAAACTTTGGCAGCAGCGAAACTTTTATATGTTACGTAATAATATGCTCTATCGGACTTGCACAGACTCAAATATTGTAAGTGTATTGTATATCGACGGTACAGCACTGTTTTCCTACTGTTTTAAAACACACGCATGCGCTTCATGCCTATGGTTCAAGACAATTTTTGGTGTATGTTAGTAAATTGACTTAACATCAGACGCGATCGACTACTCGAGACGTGGCGATCGACGTGTTTGCCACCCCTGCATTACACGATTACAAGAATAGTACCGTACATTAGACTGGTTAGCGGTAGCTGATTTGAGAATTGCTTGATTTCTGGACCGGCGATCGTACAAGTACGTGTGTCTGGATTTTTTATTTATGTCTATCTCTAGTGTTTTGTTTTTTTATCAATAAAACATCGTGTTTTAAAACAAGGGCTCGTTTTAAATCAATTTTTTTTCTGTATTTTTTATAGAAATACCCCTTGCATTGCTGCGAAACTATGCCAAAAAGGTTCAATTCTGGCAGCTTCACACGCAGCCGGAATTATAATTTGAAAAATGTGAAAAAAAATTTCTATTTTGACTTTTACTTCTATTGCGTACATTTATCACCACGTTTGTATCTCCACCAAAGTCATAAGGTTTACTCCGGAATGTTTAGCCGAGATATCAGAGAGACGTTTTGAGTAAGAAAAATTGGTGAAAATTAGCTCACGAGCCTACTACAAAAGCAATTAGATGAAGTGCAGCCCTTCGACAAAACGAGTTGATGTCGATAATGAAGAATATGTTTATATCGGCGGTAATTTACTAATATAAACGATGAGACACCCTAGCTTAGCCTATTTTAATTGTAAGAGTCCCTGATGCAAAGAGGCCTCAACTAATCTGTTATGGCGCCATAATATGGATTTCGAGTTCATGTATTGACATTTTTCTCATAAAATGAAGGCATTATTACGGGTAATACTGTACTTAATTTATGCTTAGCATACTTTGTTTTTAAGGTTGAAATGATAGAGTTTTTCAAGGTTATACAAACTCATTTATTCGATCGCATTTCAATTCGCAAGGTGGTTTTATCGCAACAGGGTCGTTCATGTAATGGCTTATCTGTTGCGTCTTACTGCGCCAACCACTGAACTACAGCTTGAGAAGGTGTGCATGAGCCTCTTTCGATATTTGTGGCGTTTTGAAAGATTTATTGCAAATAAGAAGCGCTTGGCGAGTTTTTACATCCATTTTCCTTCAACCTATTTAATACAAAATCAAATAGTACAGCCATTTTGAATAAAACAGGCAAAAAAAAGACTCGATTTAAAATAATTGTTTCAAAACAATTCTATTTGAACGAATCCCCATCTATCTCCGTACGATACCAAAAAGAGTCTAAAAATTGAGCACGTTTATGCATTACCGTACATTAGACTCGCTACAGATAACTGATTTTAGAATTTACCGATTCTAAACCGGTGTGCCTATAAGTACGTACATCTGGATCTTGGTTATGCCCATCTCCGTACGATTTGTTCAGGCGATACTATTAGGACAGCGAAACGAAAAAGAGTCGGAAAATCGATAAGTTTATGCATTACAACATCAGTACCGTACATTAGACGGGTTACCGGTAGCTGATTTTAGAATTTACCGATTCTAAGCCGACGGGTGGACAATTTGAACTTAAACTAATCTGAACATCAAAGGCGTCCAAGTGTAAGAGCATTAATGCCTTTTCTAAAACGGGACTGCGCCCTTCAAAAGAATAAAATAAGTCCATGTATCTGAAACAACTTAGTGGCTAACTAATCCCATACCCGACATGAACTGGTAACCGGACGAGAAGCGTGTTATATCATATCAATAAGATATCTTATCGACTATCGTCTTTCATCTCCTGGGATAAATATAATAAGAATTGAAATATTGAAGGACTGCAAAGTGCATACCATTGCCTGTGGCAGCTGCGAAGCATATTGTCATATTTACTGAATTGTGTCATCTCATATATTCTAGAAAACCTTATGTATAATATTGGCGAAGCCTTCTTTAACTATTTGCATTAAGCTTAATATCTAGTTCGGCAATCTTTTGTCGCTCGCGGGCCTAAACTAAGGGTTGCAAGTCATTGGCGGGCCGCACATATTTTTAGAAAGTAGAAAACCGAACGGATGATACTTTTTATAATAAAAATCAAGCAGTGATACATCTCTCGAAAATAATATAGATTTATTTTCTCGCTGCATTGCATCTCAAATATTTCCATTTTAATATTTTCGGTGCCATTGAACTCTTTGCACTTAGCATCAACTTTTCCGCTTTTTGTCTAATTATAATTAAATTTTAGGCTCATTAAACGAGTAATTGTGAATTATATACTTCTTAGGTTATAATATAATTTAGTCTCCATGTGTCTCACAATAAAAATATTATACGTATAGAATGTAATCGCCAAAACAGCTGTTTTGTTACTATAATTCAGTGATACTACTTCGCGGGCCGTAGGTTGCCGACCCCTGAACTACCCCTTTTATCCCCCGCGACATATCATCAAATCCACTTTATCTACATACACTAGACTTAAAGTGAGCTATTTGCGCACAACGGCACTGCTTTCATATTCATTGACACATTCTGTTAATAACTTTTTTATTTCTCTTCGAATTTGAATCCATTTAAATATACGGAAAGTAAAAAACGGTTATGATGAAATTGGAATGTTATTTGTAAGTGCCACAATGTAGTGTTTAATTCTCCAGATATATTGTTTTGATTATTATGATTGCATAATAATTGGAAATATCACAAACGTGACATAACAATAGAATTGTACATTTCATTATCAAGTAACAATAACGATAAAATGTTCTAAAGAAATATCTATATACTGAAGATAGTATGCTTTAATTTGAAGAAATCGGGTTATTTTAATCTCCTATGGCTATGACACAATACTGCACCACTCTAACCTAGAAAATAACTAAAAAACACAAAAAATCGTATTCAAACAAGTTACTCTTAGACTGAATGATGTAGCATTATGTAAATTAACTCCTGGACGGTGACGGGGGACTAGTAAAAGCGCGAACGCACACATAATTGTTAAATTAGAAGCATTTTCTGTGGACAATGGAAGGGCCGGATTCATCGTATTCCTGTTTGGAGATCCACATTTGTTGGAAAGTGGAAAGAGAGGCGAGAATGGAACCTCCGATCCAGACAGAATATTTACGCTCAGGTGGGGCGATGATTTTGATCTTCATTGTTGGTGGAGCGAGTGCGCTGATCTCCTTTTGCATACGGTCGGCGATTCCTGTAGAAAGCAGAAAACAATATTGAAGGGTTTTGTAGATGTTCGGCAGATCTATGTTTTGCTAACTACGTAATCTTTCTCAATTATCGTCTACTACTGTAAATCAGAGTTGCCAGTATGTATATGTTTATGCTGTTAAACCTTTTCGACAACTAGAGACTTTATTTCTTTTAAATCTTAATTTTATAGCGCGTGCGGTTCGAAACACAGTAGTTATAACAGGTTATTTGAATATTGCTTCAGTGCCATCTGTTTCAACAAACCAAATCGCAGACTGGCGAATGACAGGACATTCTAATTAAGGGCCTATAACTGACATGGGCAAACCACGGCACGAGGGCCAAATCCCGCGGAAAATCAAGGAATTTGTTGAGATTGCAATTTAGTTTAGTTTTAGCACGAGGCTTAATGTTTTCCATTTTTGCTTTTTTGATACCGTAAATATTGTTCCGTTCATAAATTGTAACACTGTTTACGTTATGTTTACATGGCACGCCACTCTAATTGGTCAAACCTTCGGCCCCTGGTCCGAACACCAAACATAGTCTTTGAAATTACAATACGTTTGCACTAGGTAGGCTTTCAGTGAGCATTAAATAACGCAGCAAAACTCGAAATACAAAATGGTAATCTGTTCTTACCGGGGTACATGGTGGAACCTCCAGACAAGACAGTGTTGGCGTACAAATCTTTACGAATGTCGACGTCACATTTCATGATTGAATTGTATGTGGTTTCATGAATTCCAGCAGATTCCATTCCAATGAATGATGGTTGGAACAAGGTTTCGGGACAACGGAATCGTTCGTTTCCGACGGTGATAACCTGAAAATAAAATTGGTTTTTAGAGCTCTGGATATCAATCTATATATCATTAGCTGCGGTGACTTGAAGATTGATGATCAGTTTAGGAAAGCAAAAAAGCACTTAAAACCGCATGACAGTAGAAGAAGTCACCAGGAAGATATTTTTGAGTAGTTTTTGCGTCCTTTCAGTGCACAAAGCACCATAAACGTTCACATAATCCTATAGATCTTTTGTGAGCTCCACCAAGCTGTATCACTAATAGTACATAGATACAACATGGTTGTGAGCAGAACTGTTTAACCTCTAGCACTTTGCAACAGGGGTTTACCAAGGGTTGGGAAAATGCTGAAGATCATTCATCTCCAGAATGACAACATTTATGCAAGACATACAAAAATCAGCTTTTGCGAACTATATTTGTGTTTAGTTGACTCACCTGTCCGTCAGGAAGTTCGTAAGATTTTTCCAACGAGCTACTGGTAGATGCTGTTTCCATCTCTTGATCGAAATCAAGGGCAACGTAGCAGAGTTTCTCTTTGATATCACGAACAATTTCACGTTCAGCTGTAAGTGAGATCATAAATATTAAATATGTTGTATTAAGCTCACATCTTAATCATAAATGTGATTTATAAAAAGCACTGACAGGCGACAGCTGTCGTTATTTTTATAAATGTAGTCAATTGTAAAAAAACACATTAGAAATTGGAAAAATATGTTAAATGAGCAGCCATCCATGCCCGAACGTGTAATGTAAAAACATCGTACCAGTTGTGGTGAAGGAGTATCCTCTTTCTGTGAGAATCTTCATCAAATAATCGGTCAAGTCACGTCCAGCCAAATCCAAACGCAAGATGGCGTGAGGGAGTGCGTAACCCTCGTAGATGGGGACAGTGTGGGAGACACCATCACCGCTGTCGAAGACGATACCTGGAAATTTAAATACATTAGGTTAAAGAAATTTTGGTAAAAGATGTTCTGTGAATTCGGATAGAAGACGAATTTACAAAGACAGTGTCGCGAAAATTGAGCTTCTATATATGACACCCTACTCGGGAATATACTGTATAATTATATTATACTGGAGAATACTGTTTGGTATTGCTCTCGGAGACGAGTCGGGTGCTCTTTCATGGCATACAATTTGGTGGTATCATAACCGAGTGTCCTAACTTTAACGCCAGATGTTTTCGCAACTTAGACTTACCGGTAGTACGTCCAGATGCGTAGAGGGAAAGTACGGCCTGGATTGCAACGTACATTGCTGGAGTGTTGAAAGTTTCGAACATGATCTGGGTCATCTTCTCTCTGTTGGCCTAATAAAAAGGAATAGGATTTTGAAATTTTTGGAAATATAAAATAAACCACATAAAAATGAATTTTTAAATCAGTAGCCAGCCACACAGGTCAATAAAAAATTACAAAGTCAGTTACTGGGTCGGAGAAGCTCATGTAACTGCACAGAAATCCTACAACTACAGTCGCGAAACCATTCTCGAATGGATGACTTCCCAAACTAATAGCATTATTTTTAACGCATATTCAATTGGTTTAGAAATCTCAAAATGAATTGCTAAGTGGAATAAAAATCTGCCCAACATGCGCACTTCAACAACGTTGGTTGTTCTTTGTCTGGCGTCCTTGCTTCTTGACGTCAATACCATTCTGACATATCTAATTTCAGAAGTGACGTAATCATATTACCCAAAAATGACCTACCTTGGGGTTGAGTGGGGCCTCAGTGAGAAGTACGGGATGTTCTTCTGGAGCAACTCTCAATTCATTGTAGAATGTGTGATGCCAGATTTTCTCCATATCATCCCAGTTTGTGACGATTCCGTGTTCGATTGGATATTTAAGGGTCAGAATTCCTCTCTTGCTTTGAGCTTCATCTCCGACGTAGGAATCTTTCTGTCCCATTCCTACCATGACACCCTGAAATGTAGAAGAAGATTCAGGTGTTAGTAATGGCGGCACCTCACAAGCGGTATCATTGAGCAAGCAAGGTAATGAATGCCTCATTTGTATATCGACCGAAGAATTAACATGCAAACTTCATGATAAGAGTAAGTATTTCGTCGCTACAAAATGGCCTAAACGACCTGGAACATATTTTCGTATTTAAAATAAATTTTACCTGATGTCTTGGCCTTCCAACAATAGATGGGAACACTGCACGTGGGGCGTCATCCCCGGCAAATCCGGCTTTGCACATTCCGGAACCATTATCGACAACAAGAGCAGCAACATCTTCGTCACACATTTTGATAGTTTGGGTTTAGATTTACAGTTAAGTTAGAATAACTAAGGATTTAACCTGTGACAGCTAAAACAAATACAGTACAGGTAAGAACCAGCACACAACTAAATAATTGATATATAAACAATGGTGACCACGGGGCGGGGTGAGAATAAAAGAAAATGTTTCAAACAAAATGCTGTGCAAAATAACGTCACAATGACAACACAATTGAAAATCGTCGTATTAAATTCCATCACAATATGTAGTAGCTGTTACTAATACATCACAATACTTCGTTAAATATAGCTGACGACGTTGTTTGAAAGGGAATGTGGGATATCGCCACTTTATTTTTCAGCATTCACATAATGACATATTACATTTTATGATATGTTGGGAATAAAACCATTAGGATTATCAGATGAAAACGCTTCACCGGGCATAAAAGTTCCAAATATATAATTTCAATAAAGTACGGAAAGGTTGGAGTGTGCGACGTAATCTAAACACAATGCCATTCGGAATGTAGAAACATATTGAAGAAAATAAAAAAATGACCGAGACGATCCAGTCAGAAGATTTATCACGAATGTGATGTTATGAATGAAAGGCCACTCGTGACCGCATTTGTCATATGTAACCAAATTCACACACAACCGCATTGGGAACTACCTTCTGGCCGGAATAGCCTTGTCAACGCGATTTACATGTAAAGAAATAATATAACGTTGTTTGAAGATTGTAAGCAGAAACATTTTCAACGAAACGTCGTTTGAAGCAACATGCTAAAATGGTAATATTAAAAACACCAAAATAACCAATTTTTGTGAATATTTCATTTAAAAAATTTCGTTTGAAATATTCCCCATACTTTGACAGTGCATATGAAGTAGAGTCATTTTTACACCAACGAGATTATTTTCATTATAATTTTGAAACAATTTCTAGATCTTTTTTATAATTCTAATATTGATATCCCGAGTAAATGAATATAAAATATATTGTTTCACCAATTTAATTTTGAAAAATATGTGAAATAAACTTGATTTTAGCAATAACTCTTTGTTGTTTTATCAACAAATATCGGAAGAGTTAGAACACGTAGCAAGAATAAGTTAAAAGAACCAAAATACAAGACGAAAAATTATATTATCTAATTTGGTTTTTTATTCTTATTTCGTTCTAATTTATAAGTTTATTTCACATGTTTTATTCAAGTACGAAAATTAGATGACGGATCATCTAAGCGCAAAAGCGAATTTGATCTTGGAGTGCTTAGAAGCATTTTCTGTGGACAATGGAAGGGCCAGATTCATCGTATTCCTGTTTGGAGATCCACATTTGTTGGAAAGTGGAAAGAGAGGCGAGAATGGAACCTCCGATCCAGACAGAATATTTACGCTCAGGCGGGGCGATGATTTTGATCTTCATTGTTGGTGGAGCGAGTGCGCTGATCTCCTTCTGCATACGATCGGCGATTCCTGCGGAAAAAACGAAAATGCATTAAAGCCAATGCTATTGAATTTATAGATAGAATCAAGAAATCTTTTGTCATGTAGGACAGCAACTCCTTTCTCATATGAAGTCTGTCATATTGCTATCAGTCCCTTAACTAATTCTGAAAAGTTTTTACATTTTTTAATTGTACTTGTCTATAGATAGAGTTCGGAGGGCTAGTTCGATATATAAACACAGTGATGCCAGATGAAACTGTTAGAGCCACTTTGCAGAGCAATCCTGTAAAGGAGGTACTGCATCTACAGCCCTTGATATAAAATTATTTATAGTTTTTAAACGGCTAGTTGGCAATCGTGTACCCGACCTCGACTGGTAATATTAAGGGATAATTTAGTCGCCTTCGTCTAGGTCCTATCTTGGTTGTACAAGATAAAATTCAACCGGAGGTTATGATTCTCATTAGAATGAATAATCCTACTTACCAGGGTACATGGTGGAACCTCCAGACAAAACAGTGTTGGCGTACAAATCTTTACGGATGTCGACGTCGCATTTCATGATTGAATTGTATGTGGTTTCATGGATTCCAGCGGATTCCATTCCAAGGAATGATGGTTGGAGCAAGGCTTCTGGACAACGGAATCGTTCGTTGCCAACGGTGATCACCTGAAATAATATAAAATTAAAGTGTTTATTTATTGTGGCGACATAGGCTATAAATACATCTCAATGCTCATTCTAGTGAATTCAGTAGACTATACTAAAGCTGGCATCTAAGTGTATACTTTAGTTCGACAGCACTAGCCTTTGCTTTGTGAGTATCGAGTGCCAGAATCCAAGATAAGCTCACATACCTGTCCGTCGGGAAGTTCATAAGATTTTTCCAACGAGCTACTGGAAGATGCTGTTACCATCTCTTGTTCGAAATCAAGGGCAACGTAGCAGAGTTTCTCTTTGATGTCACGAACGATTTCACGTTCGGCTGAAGGATGGATAACAAACATTGATTATTTTGTTTAAATGTTGCTTTATTTGAAGAAGGAATGAATGAAAATTGCTGACGAAAAAATAGGTTTAGGCGCCATGTATTGTGAAAGGACTTTTGCTGGCAGGTCACAGAAACCTCCCAATCGACCGCTGGTACACTAACTGATGCATGTAAAAAGTTGGTGATGTTGTTTCTACTGTATATTTACCATCAACATTATCAGAAAGACAACATGACATCTTCATCATAAAAATAATGGCTATTGGGCAAAGTCGATATTTATGCGCAATTGGATGTACAATGTCGGAAAATAGAGTCTCTTACCAGTTGTGGTGAAGGAGTATCCTCTTTCTGTGAGAATCTTCATCAAATAATCGGTCAAGTCACGTCCAGCCAAATCCAAACGTAAGATGGCGTGAGGGAGTGCATAACCTTCATAGATAGGGACAGTGTGGGAGACACCATCACCGCTGTCGAAGACGATACCTAGAAGGTACAAAAAGAAATTGTCGAAAGTGGTAAATAGAAAAATAGGTCTCCAAGTCAGACATTGGGAAATATCTTTTTAAAAAACTGACATATGCAAACGTGCGACGCTACCACTAGTTTAGAAGCTATTATGATATTTCATTGGCCACGTCAGTGGACATAACGATCATTTCAATATTATGTTGTTGTTGTTTTTTGACACGTTTTTAAAAAGTTGCCTTTCTCTTTGATGACTGGACCAATTACTTTGAAACTTTCAGTGAGTAAAGATTATATTTTTTGCTAAAGGGCTAATACTTTTATTACTTCTATGACGTCATCAAAATTATTGCCACTAAGTGGCGCCAAATGTCCATATATATATATATGAGCATAGCTCTCTTGTTTTGTATATCATGGTTTCGTCAGACTTTACTTTTTAAAATATATGTGGACGCTTACAAAATACTTTTATAATATTTTATTCAACTTCGTACGGTGTTTTGTATATTCACCAGCCCAATTTATGTTAGATTTGTATTGACAGGATTCATTCGCGAGACAACGTTCTTCGTCAAAGATATCGCCCCATTTGGAAGCTCAACTTACCGGTAGTACGTCCAGATGCGTAGAGGGAAAGTACGGCCTGGATTGCAACGTACATTGCTGGAGTGTTGAAAGTTTCAAACATGATTTGAGTCATCTTCTCTCTGTTGGCCTGCGAAAAAAAGTATATCATTCTCTGTAGAACAGTCCATATACAATTGCTCAAAACCTATTTCACCAAATAGGAATATAATGCTTACACCCGTTTATTGTAAAATCCGAAATAGCTGTCAGCACTTAGATTTAAAAAAAACGTATACGAGTATGAAAGACAAAAAATACTGGCTGTTTGGATAGAGATATCAAAGAATAAAATTATTCTGATGACATTATAATCATATCTCCATTATGACATACGAATAATCTACTATATATTACGTCATCAATGATGATGTCGACAACTCTAGTTTAGGATACAGAATTGGCTGTAACGATAATGCCGTGTATGAAAATAAACTAAATTATATTGATACCGTCATAATTTTTTTTATAAACATGACGTCATAAATTAGGTATATTCACCTTGGGGTTGAGTGGGGCCTCAGTGAGAAGTACGGGATGTTCTTCTGGAGCAACTCTCAATTCATTGTAGAATGTGATGCCAGATTTTCTCCATATCATCCCAGTTTGTGACGATTCCGTGTTCGATTGGATATTTAAGAGTCAGGATTCCTCTTTTGCTTTGAGCTTCATCTCCGACGTAGGAATCTTTCTGTCCCATTCCAACCATGACACCCTGAAGTAAAATGCCGTTTATTAGAAACTGTAAAGATGCTGGGTAAATCACCAAAAGCGATCGCTATATCGGGGTCATTTACTACCGCGTTCAAGAGCCATTATCAGGCGAACACCTTAGCTCTGAACGAGGAACAGAAAAGCAGACTTACATTATCAAGTCTCTTGTTGAAATTAAACCGCCAAGTACTAGTTTCATTTACCTGATGTCGTGGCCTTCCAACAATAGATGGGAAAACTGCACGTGGGGCGTCATCCCCGGCGAATCCGGCTTTGCACATTCCGGAACCATTATCGACAACAAGAGCAGCAACATCTTCGTCACACATTTTGATAGTTTGGGTTTAGATTTACAGTTAAGTTAGAATAACTAAGGATTTAACCTGTGATAGCTAAAACAAAACAAGGGCAAGTTAGTACTGTTAGGTAACATATAGTTCAAGTAAAGTACTATGACGTAGGGATAGGGAAAGACAATAATGGCGGGTAACAAAAAATGGCGTTGAAGACAAGATTGGACGGAATGTAAAAGGGTTTTCGACATTTATAACACAATGATGGTAAAGTTGCACACTGAGTATAGTATTATAATACAATGAAGCTAAAAATAGTTATGACGTCATAATCGAAGAAGTGACGCCATAAAAACTTCATTTTAAGTAATTATGATGTCATATTCTAGCATGACTAAATTCAATAATGACGTCATAACTGCGACACAACACAATGTAATATTCACAATGATGAACCTTTGTTGCTCACGTGACATCTAAGTATATTTGATAGATTCTGTTGTCCAAGGACAAACACGGACCGTGGATAACATGTAAATTTATTCATGGTCCGAGCTTGCCCAAAGAAAAGTTAAGTATATGGGTAAGAATTTGCAACAATAGAAATATAAAAACGCAATTGCTAAATTTTATGCAAATATCAAAAATTTAAATTTTGTACCATCCGAGTAAGAATAAAACATGGAACACATTACGGTATGCCAGTATTAACAAGTATTTTACAACAGACTCAGATATGATCAACAAACAGATTGCACGAGTCCTGTTTGATAATAATACAATTTCCATATATAATAACGGTACGGTTGATGGTTCAGGATTGAAACTACCTAATGCAAGGATATTACTCTTGGAAATACATGATGGATATAATGTTAGTTGACTAGATGATAGAGGAAAATTTTATTACTACCAAGTAGCGCAGAAAGCATCAAATTTTTTTTCAAAATCTAAACTAATCTTCTTATCGGAAAAAATTTGGAAGACAATTTTAGTTTTCTTGAAATAATTTGACACGGTCTACGCTACATTAGTAGTTGAAACTATGATGGCTTAGAAGCATTTTCTATGGACGATTGCGGGGCCGGATTCATCGTATTCCTGTTTGGAGATCCACATTTGTTGGAAAGTGGAAAGAGAGGCGAGAATGGAGCCTCCGATCCAGACGGAATATTTACGCTCAGGTGGGGCGATGATTTTGATCTTCATTGTCGGTGGAGCAAGTGCGCTGATCTCCTTCTGCATACGATCGGCAATTCCTGTAAAATGAGAAGACTGCTTGAGTATGTGGACGCATGACACAACTAGCTACGTGAAATGAAGGTACCATTTTTGTGAAAGATAAACAACTTCAAGTGTCTTTCTCCCACGAATTCCAGAGAGTAAAAAGAGGCGACAGAAATAATTTGTGGTATGGTGCGACATAAATCCTTGCTTGAAACTAATTGATATTATAACTTATATGCTCCCCTTCCCCTCTTCCTACCGCGGGATAAATGAAGGACATTTTCAAAATTGTGTTTGCTTTGTAATTATTATTTTTTTGCGCAAGTATTAAAAGTTAAAACAATTACATAGATTTAGCAGTGGGATTACATATTTTTACTTTAATATGTGAGAACGGCATTGGATACTTGGAGAACATTATAACTTATGTAGAAATGAAATTAATTCTTACCGGGGAACATAGTAGAACCTCCAGACAAGACAGTGTTGGCGTACAAATCTTTACGGATATCGACGTCACATTTCATGATTGAATTGTATGCGGTTTCATGAATTCCAGCAGATTCCATTCCAATGAATGATGGTTGGAACAAGGTTTCGGGACAACGGAATCGTTCGTTTCCGACGGTGATGACCTGAAATAATAAAAAAATAAGGCTTCAGTGTGTTTTCTTCGACCAAGGCTACAAACGGGCAATCATTATATACAACTGGTCACTGTCTTTAAACGGAAATGAATCATACGAATCATCTTGAGCAATACGTGACTGTATCATGATATAACATAAAGATAACCAAGCAAAACCCGATAATTTGTTTTCTTTTTATAAGATATATGAGGTGTTGCTAATTTATTGAAACGTAAGAATATTCAATAAACTAAATACTTGACTAGATTTTATATTATACTTGGATTCTGGGCAAAAACACCTACCAACACAAGAGTACTTTGGTGTTTTCCCACCATTTTCATCACGCGGAATGTTTCATTTTCGCGTAATCTGGTTCAGTTGTTGTCACGACTCATAAAATGGTATGTTACGAGGTTATTTGCAAGGTAAAATCCAATTAGCTCACCTGTCCGTCAGGAAGTTCGTAAGACTTTTCCAACGAGCTACTGGTGGCTGCTGTACCCATTTCTGCTTCGAAGTCTAGAGCGACGTAGCAGAGTTTCTCTTTGATGTCACGAACGATTTCACGTTCGGCTGGAAAATGAAACAGAGTTAATGATGACTGATATCACTTTCCTGGTGTAGAATATGAAGAGTTGAAAGCGGTTGCAATTTTTAAATTGATAGTGAACTATAAGTAATGGAATGGTATTATGGCACAATCTAAGATTTTTGGATTTGAAGCCAAATTTGAGATAGATTGTTTTAACCTTGCTTGTCGACTCTGGTGCCATGCTTGTATTTCACAAATTTATTTCTCCGATTTGTTATGTAATCATCACATGGGTTGAATTATGCCCAGAAAAATATATTTACGTAACAGTCCAGCTAGACTATCTGATTTCTTCGCATAATCTGCCGTACGCTAACAAAAGTATCTTTCTCACCCATCCAAAGCCGCTTTTTTGTATCCCTACAACAACAATTTACCCTTATCGAAATATTTACTTACCAGTTGTGGTGAAAGAGTATCCTCTCTCGGTAAGAATCTTCATCAAGTAATCAGTCAAGTCACGTCCAGCCAAATCCAAACGAATGATGGCGTGAGGGAGTGCGTAACCTTCGTAGATAGGGACAGTGTGGGAAACACCATCACCGCTGTCGAAGACGATACCTGAAAAAAGTTAAGAATGTTGATGTTGTTTGAAATGTCAGTTCTACATACGAAAATCTAGGCTTGCAATTCAATTTTGTGCTTATTCAGAGAGTTTAGTAATCTAGAATTCTTCACCATATTTCGTTTTGATTTCGAAAATTTCTAACTGACAAATTGGATGGATAAATCACGAGACATGCACCAAATTCATCTGCACAAAATATAGAGCTCTAACTTACCGGTAGTACGTCCAGATGCGTAGAGAGAAAGTACGGCCTGGATTGCAACGTACATTGCTGGAGTGTTGAAAGTTTCGAACATGATTTGAGTCATCTTCTCTCTGTTGGCCTGTAAAGGAAAGCTACCAATGTTAAATGACCATACCTTTTAATGATGTACAAATTTTAAAACCTATGTGACATTCAAACACAATTTCTGTCTACAAGACGTGCGAAATATTCGTCATTGTTTTTAATTCTGGGCCATTACATTTCAGAGTAGCATTATTAAATCTTTTACTGGGGCACTATTGAACTGAGGTCGACTTCCACCACAACCGTGATGTCATATCCAAAATTTTTACCTACCTTGGGGTTGAGTGGGGCCTCAGTGAGAAGTACGGGATGTTCTTCTGGAGCAACTCTCAATTCATTGTAGAATGTGTGATGCCAGATTTTCTCCATATCATCCCAGTTTGTGACGATTCCGTGTTCGATTGGATATTTAAGAGTCAAAATTCCTCTTTTGCTTTGGGCTTCATCTCCGACATAGGAATCTTTCTGTCCCATTCCTACCATGACACCCTGGAAAAGATAAACAATTTGAGTTGATACAAAAAAGAACAAACTTGGGCTTAAAATAAGATGGGAAAGCGATGCCTACTCGATTTAAATACATTTATGATTGATAGGAGTGTAGGAATTTATATGAGATTTTTGCTCCATATTTGCACAAGTAAAATCCCAAACAACCAACAAAATAGACATGAAGGGCTAGTAGATTTAAGAGGACTAGATAATTTCAATTCGACATTCACTCGGTGTTTAGGAATTCTTAGGAGTACTTCTGTTACGTAATGGGTGAATGAATAACCCCAGGATGGTCACTTAGCTCTCCTGACCTACTAGATATATACAATCTGTTAGATAAAAAAGCAAAAACAGATCAGAACGTTGGCCACAGGGGTTTTGTTCGGGCACCAAGGAATCATGCATGACCGGACCCTATTTTCAATTCTGGCAGAAATACGATAACTCTTACCTGATGCCTTGGCCTTCCAACAATAGATGGGAACACTGCACGTGGGGCGTCATCCCCGGCAAATCCGGCTTTGCACATTCCGGAACCATTATCGACAACAAGAGCAGCAACATCATCGTCACACATTTTGATAGTTTGGGGTAAAACAGACTAAGTATTTTACGTAAAAAGTTAGGTTCTGTGACATTAGAGAGAAAATATGGGTCGGATTAGTCAAAGTTAGTTTGTCATTTTTGTACTGTATTTTGTGATGTTTGGGATAAATACAGCGACGTACCGAGTAGTTCAAAATAAAATTCGTGATATCACGTTATGTATTAGTATTTTGTAGACATATGACGTCATGTCAATGACGTAAAATATTTGAATGCAGTGTGATAAAACATAATCAGGAACGAGCAAAAAAGCTATACAAAGAAAAAATTCATGGCACTTGTTGGTAGAGTAAAATTGAACATTAGATGGTGTTTTGAAACTATTGAGACGAGATGAAATATGACAAATTTCAACATTGCAAGTTCATACTCGGTGATACTTCGGGGTATTAAATTGTGAATATGAAATATGAGATTTATATGAAATTAGGGAGGAAATGTATACAAGGTAGAAAATCTGGGAAAAAATGTAAGTGCATGTGGTTTGATGCGTTATGGAGGCAAACTTCTATTTAATTTTGATCAATGGTAAAGATTATAAAGCCAGTTGTCCAATTCCTATGCTAAAAAGATACCAGTACTAGTGATGCTGACAATTTTGAAAAAGGAACATGACGTAATGAGACGGTGACGTCATCGCAGGGAATTCTTAAACACAGTTTGCACATTTATGTTGGAACAACTCTGTAGCAAAGGTAGACAGCCATTCAAAGGCTGGTTAAACTTGTCTATCAAAATCATGCCAAGGTTTTGTCGTTGATCGGGTTAGAGAAAAACCAAAATAAAGGAATAAATTTGTCGTTGTTTGAGGTATATGTTCATAACTTTGGGTTTATAAGTTTAAGAATTATTCGATCTTTGCAACAACGCCAGTGCCGATCTCTTCGTACTGTTGTTTTGTGATCCAGAGGGGTTCAAAGGTCGGAAGGGCGGTTAGGATCGCGGAACCGATGAACGAACTGAATTTCCGGGTATCATGGGCTTGGATTATCACTTTCTGTGAATGCAACAACGCCGTTATTTCTTTTTCAATCCACTCTTTTATTCCTGTAAAGTTGAAACAAAGTTTTATCGTGATGTTGTTTGAAGAACTTGATAAGGGGTAATTGAAATCAAAAATTACAAACTTTTACGTTACACAGAGATAGTCACATGTTGTCACAATATAAAAAAAATTGATGGGGAGTTCTTAAGATCGGAATAAGAAAAAAGGTGATTCCGTGTTGCAAATCGAACACTAAAATGCAAAAAGTTCCGTCATGATATCTTCACGGGGCCATAGTCCGTGAATATGTTAGATCGTAGCCGTAGATTCATTGTTATGTGAACCTTTTAGGCCTGTTTTGTTTAAGTTTTTTTTCATTTTGAATTAGTTTGAGTGACTATACCAAAATAATGGGTAGGGACGTTGCTTAACGCTTCAGTTGATGCTTGTAATCTAGAATGCTTGTTTAAGGGCGTGATGGTAATATTAATTTGTACTTGAATTATAAATGTCTTCACCTGGAAACATTGTGGATCCCCCTGTCAGCACGATATTCTCGAACATTGTTTTGTCGCCTTGTGTTTCCACCGCGTCACAAACCAACTTCTGAACGCTGGGTACGTCACTTCCGCCCAACTGAGGCTGAAAGAGATGTTCCGGGCACTGGAATCGCTCCCTCCCAATAGCTATTTCCTGAAAAATAAATTTTCCCGGATTTTAGGTCATTTTGTATTGAGGTAGCTAGTTGAGGGTGACAAGAGGCATCAACGTATGAGTGACGATGTCAAAGATTTAAAGCTGGGAAGAGATACTCTTCTTTTGTAAAAATCGAATATTTACTTGGCTATGTTAAAATATGGCAGAATGCGGTATTTTTCTAATATTGGCTATCTTCCTATATGCAAACCTGGAAAGTCGGCCGCCTAAAATTAATGAGGTATTCAACAAACCACAATAATGTGACATTTCACCTTTCCATCAGGAAGTTTGTATTGTTTGTTGTCTTCAGCTTTCTTCATTTCCGCATCGTAATCTTGTGTGGCGTAACAAAGCTTCTCCTTAATGTCACTCGCAACTGGGAATAGGTTGAAATTCTGTTAGTAATTTGGATTTTTTCGATCGAAAAAGTTTCTATTTTCCATTCCACACTTGTCCGTGATAGAACTAAACTGAGTAGCAAGTAGAACCAGGAAAGACCGTTTTAGTTGTATAATCTCTAAACATCCAATTCCTTGTCGGAATAGAGATTTTTCAGCGGTATCTTTTTTTGAAAATTGACAATTTTACGCTCTATTTACCTTCTAAACTGACGTCACATCCTTTTGATTGCATCATCTCCTTGAGACGGAAGTCCAGATCCTGTCCCGCATGGTTGGATCTTTTGTAGGATTTTGGGACGAAGAATCCCGCTTCACATGGAACCGCTTGCATCGTGCCGTACCCGATGTCAAGCACAAAACCTGGTAAAGAAGATATAATAAAGTATACTCCAAGTAAGTACAGTAAGTAATGAGAGTTGCCAACATGGGGATAAAGTATTATCTAAAAAAATCATACGCAGTAGGCGGTAGATACTTGAATATATAGCTCCTCATCAATATTATTAACAAAATTAGACATGGTAAGTGGTAGAGAGTTACCACGGTTATAGACCAGATATGAAGTTGGACACAGGAGGCGTTAGAGAGCCGTAGATAGTGATAGATTATGAGTACAAGAGGTGGTTGAGAGTTTCCGTGGATGCAGATTCAGCAATAACGAAAAACTGCAGATATTTAGAAAAAACTTGAAAGCTTATTTCCGAGATGAGATTGTATGATATTTTTTAGGTTTCGAATAAAATAAGGACTCTTGAAAATGCCCTGCAGTCCCCTTTAGTTGGTTTTTTTCATTTACTCACTAATATTGTTAATATGGGAGGTGGCGTTATTTTCTTGTTAATTATTGACTTGTGCTATTATTTACCTGCCATCTTTCCATAGGCGTAGAGAGCCAGTACAGGCTGGAATCCGAAAGACATCTTGGGAGTGTTGAACTTCTCGAATAACATTGTTGCTTGTCTTTCGCGATCTTTCTAAGAATTGAAAAAGAGTCGCGTTAGATAAAAATTTGAAACTTTAGCAAGCTTTGGAAAATAAAGTATTGCGTCTTAGTGGCGAAGGACATCAGTTGTAAGGAATTCACAGCTTCGTAGCCTTTTTACTGGTCGTATTAATATGAGTTGTTTGAAATCTCGTGTATCGGCGCGCATTGCACCACAATATTCCAAATTGTTTCAGTAAGTTGCTCTTGTAATTTCAGATGTTGCCTTCAACTTCGCATGAGATGGCACTCCTTTACTTTGAAGAGGATACGTGTGGCCTTACTTTGAGCAAACATCTAATCTTAATTTTACGGTGTTGAGCGAAGTTATCATATTCAACATTTATGCAAACCGCATTTATAAGTTAACGCTGATAAGAATTTGGCTGGATGGGAATAATAGAGCAATCTAAGCTGGCTACTCTGCCAATGTTGAAGTCAGAGTTTAAATTTTTTTTTTACCATCTTAAAAAGTTTTTCGACTGCGAGTTGAGATTTACGTCATGCCGCGGACAGGGTTAGGTTACTGTTCTTATATTAGCCCACCACCATTTTTATTGACCTGTTTTACTTGATTCTGTTTGTCTTAGGTTTGAAAAGGTCTAATCCCATCTTCCCACTTATCCCAACCCAACATAAACAGAATCGAAGGAAGCAGATCAAAAATTATTGGTGGGACAATATCAAAACAGCACCGAATCAGGCTAGGATTTATATGAAATTGACGAGTCGTATCAAACCGGATCCGGAGTTCTGAGTAAAACTTTATTCCGACTCCACAAATCCCTAGCACCACTTGCATACCTGTGGGTTGAGAGGCGGCTCTGTGAGAAATATCGGATTCTGTGTCGGATCCATCTTCAATTCATTCTCAATACAGTGTTGCCAGAATTTCTCAATTTCATCCCAGTTTGTGACGAGTCCTCGCTCAATCAAACGCTGTGATAGAAAGGATGATTTTGCTCGTGTGAGTTTTGATTATTGAAACTAGTGTCCGTGTAACAGGAAGCTACTGTATTAGGACCGTATCTATAATGATAAAGCATCATCTGTATAATCGCCCCCTTGGAAAGGAAATCGAGATTGTTCTGTTTTAAATATAAACATCCTAAGGAGATATGGTTTGCATTATCACACGATATAGCATGGATGATAGTTGGAAGAGATAATTGAATCCTGATTTACGTTGGGCCATGTGTGGGGATAACAGTGTTCAATATAAAACAGTAACGATGTTTATATTTACTAAAACTGTGAAAAATTGTTAAATCAACTGGAATTTTGCGGTAAATATAAGTAATTAACCAAGACGTAACCAAGTCAAGTATTTAACGCGGAAAGAACCATGTAACATTTTTTCCGACTCGATTCGAATACCCAATTCATTTTAGACCTATATGAATCCTTGCATAACCAAGTAACCACTCGCAGGGGGAAACTCCAAGGAATGGTTTTGTAAATAATTTAGAAATTTCGATCAGCTGCACTGTGAGAAAACAGTAAAATTACTGATAAATCACAGTATTCGCCGATACTGGAGGCTCTTTATATGGCTTGCTGTAACTTTGCTTTGAATAAAAGACAAGCAATCATAGAATCGGAACATAATCTTAAAATTACGTCGCATATCAGTCAAAATCTATTCCATAATCGAACTGTTGCGAGAAAAGTCTGGAAAATCTGATTCCAAAGTACTGGCGGGACATTACGAATCGACAATTTTCAACGCCATGAGTTTTCAATCAATAAAAAGATCCAGGTAACTGTGTAGTTGAATTATTTAGTGGAGTCGACAATCAATTCCCACGCGGATAATTAATTAAATCAATGTTCACTCACCGTTTTCTTATCACTGATGGAAACAGTGGGGAGCACTGCTTGTGGTTCCTCATCGCCAGTCGAGCCAAGCTTGGTGTTGGCCGAACCGCTATCAATGATGATCGCTGGAGTCATGTTGTCGAAACTAACAATTCACACTGCGGACTGTTCTATTTTTTCTGTAAATAGAGAAAGATTTTGTGAGTCGTGTTGCAAAAACAAAGCCATCGAATCGCGGATTCATTCATCGACCAAGTTTATGCATTTGGAAGGGTCAGTATAGGAAAGGAAGCATTTTCCATATTTGTGGGCATGCTTTTGCGTGTAATATACCAACGATTTGTAGGATTGAATTACCCCCACCTTAAGCCCTAAAACAGTATTTATTCCCTATTCAGTCACTCCCTCACTAAGATCCTATCAATATACGCTAATATATATGACAACACTCAAGCTGTCGATGGGGTTAAGTTTTATGCTGTATTACAGGTACAATGTGAAGTTTTTTTTTATATTTGTAGGCTTTCCTTATCGCGTGTATTGTTCCAGCGCGTTTGTAGCATTAGATCACTTTCTTATTCAAGCCCTATCAAAGACGCTTATGGATACTTCTAAACTGAAGTTAGTATAGTGCTTTGTCGGGTTGTCCATACGCAATACACTTTACCGTCCATTTCCATAAAAGGCAATCAGACACTTTCGAACTCATCAGAAGAAGTTACTGTTGAATTGCACTGATTGATCGCGGTAGACTAATCACAATGAAGTTGGCCTCGCTGCGCAATTTAGCAAGATGTTTGGTATCGATTTTACTTTGCCTCAGGCATTACGTAACTGATTTGTGCGGAAGGAAATTTGCTTCGATTTCAAATTTTTGGCAGCGTTTGCAAGGCGTCGTCTGCACGCTGTTAAAAATAAACGTTGATTTTATGTGATTTTAACGTTACGACGAGACTTCTATTTGAGCGGATATCTACAGACCGTCAAGAAGTCTTAGCTGTTACATCTGAATCTTGGTAACAGATATTTGAGATAGAAACTTCGCTCAGAAAAAGGATCTGTTCATCACGGGCAAACAAATCTAGTAAGATTAAAAATAGGACAAAATGTAATCCGCTGGCATCAACATTAGTAGAAGGCTACATTGGCCGACGAAAATTACCTTTTAATCCCGACGCTTCATTTTCAATATGGCTCCAATCGCTTTGAAATATCGCGGTAATATATTATAAATTTTATAGTAATTCAATGATATTAATGATCCCGTATCAAAAACGTTCTTGACAACACTCTGAGAACAAGTGGTCACTGGGAGGTATCAATCTATTTTGTTTAGCAAGGCCGTAAGACATTAAAGCATTAATTACGTCTGCTTGCAATATACAGCGCTCGTTCTTTACTGGTCATTGTCCAGCCACCACATCCCTTGGGATAAACGACTGTAGGGAGGGCGCGTATATGTCAATAAGCATTATTTGCCTGCCATACTTAAATACTTAACTATGTCTGGTTTTATGTATTTCCCGATAGCTCAATGTTCTAGGATCCCTTTACCAGGTTTTCTTCGATTCAGAATGTTCTAAGTTTACTCATTGCAGTAACTATATACCAGATTGAGCCCCATAAAGTATTGAATTTTGTCAAACTGAATTTAGCTGACATTTCTAATAATAACCCAAAAGCTGTTTCATTCTTTCAATATATATATCAAAGCATTGCTGATCATATCAGTTGGGCAAAATATGTCTGCCCCATTATTGCCTATCTTGTGTCTCAATAACTAAGAGTAGCACGATATATAATATACGTTCATAGAAGACTGTTTGCTAGTACGAGCAATATCTACTAACTGTCACCAAGCTGAGATTTATCTTTCATAAGTGCTACCGTCCTCTCACAAATGCGTGATAATCTAACTAATGTCTTTCTGTATCACTGGGCTAGGCCACAGTGCGACTGCTAGTCATACACAAGACGTGCTGACTCTAGTAGGCATCGTTGCCATATATGGAATGAGAGACCGGGTCGCGGAAATGAGCTGTCACGGTTTGTTGGTGTCTCTTGCACCATCTGACGGAAGGAAACACATTGCCACGCCCCACGAAATCTCGATCGATTTAAACACTTGCCAGATGTTTTGGGATTATGCCGATGTTTGTTTTCCGTCGTGCACGATTAAGATAGGATTAATTGTTAATTAATTTATTTTGGAAGGGAGTTCCGATATCAATACAGTAAATCATCGCTTTTAAGCGACGTAATCACGACTTTAGTTCCAAACAAGGCTCTATACAAGCATACACTGAAACATGTGGAACTAATTTTAAAAAAGCCGGAATTTTTTAACGATATATTGCCTCGCCCCGAAGCCAGCAAGTTAGTTCATACAGTTAATACGATATTATATTTTTAAATGTCTCACATTAAAAAAAACATTCTGATGTTGAGAGTATAGGTTTTGTTCAGCCGCTCACAAAATTTTAGAAAAGCTTCCAAAATCACAATTTCAAACAAATCCTGAATCCCGTTTTTATAGTTTATAATAAGTTAAGGATTGTACATTCATTACAAAAAATTTCCCTTTTCTCCACACTTAATGATATTTTTATTTTCGGGACTCATTGAATTTATTTATCTATTAATTCCTTCATAAAATTAATGTTACTTCACAAGCATCTGCTACAAGTCTAATATAAATGAGAAAGTCCCTTTTCATGGTCTGAGACGCCCTTGCTAATGTTGGAAACGAACTGCAGACACGACTGTCGGAGATTAATTCAAGAAATAACTCGAAACCATAAATCACGGATCTCAGTTTTCACAAAAATATTGACAACGAAGCACGATTTGCTGGTCAATAACTAATTACTAATGCATGTTTCTGGGCGTAGTACGATTTGGCTTCAAGTTGGAATCTTAGATTTAGATAATATCTGACTTAATTCTAACCAAACTTTGTTGAGTTGACTTCAGAAGACAAATCTCGCAGTGTAGATGTTCCGTGCTTTATTTGGCGCGGAAATCCAGCCGGGGAGCTCAAATAACTCATTGTGGCGTATCTGTTACGTCATAACTTACGAGTTACTACAATTATTCGGAAATAAATACCACACAACGTCATGATCGCCCTTTCTTTTCTACAATAGTGAATGTCATCAATTTTGCAAATTAATCCAAAAAACACAATCTAACAGAAGATTAAACGACTAAAATACTTTTGCATTAATGCATATTACGCTCACAAGAATCAATTGTGAGTTAGGGAATCGGAGAACGTAAACCAGCGCATACAATTTAGCATTCAACTTAGATTTTTGTTCCATTTCACTCAGCTAATTTTCTAAATATAAACAATTTTCAGAACGCCCTCCCTCTTTCAACTAAGTTTTCGAAGTTATCGTGTAACACCAGCCCGCTATATATCTATATTCATAAGATATTTATTACTAAGGCTAATGTCGACGTTCAGGTAATTGAAAATACTAGAAAAATAATACTAGAAAAAAATTGCCATGATGGTAGTGGGAGTATATGGTAAAAAAATTTACAGCTCAACGTCATAATACGAAAATGTTAAGTCATAATATCCCAGGTGGGCGACGAGGTGGGGCTATGGAAAAATCCCTCCCTCTCCCCAAATGAAAGGGATGTTTAAAAACGATATATTGAGTAAAATTGCATAGTATCCGAGATTTCGCTCGCTTACAAATGGCCGTTCCGCAAAAAGCCCACCGATATCATATTACTCGTACTACTGGTTCTTGTTCAGAGCAAACATTAAACGGAAGAGCTTTACCTGCTTTTGCATGAACCTGCGATTTATATAAACCTTATGCTTGCTTGTTTATATTCTGATTCAAGACGAATACCAATTAGTAGGTTCTCTTATGATGCCTACTTTAGCATTAGAATGATATTTATAATAGACAATAGATTTTCACACCCATATGTTGAAATATGATTTACAACATTGCGTCGGGTAGAGAATATTATTTCATATTGACACGATGAGCAAGGCTCTGAACTTCTACTGTTAATTAAAATAATAAAAATTTCGAAATTTTTATTTTTAAAACGGGCCGATGATAAATGACGCCCCCCATGCTTGGCCATTCATGAGTTATACTCTGATGTTTCACACATACTCACTCCAAGTAGGGCCTTTGATGAGCACTGCTTAAAAGTTAAAGCCACCATATTTGTAAAAGTATCAAAACATTTTGGCTACCTAAACGCAACGTACTTATCACTCTCTGCGTGCCCTGGTCTAACCAAGAAACGTCAACGATTAGAACAGTCAAATTTTTTTGAATTTGAAGACTCGTTAATTTAATTCGAACTAATACGAACATGGCTTTAGACCACCCGACATTGGAACGTAAAGAGCTAGCATCTTCTAAGGACTAAATTTGTAGGTCTGACGTAGAACAATCATTTATATCACACCCTAGGGTCTTGGTAATTGTTATTCTAGGTGTGTTAACACTTTTCATCACTTTATTCTGATATTAACAGTTCAATGGGCATAATGTACTAAAATGTTATAGAGTAACTCACAGTGATATACCTATAACAGAAATCTCTATTCTCGATTATGATTTTTAAATCCAATATACTTTATTCTTGAATTGGCAAAATCTATAAATTTCTTGTCAATTAATCTTGGAGTTTCGTAAAAAATTGAACAAACTTAATATCACCGACAACCAACATGAGGAATACTTTAGCATATGTTTTTCAAATAAGTTTGCTCGAAGCTAGGTTCCGAACTCCCGATTAAAAATAAATCAAGCTACCACCATTTTTAACGCCTAATTATACAATATAAATAAATGGTATAAATTGTATATATATGAAATTATTAATGCAAAAGGGATGCCAGACATTTTGATCCATGTTCTGTGAGAAGTACTGAATACAAAATACTATCCTCTATGTATATATACTAGCTGACTAGCTGTATACAGGTTCATCGGTGCAACAGAGATTTCATAAATTTAAATTCGGAACAAAGTTTCTGCGACAAGTATTAAAGTAAACCACACTAACCTTCTGTATCATCAATCCTTTGATCACTTGTTAGTACGAATCTTTCGATTTTTCAAAAGTTACATTTTTGTCAAAGTGTTGCGATTTTTCCAAGAACTCCTCTTTGACGAGCCGGCTCTCCGCACTCTCTTCGATAGACAGACACAAAATGAAACGAACGCTTCTAGTAAGCCTGCAATTTCGACAGCAACAAGGCGCCGCCCGCATGAAACGTCACTTCCTGTTTCCTGTATTGTTTTGCTCGTTTCTGATTGGTTAGACGTATAACTTATGCCCTTTTATGGAGTCTAATGCTATTATGATATCAGAATGCAATACGCACGACGCAATACCGGTGCCCTTATTTGGTGCGGCACCTGCAAAGCAGATTTGTGGCTGAATATGTTGCAACTAACGCCATACTAGGCCCATACATACTTGATACGTGTTATCATAGGATCATGCTTGGAAGTCGCGCATGAAAGAGTGTGAATTACGCCGCCATGCGTGACTTATTGATTACAAAGCGTCGCACAGACATGTATGGTTTAATGATCTGATGTTAATTAGAAACATCAAATAGTGAAATAAGATCTGGCGACCGGTCTGCGAAATTATTTTTAAAACATGATTGATAAGTCGGGTCAATGGAATCGGTTTTGACAGAAATATATCACATTTTATTTTATTTATCTGATCGATCAGTATTCAATAACGGGCAATTCACAGATGTAATTTTCTGAAGTTTTGCTCTCGGCCAATCGGTGACCGTCCGTAATCTCGCTCGGAGATAATTCTCTCTTGCTTCTGAGTGAGTGCCCGTAACTTTGCCCAGAGATGAGACTTCCTTACTTCTGAGTGAGTGCTCGTAACTTTGCCCAGAGTTGAGACTTCCTTACTTCTGAGTGAGTGCTCGTAACTTTGCCCAGAGATGAGACTTCCTTACTTCTGAGTGAGTGCTCGTAACTTTGCCCAGAGTTGAGACTTCCTTACTTCTGAGTGAGTGCCCGTAACTTTGTCCAGAGATGAGACTTCCTTACTTCTGAGTGAGTGCTCGTAACTTTGCCCAGAGATGAGTCTCCTATACTTCTGAGTGAGTGCTCGTAACTTTGCCCAGAGATGAGTCTTCTTTACTTCTGAGTGAGTGCTCGTAACTTTGCCCAGAGATGAGTCTTCTTTACTTCTGAGTGAGTGCTCGTAACTTTGCCCAGAGATGAGTCTTCTTTACTTCTGAGTGAGTGCCCGTAACTTTGCTCAGAGATAAGTCTCCTTCATTTCTGAGTGAGTGTGCAAAACTGTAATTAGCGATGAGTATCTTTTCGTTGCGCATGATGCTCCGCCATAAATCTTTATAGCTTTTGGCGTTTCAGTGTTCGCCTGCAACCTCGCCCAGAGGTAAGTCTTCTTTACTTCTGAGTGATTGTGTGTGATGCACTTCATAATTCTACAAAGTTTCGGCAGATTTTGGAATTTCAGTGACCGCCCATAACTTCGAACGTAAATCACATCCGTTGGCTATATATAAGTGTATGCGAGTGACCTTTTCGGCAAATTTTCTTTCAAAAAGTGTCGGATTGGTTGGAAATTTGGTTTTAAAGGAGGCAATGATTGGTGTAATATACAACGATTGGCGGCTGTTTGTGCATTAAAAGTAACACGCTTGCCACTCACTTGGTTATACTGTGTGGGTTCACAGGACCTATGAGAGAGGGTTGCTAGACTTTTCTCTGTCGTGGGTGGTTCACACAACCGTCGGTCTGTTACGGCTTTTTCCGTACCCGACATGGCCGTGGTTCTCCATATATATAATTAGGTTGTCTTATCGGCTTTTCTATTCCCTGAAATAAAAGAGGGAGAATAATACAATACGTAACGAATGACGCCATTTGATATTAACTTCATTTATATGCTTTATATGCTATTCCTCATTATAAGATCAATCAATTCATTTTTTGTGTCAGAGAAGGATTTATAGGCGCCGCAGCTCCTAAGATTTTAAAGATGCGAATTCCTTCCTTTGGGAAGGATGACATGGCTTTTGTATGCGGGGATTTTGATTTCATCCGGTTACCTCGCAATGCTATAAAACACGCAAATTAGGGTTTCAAGGTTCTTATACCAGTTGAATGTTCTTTTTATATTGATACTATACTAAACATAAAAAGTGGGCAATATTGCATTAACCGGAATTGGCCAAATACGGCCAGAAGCTGACAGTTCATTGAATAGTCGTTTCGTTCATTCCAATTCTTTCCTATAAAAAAGTTGGGTTTTATTTGTTTCTTGCTGCAGGGGTTCGAATCTTGTGCTCATCAGCGTTCACTAGCGCATAATGCACCACCATAATTCTCTGGTTTCTTTGGCTCTTGGCATTCCAGTGGTAGACCGTAAATTTGCTCAGAGATGAGTCTCTCTTATTATTGGGTCAGTGCGCGTAGCCTTACTTTGAGATAATCTCTTAAGAATTGCGATAGGTTATGCGATCAGTCAATCGCATTATAGTTGAATTGACGTAACTACTCACCAAACATGATGTCATAATTAAACGACTCAAGGTCACAATATATTAAAGTACACGTCATTGTGCCTCTTGAACATAAAATAAATAAGATTCACGCAAAATAGAGTTTGGCATTCAAATAACCCGACTATTTTTATCACATATTGCAATCCCAAATCTGCGCTCTGCAGTAAAAACAGTAATGTCCTGATTTATTGGATGGTATTTTCGGATTTTTTAAATACGTGTTTTACAAGCATAAATCGATAAGTAAAAATACATAATTTTATTGAACAACCGATATCTTCATGGTTTAGCATTGCCAATATCTGATAACTTAAATCGTAAATCGAACAGGAACAGTTTATACTCTGCCCATAAATATTGCAAAAGTATCAAATGACTAAACATGATTAGTTAAACTGCACCAAATACAAAGTATTCCTCCCCACGAGCATCAAAATTCCTCACTGTGTAAAAAATTCTCCCCGATTGGGAACCCTTGGGCCCACTCAATATCTGATAATTTTATCGAACAACTAGAAGATTACAGTTAACTGACTGAAGGATTTTAAAAGTATTTTCAAATGATCATTATTCATTCATTATGAATTAATAATGCGTCTGATTACACCTGTTATGAACTAATAATTAATGTCGATAACTAGACACGAGTCACAGTTGACGATAAGAGCAGATGTTCAATGAGATCTAGTCTGTTTTCTGCGAAATCGACACGGTTAATCGGTGACTTTACGACATGTGGTTATTACATAACCGGTTAACCGATCCTAGACATTTATCGGTTACAATCATCCTCATCGACGAGGCGAATCGCTTACATAAACAACACGTTGTTATTAGGACTGGTGGTGCGTAATCGGTTACCGGTTATCGGTTACTCATAATTTACTTTTTTAGCGGTTAACCGGCTGACCGTTCATTGATTTTGGTTGAAGGTCAGAACTTCTGGAATACCCAGTAGGTGATTCATCTAATACGGTGGTCCCTTTCAGCGCTATGCAATTAATGTCAATTGGTCGCATAACAAGAAGTCGAAATACGTATATAAAACACAAAAAACGGTACTCCCGGAGTATGTGAACTAAGTTGGCGGATACCGGAACGTAGTATGCCTACCTGGTCAGGGTTAGGCCATAATTTTATTCCAAATTTCCTTATTTTAGTTCAATTACTATCACGACTCCCGTAGTATTTGTACCTGAAATTATGGCCTAACCCTAACCAGGTAGACATACCACGTTCCGGTGTCCGCCATCTTGGTTCACATAATTCTGGAGTACCAAAAAAAAACTATACCAAAACGTATTTGTTAATAGTCTCTAAATGTTCAGCCATCGAGAGGGAAATCAAGGATATCACCTCACTCAGCAATAAATTGAATTGGGAATACCGAACCGGAATCCAGTCCTTCCGAACTTTAGTAGCGTAAGTAAAACGTGGTTTGTAAAAAAATATTCAACAAAATTTTATTCGATAACAATGTTTAAAATAATCAACCATCGCGGGATTTACCGCGGAAATTTCAACTGGACGGTGATATGCAAACAGTATTATGATTCAACAATGACTCGAACGTGTCGCAATATTCACTGTTCTGCATAACATTATGAATCATAATAAGAACAGGAAGACCTCGATTCCATATAAGGAAAGTCAGTCATGCTAACGGGAAATGACCAATTTTTCGTCCTCCTGTGTGTCGTGTTATACCCGTGACATTTCACAATGCCGGTTGTGGCCCGAATATAATATGCACGCTATACCCAATGCCCATCCTTATTATTAGGAGAATAAATTCGGCTAAGTTAAAAAATTCATGATTTGCAAACTGCCTTACTGCTTAGTGGATCAACTCACTCTGAACCGAAACAGCTTTATGATCCACCAAAATAGTTTTAAGTTATCATGCATATCCACCAGCCATGTTGCCTTGATATGTTTACTTTACAGATGTTATACGTAATGTGCCTTTCTGATAGTTTTACTAAATTCCTGTTTTTGCTATTCAAAATGCGCCTTTCTCCACAATTATTGAAGCCACTGATTACAAAGTTTGAGAACTTGAAGATGGTTGATGCCGTTAGGAGACTCTTATGTCGTTTATCTCTTTTTCAAATCTTTTATAAGAACCAATATTTCAACTAAATGGAAACATATTTTATGATATATGCCATGGGAACACTTCATTAATAAATATGAAAACACTTTACTCCGCCAAGCTTGTCCGCTGCAAACTCGATGCTCATCCGATAGCTCGTACCGCGTTGGTTGACATCTGATTGACCACTGACTACGACTTTATTGGGATGAAAATTACCGTGAACTATCAGCCGTTTAGGCCAAATTTTTGTTTCAAAATCGTTCCCTAGAGCTATGACTACGCGGAAGTTCTACCAGCATTGATTCCCAACCTTTTATGGAGCAGGGAACAGGGGCATCAGGTTGATAAACCCTGCTCTATAGTCGACACGATGACCGAATTGGATTCCTAGAAATGTCTTTTATCGCCGGTATTACCAAGGAATCCAATATACACATAGACATTCAATTGATGGTATATATCCGGTGACCTGAGCCATATTGTGAAATTGTTTCAAGCCATTGCTTCGGGCATGTTCAAGTTATCTTTATCGCGACTATTTTATATTTATGTGATACATATTAACGTCGGATATTGGAAGCATTATTTTCACAATCCACGCTACAAAACAGCAGCCTTTCGCTTCACTGCATGGCGGGAGCTGCCACAATTATACTAAAGTTGTAAACAAACGTTTTGGCTGAACCAGGGGTGGGCAAGTTTTTTGAACCAGGGACCAGAATTTTGCCCACCTAGTCTGGCGGGCCATGAAGGTGTGACGTAAAAAATTACATTTCATGAACAATATTTACAGTGTTACAAAGCAAAGGTCGAAAACAATATGCCTTATGCGAAAACTAAAAATAACCGCAATCTCAACAAATTCTTTTATTTTTATTTTTAGCTAAAACACCGAAATTTGGTTTCAGTCCGGTAGTGGCAGCATCAGGCGGGTCAGATCGAATTACCCAACGGGCCGGACTTGGCCCGTGGGTCGTACTTTGCTCATGTCTGGGGTAAACGTTACAGAAATACATTTGTGTTAGTGCGCAGCAAGACTCTTGAATCAAATAGTAAATAGGCATGAGGCAAGGGAAGATAGTTAGTCTTGCGTAACACCAAATACAAGTAGTTCCTATAGAAAATGCAGATCTTTTAAACAAAAATGAAAAGTGCTCAATCATGCTTTTGAGAAAGACGGGCAAAAATTATATCCTAATTTACTTTATAGTTTTACTTCACAATAGCGCATAATAGTTATAATTGATTGCCTTAGTTTATCTAAGTGGACACAGACACGGGTGTGGTGTTGAGCTCAGACTGTCTTCTAATAGTGGCAAATATTTTAACTCCAACTCGGAGTTGAAAACCATTTCAAAATTTTTCGTCAAAAACTTTGTCGCATGCAAGATCTAATATATTTCAAGTTTTGTAAGAAATCTCGACGATTATCGCCTTGAAAAGTCTGAAATTTCGACTTCGAGGAATTCAACTTTGACGCCGGGAGTTTGTAAACACGACTCTACTTCAGACTACAATAAATACTCACCAACTCCGGCTCCGCACCCTCGGCTGCAGAGTAGCGTTTGTCATTTTTACTTTCTAGCGACATCCAGTGGTCTAACACGAGATTGCTGTAATGAGCCTCAATCGATTTTCAATATAATTTGCTCAAACACGTAATGCTTCGCTAAACCCCGCGCGAGTCAAGTCGAGTCACTTGTGTTTCGAGTCTAAAGTCGAGTCAATCACTGGCCAAGTCTTTGAGTCCCAGTCCCAAATGACTCTAGCCTGTCCAACACTGCTCAGAAATAATGGATACTGATCTCTAGGTTGTCAAGGGCAACCACTAAAAAGTGAATAAATAAGATGTTAACATGAAATCGACCAATCAATGAGGATTTGAATGAGGAACCCAGCTTAGCTTGCGAGTGCTGGGCGTCTTGTCTTGAGAAAATTTTTTTCATAAATTTGGTTTCAATGGACATATGCGACACAGTTAAGTTCTTTCATAAATTTATATTATGTTATTAAATATATATTTGCTTTTATAAAATTAATGGCAATTTCATCTTTTATATGAAGATTGAGACATTCAACGCGATTTTTTATTCTTTAGAAGGCTGTTTTTCATTGTTAAATCTGGCATCGGTATTGGAGAAAATTTCTGCGATTGCTTCCTTGGAAGAGGAGTGCAGGGCTCAGTGCTGCTACTGTTGCCAGATTCAGGTTCTAAATCGTAAGTTTTTCTCGGGTGGATTGATGCAAGCACAGTGGTTTCATTTGAAAGTCTTTCATTTTGTTTAATATCTGGCAACGTGTTTTCATCACCATCATCGATTCTCATTGGAGGGGTCGTCGATAGTAAAGCTTTGTCGCTGCCTTGTCCGGAACTTGTTCGACTATATGAATTGTCTGTCTGTTTGTCTGGGGATTCTCTGGATGTAGAAGCACTAAATGGCTCGTTCGAGATAATCTCGCTGAGATCTAGTTTGGATTCTTGCTTTTCAGGCGAACATGGTAAGCTATTCCTTGATTTCAACACATGTGAACGAGTTAGAACATTGCCGTCGCTCACTGACTTGACAAAGGGAATTTTTGCACTTCTAGTGTTTTTATCAGGAAGAATGTAACTTTCTCCAGCCCTCGGATCTAGACTTCTTAAAATATCATCAAAGTCGCTAGCGAATGACTGAGAATCGCTTAGTTCATCTTTTTCTTCCAAATTTGGATTTCCAGGCAATCCCGGAAGTTTAGTCTGCCTGGAAGAAGATACAGGCATCACTTGACCAAATATTTGCTCGTTCTTTAGTGATGCATAAGATGATCTTTGAGATTCTCCTCGGATTACTAAAGTTGAATCTGATTGACTGACAGCAACTTCATATTGCGTTTTGCTTTGTGAAGTTCTGTTCGAGTCTGTTTCTAATTTGTGAACATATTTTCTAATAGAGTACCTATTTGCATTGCGTGTTACAGGGATCTTGTTTTCCGCCATGTCACCAGTGACGACATCACAGAATGAGGTCAAAGCAGGAACGCTTGTATGTAATCGATTTAGCATTGGTTTTCCATTGTTTGATTTAGATATCCAGGGCAATTTACTATCCACTGATTTTGATACGCTATTAGATTTAGGCCTCGAACTTCTAGGTTGCGAATTCGTAGAATGTTGGGTTTGTCGTTCGAGAAGTTCGATCGGAGGGGCGGATTGAAACGGTGTCGGCGTCCGAGTCATTAAGTCAATGTTCGGTATTTTTCGTTTTTTTCTGCGTTTTCGTCCCATTCTCCTTCCATTGATGACGTCATAATCATCTCCGGGGTCGTTGCCGAGCCACACTGTCACTGGTCTTGCGTTTTGATTGTATTCGTGTGACGTCATTACGAACCATTTATGACGTAATCGAAAGGTAACAACACAGTAGTAAGCGAATATATAGATGGCCTGAACAGAAGAAAAATACATTTTGTTGAAGATTTATTCTCTCCACTATACTCCACTTTATACTGTTCAACACGAGTACAATGGACAAGAAGACAAACATCTAATACAAGGCTAAAATCAACCATTTCTTGTTCAACCACTGTAGTAGTTAACATCGGCCCTCCACGTCTTAGCTTGACACTAAGTTTGCCGAGCAGAGGGTGGACTAGCCTGATGTCGCTATTCAGTAATACAGGACCATGGACAAATATAAAAAAAAATTCTGTTTGGAAGATTCATTCCCTCCACTATACCTTCACGTTTCAACAAGATAGCAAATATTTTGCCATGAAAATGCACTTGTAACGACCAATTGAGCATCAAGTTTGCTGAAAATATGGCGGAATGTTCTGGCGGAAAGCAGCAAATCGAGAACCATACGACTCCGAGGAAAAATACATAATTAATAGTATTTAGCGATTTCTTTTCAAAATTTTATTTGGCGACAACAATTTTCAAATCTATCTATAAATTCACTTCGTGTCCTATAGGCGCGTTGAACATACCCACGCTGACGACGCATGTCTGAGATCTTCAGTTCAAGCTCTTATAGGAATCGTTTCGGCCTACCTTGGGTGGCCTGATAATATTGAAGCATGCAAATGACGTCTCTTCATCGGTGAATGCTATTCAAAGATTTGATCAGAGTGGGTGTCTCGTGAGGTTTGAGTTGAATTAAAAAAGGCGATGGAATATAGGCGAATGGGAATGAAATTTTAACCTTTACCTGTAAAACGTTAAGGACGCAGAAAGTATAGATCAACGGCACCAGGCGGAAGTTGATGGATAATATCCCACACGCCCAGGTGGCGCTGACGAGTGGTATCAAAAATAAATTCCAATGCACTGCACTGAGGTAGTTCTGGGCTGGTTCGTTAGATTCGCTGAAAATAAAGTAGATCGTTATAGAGTTATTAACTGATATCAGTAACGTATCTAGGGTAAGGCAGTCGTGGCTAGCGCCATTAGCGCCGTTTGGACATGACAAATGTTTCGATAAAATAATTTTAACTTGGAAATATTAAATCTCATATTTTTATTTAAATAATAACGTCCGAGTATTTCAATTCAACAACGGTCGTTAAAGATTGTCAGCCTACGATCAAGGGAGCCATTTTGCACAGAGTTGTAAAATATATATATAAGCTTTCTGAAATACATTTTAAATCAGTAAGGACCGGGCTACACATATATATATATGCAAAATGCATGAAACTGAAACCGATGTTTCGGTTCTCTCTTGCGACCCTTCTATCAATTCTCTAATGTGCTGTCAGCTCGGAACCTTGTTTTAGGCAGACCGGGCGTAAAAATAAAATTGTTTTGGAAGTCTTCTAGACGGCGTGTACAGTTGCACACGGGTATGAGAATGCTCATGAACACGTACGCTCTTTCATAACCGGCGCTATTAGACGAATCTGTGTTTTCTTTGTCATTAAGCGGAATACGGAATCAAATAGAAAAAGTTTCGGCTGGGCACTGATCCATTTCTGGCAATTAGGGGCGGCCTGTGAGTTATTGATCATGGTGGCTCAGAATGAAGCAAAAACTGCAAACTATTCATATTTGCGCTCTTTATTCGAGGTTTCAGTGATGTCATTTGGACAACTGACGCGCATATGATAATTTCTGGCTTTTCAGAGATGCATGTGTCTCACAGTTCATTCACTCATGAGTCGGCGCGCGAGTTATCTTAACATTTTTATTGAATTGTGAATAATTGTTTTGTTTTTCAATCACGGCTAGGTTTTCAAAAACATTCTGCCTTAGCAATCAAATCGGCACTACTACTTCTGAGAGTACTAAGACTTCATATTTTTTCAGTATTTCTCTGAATAGAACTCTGCACAAACAAATACCATCACACTTACTCATCAGGAAGCGTTACCGACAACGTCTTCTGAGTGACTTCATATATTGGAGGATGAATCATCACGTTGTTATGGTAATCGTCATGGTTGGTTGAGTTGTTGCCATTTTTCATCCTGACGTATTTGTAAGCGTTGTAAGTGTCATCGCTTTCGTCGTCAGATGAGATATTTCCCAGTTGACCGTTCTGAAACGATAAATGATATGTGATCCCATGTGAGCGGCGTACTTTACCTATGTTGCCACCACGTGCTTCAGTTAAAATTCCATGCCCACGAGCTCACTACACAAGATGTAATTAATAAAATAGGTAGGCAAAGGCAAAATAGAAAGGGGCTTCTTGAACAGGGCCTCATTCGGAGTGAAAGCCGCGATGGAAAAGATCAAACGAAATGTCGACAGTTGAGGGAACACGACTCCCGCGGCACCAAGATCACCCTGCGCAGGTTCACAGCTTCGAATCTCACAGAGATAATTATGTGCAAGAGGATTGCTGGACTTTTCATCGTCAAAGATGGTTCACGTAACGCTATTCGGTTGCGGTTTCCTGCATCATCAAGTTCATGCCTCTGACAATTACCTGGTTAACTAATCCCACTCCCGGCTTAGACTGGTGAGCGGATAAGAGGCCGTGGTTCGCCACACGGTTAAACCGCTTTATCGACTTTTCTCTACCCAGGGATAATATGAAAACCTAACAGTATTCTATTCAACTATACTGCGAATAGAAAAGAGATTTACGGATATATGAGAGGTTAGGAGGGAACTTTAGGGGAACAGCGCAGAGATCGTAACGATGGTTTGATGAATGAGATATTTGATATATGTTATATCACACTAATTCACATCATACTTTTAAAAATGGCGGTCATTTTAAACATTGGAATATCGGTATTCACCAGTTGGTATCGATCAAAGCTGGGGCATCTCAAATTAGTCTGCTGCTTTATCAGTGTTTGGGCCATGAATAATGGACACTGCGAAGTTTAGTTATATCGCTGGTTCAAGCAGGGCATTGAATATTGCATCCTGTCTTGGATGCGTCACCACATATACCGGAATCGTTCCAAACCAAAACAGCTAGTGTTGTAAACATCATGGTTGATTGGTTTACAGTCACGGATGATTGAATCTTTGTGGTTACTTGTTGCGCTCAATTTCACGACAAAATGATCCAATTTGTTTCATGTGATAATATTATGTTTACACTTTCAAGTTTTATTTCTTTGTTGGATATACAATGCTCAATTTTAATGCATTAAAGTTATTGTTTTGAGTGTCCTGTACTATATATTCTAATGGTATGTGTCAGGAGTCCAGAAAACGAAATTTTGACTTTATATATGTCTGATAAAGCTATTCTTATTTCGTTACTCTCGTAGTATGTGCACCAAGTTAGGGCTAGGCCATAATTTTATTCCGATTTTCCGTATTTAAGTACAATTACGAGTTCGGGGATTGTCTGTGTTAGCCAAGTGAATATACACCCTGCCCATAGGTTTCAGTCTCTTTACACAACTGGATGTAAAGTAGGGGAACAAAATTAGATACCTCACACACTTCTGAAGCGCCCTTATTTCTCTATCGACATTAATTTTAACCGACTCAATCTTGTACAACAAGTGCTGACAAATAACAAATATCTCTTTAGGAAATGAATTGATGTTCCGCGACGTACTCCAAATTATCCCGCTACGTACAGTTAGGGAACTTTAACACAACCGCATCAACCCTGTTACGTACTGGCTTCCTTCACGCCAATTACCAGCTTGCCTGTAAGATTTGTTTTTGCAAAGGTTCAAGACATTTCACAGAAAAACCTGAATATTTGTTCTGTTATACACAATTTTTGGTGAATAGTGCGTTACGTATTTGGGCTATGGAGGTCACGCGTCTGGGATCTGAACAAGGATTATGGACTTTAGTAAATAAACATGGTGGTGGTAGACTCAATAGACATTCGGACTTGGTATCGGGAAAGCACAATTAATCTTATTGTGCGGCACTTGGGTGCTCTGGTTTTTCATCTGATTAAACCATCTAATCGGCGTTCCGCTTGGACAAATATGAAACTCTTAACCCGACTCCTGGCATTTCTTTATTATTGTCACTTTTTTTTCATCTATGTAGAAAGTATCTCAAAATAGAAGTCTTTCAGATTCAACATTCGTCGCATACATATATCTAGTTTTTAAACTTAGTGGAGAGTGGAGAGATTGCCGATAGAAGAATTGTAATATTATCAGCCCCGAATAAATTTCAGTACGCCCTCGCCATGAATGTGACTGATAATGACCTTCGGCATTTGCAGGTTTTATCTACATCACATTTAATTTTCTAAATTGGTTGATCACTGCAGATTCAAATTTGATTTGACGGGTTTTCTAACAGCCTGCGTCACTGTTTACCAAACATTATGCCTGACGTTGATGAATGGCCCCGTCACCCACTTTAGGTTCATGGTTGAATATTCGCAACAAAGACTTGCGCAGATAAACAAGTTCACGGGCGCGGGTGAGGTAAGATTTCATATCTATCAAAGGTATCAAACCCGATAAAAAGGATGAAATTTTGTCTGGATATTTTGTACAAAAAACCAACCAACGCTCTATAAGTCAATACAACGGCTTAATCATATGGCGAACCAGGGCCTCTCGTCCGTTTACCCGTCCATGTCTGGTATGGAATTAGTTAGCCAGGTATTTTTGGCTTCAGATGCATAAACATATGTGCTGAAGATATAGATACTAATAATAGCAATGGTAGATTAAACAAAAAGCTATTAATCAAAGTAGTGCCACCGGCTTTTTTTAATCCACGAAACAATATTAGGGTGGTTTATGTCTAATCAAATTCCTTTTTCAAGCTCCACCTTATACTTCCTTTTTTTAAGAAATGAAACCAAAAGCTATCACGACAAATCACATGGAGCACCCGTAAAATATTCATCGGAACATTATTAGAGACGAAATGGACGGATGCATAGTTTTCGTGTCCATACATTTGAGCATTTCTCTCTTGTTTGCTTCCCTTCATATTTTGGATAATATGAGGGACAAGTAGTATATATTGACAGAATGACTTGTACTTTAAATCGGTATATAAAAAGGCCATTCTTTCCCAATTCCTACTCTCACCATGATTGCGTTTCGGTTGTTTTCGACTTGCACCATCTGATGTGGTTTTGGCGCTTCGTCAGCCTCAACATTCTGAAATATTATTTTCTGTTAAATATTTTTGGAAACGAATCTTATTTACGTCAGTGATTCAAACTGATATATAATGACAGGGTGGTTCATTATAATTTCAAAATAGAATCGATTATTTTTTTCGAATCGAATCTCGAATACTTGGAAGATATTCAAAACTCTCGGAAACTGGACCAAGAGAGGCCGAAGTCTGATTTTTGCAACTTACTCCTGACTTTATGATTGACAAAGTTTTGTTATTCTGAAACTGTGAGAATTTCGAGTCAGATTCATGGAGACTTTGTTAGAAACAGCTCTGCCTATGGATGTATCTGTTCCCCATATTTCCTATATAGTCACCTACTTGAGTGTGGGGGTCTCCTGTGTTCATCTCAGCATCAGTCAGCTTAGTTCTCTCGTTTTGTTCTACAAGATTCTCTCGTTTTATTCTTTCTTTATAGTTCAATATTGCGAGCATTGTTGCGAGACAATGGAACAGAAAAATGGCTGGAAGTGGAGCTCCAAATACCCAAAGGATTTCATTGTCTGTCGCCAACCAGCAGCTGTAGTTGGGAAAAGTAAATTTAATAAAATCAACAGAGCGATGCTCAAATAAATTGGCGCGAAAGCCAAAACGAAGAAGTATCAAAACTTTTACAGTGCCGGTAACCTGACGACCAGATCACTGAGATGTGATCACTGTGAGCAATTTTTAATTTTGATGACGTCATCACACAAAACCTCGAAGTGACAGACGTCCATAGAGTCCACAGATATTTTTGAGAGAAATAAAATAAAAAATAGCCTTTTAGCGGCAATAACAAACTTTAACTACTAAAAATTCCAAAGCAATTGGTAAAAGAAAAGCGAAAAAACTATCCGCAGGACCACTTCGTTGCCGATAGAATTCACGTAAATATTACCGCTATACCATTGCAATGGGCAATATAAATTCATTGAACGCTGCTTCAGAATAGTGGAGTAGGCCACAGACGGATGTATTTGAATTTTATCCGGCATATAATTTTTTTAGAATATATCAGGTAACATTCTCTCTTAATTTTCAAAATCAATCAATCAATTTTAAATTCAAAATTTTATTTCAGGCACTAGAGTTTTTTTTTTATTATTTCGCGATTTTTTGATAACTTTGCATTTTTTGGTAAACTTTTCGTCATTAGTAGCAAAACGAATTCAGCAATTGCTGAGTAATAGGAATCAAACGACAAAGTTGACGTGAATTAAAAACATAAGACATGATGGTGCAAACTCATCAAATAATATACAACATGTGACCTCAGCTCGATTTGCCACTCAAGTCGGAGTTTTCAATAAAAACAGATTAAATCGAAACCGATCTTTGCATAGATTTATCCTGGAAATAAATACTACAATACTAAATGGCTTCCCCCAACACCAATCTGAAACAAATATCTGGTAACTAATCCCACACCCGACATGGACTGGTAACCGGACGAGAGGCCATGGTTTGCCATATGATTAAGTCGCCGTATCGGCTTTTTTTCTATCCCGGGATAAATATGTAAATCCTCACATTCTATCATCTCATTAAAAAAAATTGGGGTGAAAAAAACAAAAAATATTTACTTTTGCGATCTCCCGTATCCTTGTAAAGCTGCCGGTACAGTCGCCCCGATAAACATCGCAGGCCCTATCCAGCCGATGACGTAGTACGATAGCAATCGTGAGACGCAACACGATTCTCCTTGTTTTAGTTTCAATAATTCCTGGTCGTTGTATATTTGATCATTCCCGCTAGATGGTGTATTAGAAGGTTCCCCTATGTTTTGGTCTTGGGTGACGTCATCATTCACTGATTCGGTCGGTCGGCCACGGTGACGACCGGTGCGAGGATGAAGCCTGTTTAATGAGAAGATTGTTTTTTGCACATGGCCATGGTTCAAATAATGACAAATTAATCGCATGACATTAAATTCAGAGAAGTTGCCGAAACTTCAAATGAGGCATAATCAAGAGACATAAAGTACCACATGGGCGATATCACCTTTTGACGAAAAATATGACGAAGAAACCCATGACGAGCTACTCTCTAATTATGTGTAGCGCGTCACCAGAATACAAGAATGCAAATTAACTATGCTACTCGGTTAGCATGGGATGACAGACAGGGGTGCGTGTGCTGTTTCAGTGAATGGCACCGGTTAGCTGAGCACCAAGTTTGTCGAAAAGATCTTTGTACAAGTTTGACGGAAAACCACGTGGTCGCGCAATATACGCGAAATAAGCAAAATTTGTATTGAAATATCGGTTTCCTTAGTATTCAGATTTGAATTAGAAAAATTTATTTTGAAATAGAATGAAGCAATAACTTTGTAGCGGCCTCGTTCATCTTTAATTAGTAACAATTGGGAATCGATTGGTCTGGAATTGCCGAGAAATTTCCACAAAACAATAATTTAGCAAAACGATTCTTAAGTCCACTTTGTGTCCCATAATGAGGCTGGCATTAGGTTCTGACCCATACAGCTATTTAGACAAGTTTACTCACTTATGGTTATAGCCAGTAGCAGGTTGTTGCTCAATTCCAATGACGCTGACTCTTCTTTTTTTCCGTCTTCGTTTATGATTAGTTGTGAAGTCACTCCCCACCATCGATAAATGAAATAAATGAATTCCTTCTAACATCAACCAGGTTAAACCGACCAGTATTGAGAACTGTAAGAGATAAATGCAATTAATATAGGAACAAGAAGGCTATGCTTAAATATATGGACACGAAAGTTAAAACGAAGTAGGTTTACAATCTGTCACAGTAGATTATCGGTAATGCAGCCTTCACGACAAAAGCGAAAGGGGCTCAAGGTTATTGATGACGTCATGGCACACAAATAACGAACCTCGTAGAGCCAACAGAAAGTTTTGAAAAGACATAAAATAGCCTCCTAGTGAAAAATACAATTTTTTACCACTGAAAATTTCAAAGCAATCGGTCCATTTCGTGTCCGAGGTTTTAGAAAACCTGTAAGTACTTCAATCCCTGGACAATTTCTCTTAAGCAAATACTGCTCCACAACAAGTTTGAGGGTTCAGAATAATAGTTAAAATAGAGATATAACTTGTTCATGTTTTTAGGTTTTTCTGCTTATTTGACGAACACGAGAGCGATGCTCAAATATATGAACATGACCAAAAAAGTAGTTCGAGTGTCTAATCTGTCACAGTAGACTACCTGCACTGTAGCCTTCACGATTTCGCCTAACACAAATGATGAACCGCCACAATGTGAGGAATTTCCTAAATTTGATGGAGGCATCGCACTCAAAAAACGAATCCCATGGAGCCCACAGAACTTATGAAATAAAGAAATAAAAGTAAGAGCCTTCTAGGGACAAATACAACCTTTAACCTTAAAAATAACAAAACTATTGATCCAGTAGTTAATGTAAAATGCGAGTTAAGAACAAGAAAGCGATGCTCAAATATATGGACACGAATTCCAAAATAATGTACTTTTCGTACCGTACCTATCGCTATCAATTACTCTACGAGTTTCGCGTAGCGTTGTGTCAAATCGAAAACAGCCGTCACGCTTGGCGTATTGAAACCTTGTTCCCATAAAAATAAAAAAATATAGTGACATTTTGGATGAAATATCAGATATCATAGAATTTAGGAATAAATAAAAGTGATAGCCTTGAAGCGAAAAAATACAATCTTTAACCACTGAAAATTTCCAATCAATTGATCCATTAGTGAATAGGAAAAGCGATAATTTAATATAAACAAGAAGAGAAATATCAACAACAAAAACAAAATAAAAAAAATCGATCAATAGGCGCAATAACTGACTTTTACCGACTCGAACTCAAGACAAAATAATTCTTACTTCATGGCTTCGGAGAGCTTGGATGGATTTACTGAAATGTCTTTTGGATCTTTTGATTATATGGATTTTTTACTCCCGAGTACTGTGGGTACTTAATTTGCATAAATATTTTCTCACCTGCGTTGCCATGGATACTATCTTGCACTCAGTGGACCCTGCTGTACGATCTGATCCAACGAGAAGGAGAATATGTGACGTCATAAGGGAGAAACAAACATTACTAAAAATAAGGAAATGAATGTTACGGTGATATCAGCTGTTGCGCCATTACTCAGACCAGCGTTTCTAACTTTTTTTGTGAAGTATTACAGGAGGTAAAGACGTCGTGACTTTGAGAAGGAACTATTGTCATAAGAGTTATCGTCAGAATTAACGATACTTCAAGTGCGGTACAATGCGCGTTGTGCATCTGAAAATTTGAACTTCTGATTGGCCATGAAGGTTCACTCACCAGTGTATATGGGATCTGACTCCTCGCATTCCCATTCCAAATAATAATCCGATTATACAGAAATAAATAACAATGGCGGCTATAGATCCAGCTAACGTCGCAGTAGAAATTATTGCATCATTTTCGTCAGCACCCGTAGTTGACATAGCTATCGTTGTCCTTGATAATGTGACGTCATTAGTTGACATTGTAGTATTGTCATTCACTAAAGTTGTGTTTGTGACGTATGTGACGTTCATGTCTACAGTAGAAGTGACGTTTCTGACATTCAAATATGTCGAATTGTTTGTGACGTATGTGCTATTTTTTTTTCACTAATGTGACGTCATAATATGTTATCGTCGTCGTCATGGTTACCTCTATTCACAGTACATTAATTTAAATAAATAATAAAGATAACGTCATCTGGAAATCAATGAATTGATAACTGAACTACTATAAGTAACTGATTGTAGACACAATGTTTTGAGTATTTTTTCACTTAAATTTTCCCACCAGAGACTGTCGAGAATTATAAAACATGCAGTAACATGGCAGTAAAAGACATCACTCGCATATGAACTCAACAACTTTTAGAATAACCGAAAATAAAATTATTCAAACTGCCATAAACTGATACAAATTGTTGAACAAATCAACGACCATCACTGCGATGGTTTATACTTCAACACTAACGCATCGCAACCCTTTAATCATGAGCTTAACCAGACGACTGGTTTTCTATTGTTTAGGTTACCCTGTCTAGATACCATATTAATACTACGCACGTATTACGTGCTCACTCTCTTGACCGTAAATGCGTTCAGAAATGGCGACTGAGCGTCTACGGCGTAGCGTTTCACTAAAATTTAAAAGGAATGTGTTTGGATCCAATACTAATTTTAGTCTCGAAAATCTTCCTAAACTTTTTTCCGTGGCAGTATTGACTAGAATTGATCGAGTCTCGTGCTAACTTCTACCTACCGACGCACTTTTTACAATAAACTTAACAACCATGTATAATAAAAAGCGATTGTGCATTAATTAGTGGACGTGGTTTTATAGTAGTTACTTTGTTATATTTAGGGTTCGAACATCTTTCGCAACACTGAGGCGGACACGAGTGAACCGAAGTTCTCTACCTTGCTCTGTTGTAATCATTAATCCATCATGAAAACCGCTAATCCATTACGATTATAATACAACCATATACACCCAAGTGTGTACCCAGATGACCAATTCTGCGGGCAGATGATTGGCAACCCCACCCTGCGAGATCCAATTAGTTCAGCACGCGATGTAGCGATGAGCCAGTGGGAACTGCCATCATCATTATTTATATCAGACCACGTATGGTTTGATCCAACATGCATAGTTGCATGTGGTTTAGCTCAGATGCATTTCAGCCGATAAATCGGGCGCGGGGGAGATGACTTGGACAGCTTGCTCTGCTGCCATATTAAGGAAGCCGAAAAAACATATATTGACTGAATAGTTTCCTTCAAATCTCAGTTAACCACAACGATATAACACGAGTGCGCTCTGTTACCAATGTTATCTTTACACCCTCATCTGAATAAAGTCCGCACACAAGCGGTTATTGATACAGAAATACAGAGCGAGCGGCAATTAAACGGATCAACAGAACGATGGCGCTGGGCGTTTGGCGCATACTTCTGAGCGTTAGAACCACTCTTGCCACCCACCGCCGATTAACTAATCTGAACAAGTCTGTATCTTTTAAAATTTTGTGCGCGCGGATTGCTGGAGCCTTTCAATAGCATGGTATTCTATGCATCCGCAGGTCGGTCATGGCTTCCAACACCACAACGTCAAGCGGCAACTGTAAATTTTATTAGTCAGCTATTTCGATTTCTGTTCAGGAATGATAACCACCATTTGATTAGACAGTCTTATCGGCCCATTTTCACCCGAATAAATATCAAAATTTCATCCAAAGGCACTTAAAGTTCGATCGAGACTAAATGTTATTCGCCAACATTTTCACTGAAAACCCGCAAAACAAACTCTGACACTTTTCTCTTAGATGTTTACCAGGGCATGTGTGCAACCGCGATCACGTTCGGCCCGGACATAACCTACAAGACGCAAATACGGCCCAAGTTAGGTTACACACGTAACCTCCGTTTCCTCAGATAGCGTGCAACTAACCGACCGTGGTAAGATATTTCTGCATGCGAATATAATAACCCTCAGCACACCAGGCGACACATGGAAAAACAGAATCTTAACCCCAGTTATACCAGGCGCATTATGGCTCTTTGTCATTAAATATATTATTAGCACTTTAAATACTATTGTAAATACTAAACTAAATGTTAATAAACGTTAAATACTAATTACTATACCATATACAGATGTATTACAAATGTGCAAATGTAATGAAACTATCTGAAATATTGAAACGATATCGTGGCGAGTCATATCTAGAACCGATATATATTCCATATGAGATTTCTTGAATTTATTGTGAGAAATTAGTTATCGCACTATTGACCCTGTCTTTTTCTACCAGCGGGGGTTTCCCAACTGGGGAAAAAACTGCATTTCAACCTGGGTGGGGCAATGGCTCGATTCATCCATTGACATATCAGGAAACAAACAGTAATATTTTAATCTACTTGCCACCATTGCTTGCCTACCTCAGTCATGTTTAAACCATAAAGTAAATGTGGGTATGAAAAAAATTATTTGAGTAAGATGATCCTACGGGCGTCTCAAAAACTGAGAAATAATCTATAAACTATCTAGGAATTCCAAACTGTTATTTGCACCAGTTGTGCACGTTTTACCATAACATCAATGATACCGCTACACGGGATTGTATGAAGACACCAATTCTCTTTTCAATGTTCCGATGATTGTATTATTTTATATATAATTGCTAAACTGTATCGTTTTCCTTTTACCCGTTGTGCATTCTGTACTACATATAACTCTTTTCAACGTCAAAATATAACCCAAATCTGCAGAATATTTTGGATTTGTTTGTAATCTGCCAAACCGCCCATTCTGAATGTCAAGTCTAGGATCGCATTGTTGTGAATCAGATTAGATTCGGCTTCTTGATTTAAAAAGGAAGAATTTTAATGTTTGTTGACTTTGTTCCGGTTGGTTGGCCAATCATGTGTCGTTTTGTGCGATAACCTTTAGCGCGACCCACGGATTTCAAGCAAGGCGATTTTATGAATACTATTGGGTAATGTGTTTTGATTTTAGTCACAAATGGTATTGCAATTTGGATATATACATGTGACGACTCGCGGCAATATTGGAAATTTTTTTCAGATGGCGTAAATTAAGAACACGATTTGTCATCGCTTATTACCCTGTGCAGAAATACAGGTTCACATCCCACGAGTATGTGCGCAAGAAGATCGCTGAGCTCCTAGCGGCCACAATGTGATTCACAAATCACTCGTCTGTTGCGGCTTTCTCGAACAACCTAGTTCATGAATTTGGACCAATTAATACTTTATTATTTAGACTTATTCAGTAATACTCGCGTCAATATAGAGGCTTCACTTGCAAACGACACTAACCGACAGGCTTGTCCATGGGACATGCCCCATCCCATTGCAATTTATGCCTGCCCCACAAGTATAGGAAGAAAGTGTAGTAAAAAGAGTAAGAAGCCTTTCAAAGAAAATGCAGAAAAACTTGGGAAAGTATCTTTGGAAAAGCGCGAGTTTCTCTCAAAAACGATATGAACAACGCTATTAATAATTATTAGTACATTACATAGACCTAGTTCGTTCTGATGAATTCTTTTACAAAGCGTTTTTACATGATCACTCAGAACAAGGATTACTATACTGTACTACCATTACGATACTGATATACATTGAAAAGTGGAATCGGCCACATCCTGCTAACTATAAGTTTTGTCATATTCTCGAAAACTTGAATATTTCTGATATTTTTTCCACATTAGGCGTTTCCACACGTAGACTGAGACAGGGCTCTTCACAGGCCAAGATCATACTTCCTTGAATACCGATAATTATATTAGACTCTCTCCAGTGTTGATAAATCCAACGCCCATTTATAACGCATCGCCGATGCTGTTTTCATCACTAAGAACCGAGATTTATGTCACAACAATATTCAACCCATTATCTTGTTCAATGCGCCGTGAATTCATCGCTCAAGTCACGATATCTCAGGTAATAATACGTGGGTTGCATAAATCGGTTCAAAACAGGCGTAGCATCAACCAGCTGTGTAATGAATTGGATATGCGATGTCTTATTCGAAAGATTCCGATATTTTCAAGAACATATACCCCATGCATAACAGTGGCTGCATATACAGTTCGGAGATACCGTGTGGTAAATCCATACAAAAATATTGGTGCTCCTGAAGTATGCGCACTAAGATGTCGCACAACCTGAACCCTAACCTGGTACACAACCTCAGTTCAGGTTGTGCGCCATCTGGGTGTGCCTACTTCAGGAGCACCAATATTTTTTGTATGGATTTTGTATGGTCCAAAATATTTATCTATATCCAAAACACATTACACAATCCTATTTAACTAAGAGAGCCATGCTTTGAATCGGTGAAAATATGCGCGTGAACCAAGTCTGAGAGAGCTTGATGAGCGATAAGATATGAAACAGGAGGATACGAGAGTCGTCGCATTTCAATACTGTTCAAACAGATACGTTTGGAACGGAAGGTAGTATCTTTATAGTTCAGGTTTCAAATTTATATTTTTGTCCTAACCACATCGGTTCGGAATGCCGACAGAACTGTCGTATCCATAAACTCGAACTTCGCGCATCCCCACCCAACCTTGACGACGTTTATGATATCTGTGGCCATTATTTGGAATATATTGCCACACTAAGAAATCTCTTCAAGATCATAATCGTCATACTCATCACATGTCTGTAACAAAAGGAGTCAAATGGGCTTGTGGTAACCACACGGTCCTCATCATCACACTTTGAACGCTTTGTATCACATCGGAATCCCAATTGCCAAACAGGTAAAATACATTTACGTATTTATAGAATCAGATGGCTTGAAAGGAGACTAAAGGTCAATATTTTGTTTAAAGTTACAACAGGCGTCCCATCAGAAATTCTATGTTTGAAAACCGCTAATTCCCACGCTTGGTTTCATTGCTAAAATGACAAAGGCCAAATCATAAAAAACAAAACAAGTTTCCAATATTGTGAAACTGTAGCCGTGCAAGTAACGCCTAACAATAAATGACCTTATTCCAAGTCAGCGTAAAACACATTCGTATTCTGCATCCTGACTAATAAATCTCAATATTCTCTGAGTTATAGCACATAGACCTTCCTGCAAGTCAACATTAAATAAACTTATTCAGAGTCACCAGCACAAAACACATTCGTATTCTAATAATAAATCCCAATATCCTCAGAGTTAGCGTATAGACAGACCTCCTCCTCGACTGATACTCGGCACCAGAGTTAGATAAATTATGGTACTCCAGATCGGAAACTAGTGATTGATTTGCTATATCCCAGTGAGAAGCGGAAATGCCAAACGAATCAAGATGCGAATATATGGGATTAAGCGGCCTATGAAGCTAAATAATTACAGATTAAACACATCGGCAAAGAGGTAGAAACTTTATATTCGTAAGCGCCAATGCCTAAAATACAATAAGTTTGCCATTTGCCAACGCCTGAAATAAAACAAGTCTGCACCATAGACAAGCCTATAAGCGTGCTAGTCACGTCTGACAATAAATAAACCTATTCAAAGTCGACAGCGTTGATAAACATTAATATTTTGGCTGTTCGCACCTTCGTTGGGTCTTAAACAAATCATTCTTATTTGTTGACGCTTACAATTGTGTTCTACTTGACCGGAACAAACCAAAGTTCGATGCTTTTGTGGCATCGTTTAACCATTATGTAAATTATTATTATCGAGGGATTATAATTGCGAAGAATAGTAATTAATAGCTTCGTTTGCCAGCACTGTTCTGGAATTATGCACTCTATCTATCCATTTTATTTTTCTCAAACCTCTTTGCGACGTGCCTCTCATGCTACTCTGAAAAAGCAATCAAACAAGCATAAAATATTCAACCTACAGTTAGATATTGCCCACTGAATACTTACAAAGCAGGGCTTGTCTAAACTGGACATTTGATAAATATTAAAAAGACAATTGGTTTATTCTACCTAGTATAAAATACCTCAGACAAGTCCCGCTGATCAACTCTTCAAAAACCCGCTCCGCTCTAGAGCCTAAGCACTTTGCATATTTATCTATGACTCTGTTGATTACTCTAAATTACCTTATAATTACATCTTAATTGGAATATGGCTCTGAAAAAGCAGTCACACAAGCTTAATGAGGTTTAGCACAAAGCTTTTGATCGTATAGCCATGCGTAACACTACGTAGCATGGTTGAGACTTAATATTTTATAAAAGTTGATAATCCTATCCAATATAAAATGGTGGCCCACCCCTGGGGTCAAGGCGTATGTTTTCATAAGCACTCATACTAACATGATAAGCAATCAAGTCCAGCACACACCTTTTGATTCCACAGGGATGGTACACCTAACCCGTATAGAGCGAATATTATACCTCCTCGCTCCGTGAGCAAAATTGTATTCGTTTTAAATTATTTCTTGGAAAACAATGGTCCCACACAATTTTTTCAATCACTTCCCCTGATGAGCACGTTTTGTCTAAACTTAACATTTATTGGTTAAATGAAATAATAAATAGTTGCGTACTCATACCGAATAAAATATACTCCCGACTCTTCAAAATTCCGCTCTAACATGCGAACAAGTTTCCTTATAACACGGCGCTCCAAACTCTAATTTACCTCATACGTCTGTTTGCCAATTTCCCTTTGTTACAATCCCGGTATAAATTGTCTGCCGCTGTTTTTTGTGTTTTTCTGCTTGAGTGAAATCTCGTTGTCGCTCAAATATTTGTCTTGGTGAGAAAATTTAACTTGTTGACTGCTAGGAAAATGCGGTGGATTTACTAGATTTTCACGGTATGCAGTGGTGAACAATACTTCGACTGGTCGAGCATGTGGGATTGTAAATTTAGAATTACTTACGGAAAATAGGCCCAAAGAATAATATTAACGTTATTAACTTGTTACACTACTTGATTTAGTACCCCATGCTTTGGAGACTTTTTTATTCCCATTTACACCGCAATAAGTTATTACTTGGCTCTATAATTGGATCATTCACTTAGACATTAATAATTTATTTTGTCTTCGTTGCACACGTATTTTTGCAGTGCATGTCGCAATACTAGCAACAAATCATGATTTTTTAGAAGCTTTCATCTTATTTATACAAATAATATGATATATATTACTCTCAAGAAGCGACCACTTTCCCTGGTGTGACGCCACGAGAACGGTGCGCGTTGGTGGTTTCCATCAAATGCCTAATACAGCTAAGATTGGACTACTTTTTGAAGTTTTTACTAATTTTAGAATGGAACAGTAGTTTTATTTTTGCATTTACCTGAAGTCAGAGATTCTATCGGAATTGAAAACTAACCAATGAGTTTTATAATTAGCGCTGATGACGCCAAGTCGCTATGTATTAACGAATACGATATATTTTGGAAAATTCCAATCATGAATCCGATGTGACCTTGGTTTTGAATAGCCAACACCACACCACCCGCATACAAGTTGGCCATATTTGTACGAAACGCAACTAGCCAAAAAAGTTGTTCGCACGGAGTATAGCATGAAAAACCCTACAACCCCAATTTAAACAAACCCTCTGTACTTTTACTTTCTGAAGGATCCATAACTTCACAAATTCACCATATTTTTTAGTTTTTGATGATTTTTATTGAATACAAGTGAAAAAATAATGAATGTGAAGTAGCGATTAATATTTCGTAAAAATTCCTACTTTACTTTATTTGTGAAACGATACCAACTACTATCTAAATTTTACATCAATTAAAATGGGAAAATTTCGATGCGAATTTTAGTTTATTTATGACTACAAATAAAGGCCATTAGTGAATGCTACGGTCAAAATAAAAAAGCGAAAAAAAAAAATGGAATGACTAGGCCGGGAGTCAAGAAGTTGACGTCATCGATGCGCATCACTGCACATCCATCTATTCTTTGACCAAAACTGATAAATCGCATGAGAACCAATGCTCAATTCAGGCCTAGTTTTGCAGGCAAATCTTTGGAATGAATGAGGGGTTGAAATTTGGCAAAATGTGATCCACTAATGGAATGTTTGAATGAATTAATTTCAAGGAATGTAACATGTGTGCTGTCATTTTGTGGGGGGAAAGGGTGAACAGCATTCATATGCGTTCAATAACTTTGCATGGGCTTCTAAAAACTGTGATCTGACAAAGATGAAACTTTTCAAAATTGCTTGTGGTACCAATACATGATACTTCTTCTTAGTTTTTGTTTTCACTGAAGAGTGAGATATTAATTACGCTTGGCTGTTATCAATCAGGGCATAGTAACAGATTCACTGTTAGATAATGCAATTCTTGTCAGTTTCATGAATACAGATAACAACAAATATTTGCTGAGCAACGCATGGTACATTCCTGGCCAATACAAGCAATTAAAAAAGTCATGATTATTTACAAACATTTTGGCTAATGGAACAAAGTATAAAAGTGACTTTAGCTGTTCATCAACATGCTTATCTATTCCCATCCAACCCATCTTATCATAACCTGAAAACAAGCAAAAACGATTTGGAGCAAAATACATGAATATTTTAAACTTAAAAGCACATTTATTCGTCCGCTTATATATTTTCATTATTAGCAATGTCTTATCATTTCAACTTTGACTAATATTCAATAACTAGGATTAATATATTTGATTGATTTGGTGCTTGGTAATGGGAAACAATAATTAAAATTTTTATTTATTCAAATTTAAACCTGTTTAACCGCAGATCAATTGTTTTAAATTAAATTAAAAAAAGTGGGATAGGGTTGTGATGGAAATCATTCCGAACGCACAAGGCTGGATATAAACTACAACATTCTGGATAGCTGGATTACTTATTCAATGATGATATAAAAAATTCGATTCGAATTTAAGTTCGTTATGTTATCTTGCAGCAGATTCGTGGGTTTAAAAATTGTTTTATCTACTTTTCGATATCGAAAAGAACCTCGAACTTGACGGTATTCTCCATTGCTTTCTCTATCTGGGGGTTGTCAAGGCTGGCTTTCTTTGCTGTCTTCTTATCAATGGTTGGTTTGGCTTCAACCTTGATCTTGTATTGGCCTGGTTCGATCTTTCCTTCCTCTCTCTCGAAACCACGGTTAAGATGGATGAAGTGGAAGCTGTCTTGCTTGTGAATTCTGAACATTCTGCCTTCGTTTCCTCCGATGATTTTGTACAATGTGTGATCCTTCAATGTCCGGATAGCTGGGATAAGTTGGATCAATCGTTGACGTGGGTTCAGGTTTTGTAGGCTGAGATGCATAATGATTGGAACAGATGTATTAACTGGTGGACGGTTCTCATCATCCCCGCTTATCATTTCCATTTGTGCTGACTCAGTAGATCTTCGTTGTCTGTGCGGTCCAACCGGTCCGCAGTCGTAGCATCTTCCCATGGGTGCTCCACGTCCTCCCATGAATGGTAGTTGACCGTATTGCTGAGGGTAGACTGGCGGTTGTTGGAAACCACCCATACCGTTCATACATTGACTGCAAAAGAAAATGCAGGACTAAGAAATTTTTCCAAAATAATTTGTTCAAAGAAAGACCTCTAATTCAGCAGTAAAAGAGGCTCAGATTTGAGCAAATTCACAAGCGACAGCTAATGTGCCATCAGCTACTGAAACTATGTTAGAGTGCAATATGTGTATCACAGAGAAGTAAAGGAGATTCTACTCTAAACAAAGTTACGGGCGACCATCAAAATGCCAAGAGCTAGTGAAACTATATAAAATTATAGTGGTGCGTTATGAACCAGTAAATAGTAATGAACGCGAGACTTGAAGAAGTTCGAGTAAATAAGATCAGTAAAACAGCTATGAGGTGATTAAATCCTTGCTATCAAGTCACCCACCTTCCACCGAGACCGAAGTATCCTCTCGGGCATCCACATTTGAATCCACCATATGAATTCTGACATTGATAAGAGCAAGGATTGTTCTGGAATCTGCATTCATTGATGTCTCCGCATCCTCTACCGTATCCTCCCATCATTGCGAAGCCCCTGAAGGTAAGTGTAGGTTATCAAACTGGGAGAGCAGAGACTCGTATGTTTGAATTAATAATAGGAAGAATTTAGGACCTTCACGGGTAAGGCACTGTCTGGGGCAAATATTATATCCAACAGCTCTATTTTGAATTTGTTGTTTCAAATTTGATGTTACTGGCTTATTTGTGGCATTGAATAAAACTACTTAGAATGTGGTAACTTTTATTGTGATCCGAAGAAAATCACCTCATAAAAAGATAGGCCATGTGTTTGCCTTCTATAGTTGTTGGGTTTTACTCAGCTTTCGACATCAAACGAGAGCACTTAAAGACCTGAGCAGAGACGCATAAAATATGAACAGCGTTGATTTGGCCCTCTTTGACCTTGACTATATATTGCGCAATATCTACCTTCCGCATCCACCGCCAGTGCATCTGTATTGTCCTTCAGCATTAGGAACACATCGGCCTCCAAATTTGCAAGGGTTTGCTCTGCAGTCGTTGATATCGTAACATCTCATGTTGTGAAACCTGAGCCTTGTGTTGGGATTGCATCCTGGCACACATCTGATGGACTCGCCAACGTTCATGCACATTTGAGGTCCGCAGATACCAGGTCGGGAATCACATGGTAGACCTTGAATAGATAAAATATATGCGATTTTCATATTTATTTGAAAGCCAGATAAAGTTAAAAAATTTGGCAATGACCAGGTTTGTATCGTTCTAGCCAGCGCTTACGCAGACCACCCTGCTCCGACTTGAAGTATAGCAATTATTTGGCACATAATTGATTCGAGCGCCAAAGAAATAAATGAAAGAGAAATTCTTTATTATAGTTTAATATAGCATTATTGATGAATCCCAAGTTGTAGAAATCAGACAAGCTGATGTGTCACGCTTTCACTTGGAATAAAAAGTAATGCTCAAATTTAGAAACAAAAATTTTCTACTGGAGCCAACGCCAATATTTGCAGTTTTCCGATTACTTTAGCTAAACGCCCAGGTCTCATAACACCCGGATCTATAATTTTTCATTGAAGTATGTTTCCCCCCCCCCCCTAATTTACATAAACAAATATTCCATCTTACCAATGCATCCATCTCCATTTGGAGTCTTCTCAAATCCTGGTGCGCATACGCAATGGTATCCACCGACATCATTCTCACAATCAGCGTTCTCACCACAGATATCTGGATCCATCTTGCATTCATCTTGGTCAACGCATGATTGGTTCTGAAATCAATGTGATGATTTTGAATATCTTGATCAAGTTACAACTTGTGAATAATTATATAAATGATGTTTTTCTATAAAAAATTTCACTTCTCACTACACTTTCAAGCATGTTTTTGTGGCAATTTACCTTCCACCAAACTGGGAACAGTGTCCATTGATATAGTTTAAGTTATGACTCAAACATATTCAAGTATACTGTTTACAGGTACTGTTCACTGGCATCTTTAGTCATAAGAATATACACAACTCTCAGCTTGTCAGTGGTGCTTTCAATTTTTGCTTTATGGGATTCAACTTGCGTCCATACCCTTCAAGTGTTTTAAAATTCTATAAGGTCTTTTTAAAGTCTTACATTACACTTTCCCAAATTTATTCTACAATGTTCCACCTGACCAAATTCAGATTTTCTCGGGCAAGCAGTCAACAACAAATATAGTCGCAAGGGTCAGCTCTTTTCGAGCGTGTGACAGAATGCATCAACCATAAGTGAATAAGCGGGGAATTTAAAACTTACGTTATGCATAGCGAATCCGTGTGGGCATCCGCAGTGGTAGCTTCCGATAGTGTTGATGCAGATGAATTGACATTGATGATCTTTCCTGGTGCATTCGTCGACGTCTATGAGAAACGAGAGAAATTTGAATGTGAGAGAATTTAGAAAGAAGGTGTCTTGGAACGTTCGTTAGTAGCTATATTTACAAAGAATATGGGCCAAGTTAACTATGGTTCTAACTCTGATTGAACTCTAATCAGTCCACGCGATGTGCACTTTAAGCGTTCTTTTGTGGTAAACTATGTTTTATATGATTAGGTTTAATCACCGTACTGTAGGGATAGTGAAGATAGCCGAGATAAAGATTAAGAGTGATTCAAAAGTCTTTTTGTTAAACACTCGATCCACCGCGCATCACCTCGAAGGTATGTTCCATATGCTAGTTTCTATATTCTATATTTGTTACTGAGGACTCTCTTTTATGTAATACTCACCAACGCATCTCATAGTGTTGGTGATCTGGTAACCAGCTGGGCATTCGCATTTGTATCCACCAAATGTGTTTCTGCATCGAGATCCTCCAGCACATCCGTTTGGCATGGCGCATTCGTCAATGTCTGAACAAAACAGAGAACATTACATTTTTTGTCTAAGATAAGCTGACGTATTCATGCTAGAGAAGCAATGCTGAACAAAATCTTTTCCCTAGAAGATCAAATAGAATGCTAAGGTTTCATCTCGTAGCGAGGCACATGCTGGAACAAGTATTCAGTGGGTAACAGTAACATACATCATGCAGTGTGTCGACATAAAACTATGCATCTTTGGACTTTTATCAAACTACAAACTAATATGAACTCAATACTTTGATTATTGTACAATAGAAAGAATAGAATAGCCCACAAGAAATGGCTTGATCCGATCGACAGTACCAGTTCAGTAGATCCTGACCTGGGTGACTGTATTTTATCTCATATCTGGTCTAAATTTAATAATCCTTTGTTGACATCACTTTATATAAAAAAAAGTCAAATATTCTGCCAAAAATTCTCTATGGTGGCTCTGATTCGTGTTCTCATGTTACCAAATACATTAACAACTCACCAATACAAGCTTGCATGTTCTCAGTTGGCATGAAACCTCTGTCGCAGATACATTTGTATGATCCTAGGAGATTGGTGCATGTGCCGTTGGCGCAAAGTCCAGGGAATACAATACAATCATCGATGTCTTCTCCTCTCTCGTCGAATCCAGGTCCGTGTGGGCAAAGTTTCACGAATTCCTCTGCGTAAATGAAATTTTATGGTTAGATACCCTTTGATGCTTCTAACAATTTTAATAAGCATGATTTGTGTAAAAGAAAGAACAGGTTCCTTAGAAGGTACATAGACCAATTTCAGAAACGAAATAATAAAAATACCCAAACTAACAGTACAAAATTCAACCGCAAATTATCCGTTAAAACTCCAAGTAATCCCATGCCCTTCGACTGCATGCTTATCCACTCTGTTGGTTTCATATTATAAATATCAGTTATATGGAGATGTTGTGTGTGACATGTGAGTCCAAGTTCCTATTTAATAGGGCACATGCCACTGGTTCAACTTACTTGAACTTGGAAGCGGGCAGATATCACAGTCAGGTCCCCATCCTGCACCGTTGTTACAACAGCAGCTTGTCTTTGAAACGGAGAAGCCAGTAGTAGCAGTGAGTTCGCATGTACGTTGGTGGACAGCGGCATAGCAGAGTCCCTCACGATTGTCTGAAATAGGAGGTAAATGTTATAAATTGGTGCAGAATTGGTTCAATTGTATGTACCAACCTATTGTGATAGACAGCGAGAGTAACAGTAGTCAGTATATTTTAAGGCCAATTATATTTCCGAGTGCTATGAGGAGGAAAACCAGAACCAAGGGGTGACGTGGGTGAACAGAAAACAGTTTAAAAAATTCTGAATCATCCACTACATAATATATCAATAATAGATCTTGGTGATGAAGAGAAAGTTGTCGTTGTTGCGATACTTCCAATTTATCAATATTTACCAGGAACGCAGATAGCTTGAGATAAAAAAGCAAGCATATTGAAGCATAATGTTCCTAAATTAATCGCAAATACAATATTCTTCAAAAGAGTCTTAGATCTTAGTCTGCTTGTCAACTCACCAATGCAACGTCGTCCTTGTTCGTCGTATATGTAGCCTTCACCACATCTGCACTGATAGCTTCCTTCCAAATCGATGCATTCGCCTCCTGCACAAACTCCGAGAGTCAAACATTCATCAATGTCTGAAAGGAATAAAAAAGAATTTAAGTTGCGTTGTAATGTGAAGTTAATTGTACATTTGAATCTATGGCCACGCCACTCGGATGCCCAAAGGAGTTGAAGCGCATATAGCAACAAAAAAGCAGAATTTTTTTCCAGTAGTTTCACAGAAAAGTTTTATGATAGAAACATTGAGGAATTGTTTAATATACTGTGTCAGCCCGTATTTGCGATCAATTAATCAAAACTACATAAAGCTCTCTGTTTATTTATCGCTTTTAATTTTACATAATGTATGCTGTCAAATTTAGACATAAGTCGATGTCAGTAACGTGAAAGATTAAATTTATGAAATGTCCGCTGCATATGTTTTGACTGCCGCTCATGTGGACAATTCACGCTGCATTGCCTTTATAATAATTGTAAAAGTACGTCAAATATAAATTGTATTTTGCTTACTCTCGCATTGGTCTGCCACTCCAACTTTCTTGTATCCTGGTTGGCAAAGACATTCGAAACTTCCAACAGCGTTCTTGCAGAGCATTCCTTTCTCTTCACATCTGTTTAGGTCATCATCGGAACATTCATCAATGTCTGTTGAATGCAGAATAAATAAGATTCCAAAATAAAGCAATCAAAGCAGTTGTTGAAGAGTAAATTGAGGAAAGGAATAAACATGAAAATCTGCTTTGAATATATCAACTAATCCTGTTCTAGGGCAACACAATTTACTGACGCGATTGACCAAGTAATATTCGATTTCAGTTATATTCAGTCAGTTATATATCAGTTACATTTGATTTCATTTTTAGGCCATCTTTAACAACATTATATTAACGTTGTTTAAGAGCTTCTGATGCGGGATCGAAAATGTATAGCATAAATCTAGTATTTAAACAGCAACTTACCGCTACATGATCGCTCATCATCATTCAATTTGTATCCATCAGGACAAGTACATACGTAGCTTCCATCTGTATTGACGCATCTGAATTTACATCCGTGGGTCTGTTCAAGACATTCATTGATATCTAGAAAAGACAAATCAAGCGAATCGATCAAAAATCCATGAAAACATGTCTACGAAAACATTCCAAATTTCTTGAGTCTCGAGCGTGGTCTTAACATTGTATCTAATTTTACAGTTTAGGTTCATATTACTTCTGCAGGCCCGTACAGCTCGGAGTATACATATATAACTGGATCAGTCAAGCAGTGTTTACTACTAAGCTAATATTATTAAAATTAAAATGCAACTTTGTTTTTTTGCTTTGTAGGACTCTCTTTTGAAAAGTATATATGAATTAGACACATTCTGGAAAAAAGTGATGTTCGTATAGTCTGGTTTATCAAATCCGAACACTGAATCGCCTCAAAAATGTTATCTTATTTGATTTGAACATTTTGTTCAATATCAAGCCAACTCACCAAGGCATTTCATCATAGGTCCATTGTAGTATCCGTCCTCACATTCACAATGGAATCCACCAACTCTGTTTGAACATGTTCCAGGTCCGCATGGGTTACCTCGCTCAACACATTCGTCTTCGTCTAAATTGAAAGATATATAGATTTGGTATTGTTGTTTGATATTAATTAGACTTCATTTCGTATTTATCAAAAAATCAATCAGAACTGAAACGACAGTGCCAGGAATTAAGATTGGCTAGTTGGGCTGCAAAATAGACAGGTTTATTTAGAAGGAAAAACAACACAAGATGATGCATACTGACAATCCAGTGCAGTAAAGTCATTCAAAGAGTTTACTGAGCCTACATATAGTTCTGTATTCATTCGGTAATGGACTGGTACAATCATTTTCGGGACCTCCTGAAGTGTGCGCACCAAGATGGCGCACAACCTGAACTCAGGTTGTGTACCAGGTTAGGGTTCAGGTTATGCGACATCTTGGTGCGCATACTTCAGGAGCACCCATTTTTGTTCAGTAACATGGAACCATCAAATAACAGATTACATTTAGAGATTCAGAGAACCCAAAGAAGATTGTGTAATGATGACTAATAGTAGTAGCTACCTGCATACCAGTGTTTGCTATAATTAAAATGTGTGGAAGAATTTCACAATATTTGAGGAAGTTTGATGTAAGGATTTAGAATGAAAGCAGTACAAAACAAGTCACTCACCAACACAGACAAAGTTCGTTTCGTCAAGTTTGAATCCAGTTCTGCATTCGCATTTGAATCCTCCCGCCAAATTTCTGCAGATTCCGTTCACGCATGGATTGTTCGTCACGCACTCGTTGATGTCTGAACAAAAAAAAAAAACAGAATATTTTAGAACAAATGGGTTGGATAATATAAAATACAATTGAAGAAAGCAAAAATTTGAAGATAAAGAAATTCTTGAATTTAATTGTGTTTTGATACATAAATGTGTAGATCTGACGCGAGAATTATTGTCTAGAATGAAAAAATTAAAATAATAAAAAGAAGGAAACGCAATGCTATGAATAACCAACCACTCGCTATCTCTTACCGTCTCCATTTGGTGTGAATCCACAACCTTCAGGGCAAAGGTTTTCGAACTCTTGTGTTCCTTCAGCAGGGCAGGCCTCGCATTCACCAGCAGATTCACCCCAGGCTGAGTCAGTGCATGTACAGCAGCAGGAACCGCGAGTAACTGCAGTTGGCATCTCGTTTGAACACACGCCAAGGTCGTATGAACTGTAGCATTGGCCTTTGGTTTGATCTGTCGGTTTATAATAGAAATGCATCAGGTACAAAATATGTTTGTTTACGAAAGAGATGTGGGTGCCTAATTGAAATAATAGTTACATTTAACACACTTTATACCGAGAAATTAAGGATATATATATATATGGTTATATATGGTCACTAACTGCATTACTGCAATCGGTTGTCTTCGAGTATGCTATGCTATTACTAATGGGTGCATAAACGGGTTTGCAGATCGGTTATCTGTACAAAATTATCTACACTAACATGGATGTTATGAAACATGGGTTATTAAATAACATAATACATACCTATGCAAAGTTTCTTGTTGGTGCTGAGAGCAAAGTTGGGCGGGCAAACGCATGTGAAGCTTCCTGGCGTGTTGACACAATCGCCATTTGTGCACATATCCAACAATTCACATTCATCGTCATCTAAACACAGAAACGTTTGTTAGAACGAAAAATACCTCAACTTTTTTTAAAGAAGGGGAAAATATAATGAACTCAATATAATAAATATCTTAGTTTTTGTTCATTTGATGGATTCACGAATGAAATTGTACATCTTTATACTTCAGATATAAATCCATTACAAGGGAAATTTATTGAAATATATTTCGCTATCGAAAATATGATCTTTACTATTTGGTGCCAGTGTGGGACACATGAGGAACCCCCGGTAACATTTATGGAGTACTATTTTGCGACTGCGATTGAAATTGCTATCGGTCCAATGGGCTTGATGAACCTAGTCTCTTGATTAATTACTTCCATTGTAGCTGCTCTGTTAACTCATTCGTTACACTTCAACAAGACTCAAATCCATCGCAATTCCAACTTGTCTCATCAAAGTTGCACACTTAGCCCGACAATTCTATTAGATTGATTACAGGTAGATGTTAACGTAGTTTTTAGAAGAGTAGAATCCACTCACCAATGCAAGATTTTCCATCAGGGCTAGAGTATCCATCTGGACAGAAACATTTGAAGGAACCGTCCATATTTTGGCAGGAGCCTTCACCGCATACAGCCGCATCCTCCATGCATTCGTTAGCATCTGAAAAGTATGCGTATACGCCATGTTTAACAATGAAAATTCCAACAATGAAAATTAAAAATAAATGAATGAATTACAATTAAGTTAAAATTAATGTAATCGCAAATGGTATCTAGTGAATGCGTTTGTTCGTGGTTCTTAGAGAACCGCTTCGTGGGACTCCAGAGAACCGAGGGCACGTTATGAGAAACACCTCACTGTGATGCTGCATAGTAATCACGTCCATTTATCCTATGAATTTATCACTTATACGCACAAACAATCTAATACTACGAAAAACCATTGTATGTAAAACATATGCAAAATAGATATTGGAATTAAATGATACCATGGTAAAACATTTCTTATTTCGGCTTACTATATGTAATCCACGATTTTCCATTAGGTTTGGATAATTTTTGCACTCATAAGTTCTAATCGCTCTACAACTGAGGGCATCTTGAGAGTAATCAAGTCAATTTTAAATTTGTTATTTCTAAGGTGACTATTGTTTAAAAATTTAAAAACTTCTCCCTCAAATCGAAAATATTTTCATTCCACTTACCGATACACGATCTTCCGTCGCGGGCTACCTTGTAACCATCATCGCACATGCACGAGTACGAACCATCTTCGTTGATGCAAAGTCCGTTACGACAGACAGATAGTTCAACACATTCATCAGTATCTGAAATTATATTTTAAACATATTTTTAAAATATATTATCAAAGTTTTTAGCTATTCCAGAATTCTTCCTGTCATAGACTACGTTCTCACTATGGGTTGAAGCATTTGAACATTTAATGATAAATATCATAAACCAGTTGCGTCAATCTACGCCGGTAATAAGTACCGTATAATTGTAATAAAAGTGCTTTCATTTAAATTTTTTAATCCAAGTGGAGATACTACCTTACTACCTTAATATTTATTCCACAAACTTAACAAACGTTTAACGCTTTTATTCTTTAGACTCACCAACACAGTCTCCGTTGTCACTCAGGGTGAAACCGTTATAGCATGTACAGATGTAACTTCCAACCATATTCTGACAATTTCCGAAACCACATGGATCAAAGTCACACTCGTCGACATCTGTGAATAAAATTTTACTCAAATTACTGCAAAATACAGAAAAAATATTTCAGTAACTTGCCCAGGTTTAATTATCTTCCTCCACATAGTCTGAGATACCGAAGCTATAACACAATACATCGATATAAAAAACATGATGAAAACAATATTGGCTTTGACTTTGAACTGGGCTTTAAATGAAATCAAATTCCTGAAAAACATAATACTCTCACCTAAATTTGAAGTTACTTATAGTTTACTAATTGCTTGTGGTCACAGCACTGAATTTCTATGTTCAAATGCTTTGGCTCTGGACTGTAACGAGGTACTGAAGGGCCGTTTTGAATCGTACCTTTCTGAGTGTAGATATTCTGATTTATTCAGCGAAAGAATTATTTATCACTAAATACGCTACTGTAGAGATGACCTACCCTCGCATGCTTGTTCATCGTTGATGCTCTTGAAACCTTGGTTGCAAATGCAAAGGAATCCGCCTTCCCTGTTCTCGCATTGACCGTTGGAACAGGCTTCTTGCTCGATACATTCATCAACATCTAAGAGAAAGAATATTAAATATTACATGATTTTCACCAGAAAAATCGAACGATGCAAAAATTAGAAAGTTGTTCATCAACCCAACAACGCCCAATTGAGTACTGATTTAGGGTATGGCGCTCTTTTGCATAGGAATAGAATAAAATGGTAAATTCTGGTTCAGGGTAAGGAATCATATCTGAAATTCATGGAAGCTAATCTAATAGATCTATTTGGTAAGTTGCTTAGTCTTAGATAATGAACTTTTTTTTTCAGTTTTTTTCTTTTTTTAAATTTTCAATATCCAATAATAAACCTAAAAATTCCCAAAGACATTAAGTTAGACTCCCAGGTAACTTACCGACACATTCTCCATTCCTGTCAGTGTAACCATCTTTACAGCTGCACCTGTATGACCCTTGCAGGTTGACACATTGTGCATTGATTCTGCAGATGTTTTCATCAGCAGCACATTCGTCAATATCTGGAAGATAAATTAAACTGAGTTATAATTATCACACTTTTAACATAATAAACATTAGAAGTAAAGTAAAGAGTCGGTAATGCGTCATGTCAGAAACTTTACGTTCAAAATATTCAAGAAGATTCCCACAAACGCAACAGAATGCAATATTATCACTTATTATTTAATATTATTACTTATTACTCAAAAGATTTCTTGTAAGTATATTCTATGTCGGATGTAAACTTGCCTCGACTGTGCAAGACCTGTAATCCACGTTGGTGCCCTTACATAAATCAAATTAATATTACCTTCACACATGAGCATTGCTTCGTTGTATCTGAATCCCATCGGACATTCACACTGGTATCCGGTATCGGTGTCGACACAGATTCCATTCAAGCAGAGATCTGGAACTTTCTTGCAGATAAGTTCACCAGGTTCGTAGATATCAACGCCACACAGCTCTTTGAAGGCAGTGCCATCTCCGGGAATGGGGCAAACCTGAACATGTTAAGATTGTTACTACTTTGAGCATATGAGTATAAAGGTTTGAGCAAGCTGCCGAATACTTTATTTGAAGTTGAGATTTATCAAGAAACATTCCAAGTTGGATCAAATCCTATTTTTAACAGTCAGTGACTTGTCCCCAGTATGGTCGCTGTACTAAACTGAGTCAGATCGAATCAATTTCCAAAGATTTCAAAATTAACTTGCCATGTCGATATTCTAATGGCAATCGCCCACTTTTTCTTGGCCATTTTTGCGTCATTTTAGAATTCTAGTGAAAAATAAATAACGGAAGTGGATGGGTGGTCAAAGAAGGCCAGAAATATGGAACTTTATTGAAACAATCGCTCAACTGAAGCAACTATTTGCGTATGTTCTTTTCTGTTTTATTCAAGCCATTTTTGTTTTCATTTCCAGAATAAAAAATTACGACGAAAGGCGCACTCAATTCTACGACTAACCTCGCATGGATTATTCCATCCTTGTCCGATCTGTCCGGTGCAACAACACAATTTCTTTGTCACATTGAATGGGAGTTGTTCGGTACATTGGAATGAAGATTCGTTGTAATATCTGTAGCAGAATGCTTCTCTTTCGTCTAAACGAGAAGATAATTTTTTCATAAAGAATGCACATTATTCACACACATAAATATCTGATGAATGCCCCGTTTTCTTTGTCACATTAATAGTTTCGTGGCGCACTCTCACAAGTATCCAAGGGATAAACTACCTGACATAATAATGTGGAGCGCAATTCATAAAGGAGTGGTCGCCAGAACTGAAAAAAATTTGGCTTTGTTCGTTGAACATTATTTTTGCCACCACAGATATACTGCATCAGTACTGTAGCGGTTATAACAAGAAACTTTTATTTATCTGGCAAAAAGTAAAGTACTTTCCACCTTCTTCTATCGGCACAAAGCCGTTACTGCCCGGGTATATCAATATTGGAATTGTCGTCTTACCTTCACAGATTCTTCCTCTATTGATTGGTTTGTATCCATCAGGACATAAGCAACTGTATCCGCCAACAGAGTTGACACAAGTTCCTGGTCCGCAGACAGCTTCTGCCTCCGTGCATTCATCAACATCTAAATACGAAAAAGTATAAATCTGGTTTGCTTACTTTGAAACAACTTAATTACGCTTGGTACATTATTGTGCTGTCCAATGACACCACATCCTAAAAAACGTTTAGTCAAAAGCAAAGTTCCACTGGGATATCTACAGTTGCAAATAATTGGCTGAATTTAATAACTTTGCCATTTACTAGCTGACTTTTAGTGATATTCTCTAAAATCTACATTATTGGAAAGTTAAGTTTGAACATATTCTCTACCTTCGCAAACTCTGCTCTCTTCGTTGAGTTTGTAGCCCTCTGGACATTCGCAGATAAAAGATCCAAAAACGTTGACGCATTTTCCGCCTTGACATAAACCTGGAAGCTCCATACATTCATCAATGTCTTCCAAGAATACTGTGATCGGGTTTGGTTTGAATCCGTCTCCTCCTGGACAGAGTGTTTGATACTGTAGAGAAAAAAAAACATATGATGATAGTAAAAGTTTTGCTGTACACATGAATCAGCTCTAGCTTAGCACTCCAATCCCAACGACATAATAAACCAGGTAAAGCGATTGCAGTTCTATCAAAAACTCAGTAGACTATAACTTCTAAGAAGAAATTTATACGGAAAGCCATAATAAGTTTTAAATCGATATTTAATGATATCTTTGTGGCGAGGATAACCTCTCATAAATATGTTACTGAGTATACCATTAGTTTCACTATCATTACTCTTTCAATTTAAGTTGATGGTTCTGTCAGTTTTGAGCAAACCTATTAATAAAAATAGAACACCTACCTCGGAAGTATTTCTCTCAGGACAGATTTCACATGGATTTCCCCAGGCTTGTGCGTAGTAAGAACAACAGCATGTCGCACGGACAACATCAACTCCAATAGCACGAGAACAGATGGGAGCGTTTTCATCGCCTTCCACTCTCAGGAAACAGTCGCCAGTTCTGGTATCTACAAAGAATACATAACATTGGTAAGTGTTATTCGCTGGGTACGCTTTCGCCGGCCTTTGAATCAAAACATAAAGAATATATCAACATACAGGTAAAATAACCACATCCGCCCACACTGCATAAGTAATGTTTTTTTATAAATCTTTTGTAAAAAGTTCATGTTACAAGACTAACTTTCGGACGTATGAAGACTATTTTTACAGGGCCTAGTTTGGGGCAGAATGATGAAACTCAGTCAAAATTCCGTTTACAAAAACACAATTCATACGATAAAATTAAAAACTTTGGGAGATGTTAGGTAGAATGCTAACATGCCAGATTTACATCTCGAACTCATTATTCTCTCCAACACATTAAAATTTCAATGTATCTGTATGAACAACATACCAACACATCCGACACCGCCAGGGTTGGGGGTGAATCCTTCTGGACATTGACATTCATAGGTTCCGATTGAGTTGACACATTCACCGTTGATACAATTGGCAACGTCATCACATTCGTCAATATCAGTGCAGTTTGCTCCTTGTTCGTCTTTCTCGAAACTGCAGAAAAGAATGAGAATGTAAAGCAGATTCGTAAGGTGTAGGAGAGAATATATGAGCTCATATACTTTAAAACTAGTACAGAGAGGCAGAATTCAATCATAAAATATAGAATTACATTAATTTTCACATAATTTACTGAATAAGGCAACTAACATAATCAGGTTTATGCGTTCATATTCCCTTATTCATCGAGTCAATTACGCGCTACCTGAATAAGTTCTAACAAATGAAAAACAAACAAACGACAATATTAATTTATATCTCTTTGTTATGAGAAATCTGAATAAGTTCTAACAAATGAAAAACAAACAAACGACAATATTAATTTATATCTCTTTGTTATGAGAAATCTGATAAATATTGCTTACCCTTTGAGGCATTCACATCTGAATGTTCCTGGAACGTTGTGACATCGGCCGTTGACGCAGATGTGTTCGATTGCGCATTCATCAATGTCTGAAATGAGAAGAAAAATTGTAGCAATGTTGTTACTTTGATGTTGGGAGAAAAGCCTAACAACACCCTTGTACCCTTCTTTTTGCCTTCTAATGATATTCAAATTATTTGTTCATACAACTTTGAGATGTGAAAAGTAAATTCCAATTTTAAAATTAAACAAAACGCTAACGTTTTATTTTCTCTGGTTTTTCAAAGTCATTAGAATTGTGTATAACTAACTCGTCTTGGACTATCAACACCTGACCACTATCTTTACTTCCTTCTTATCAGGGAGTAACGTTTTATTTTACTGACCCTTCATTCATCACAAGATCACTAAAATTCATTTAAAAGTTGAATTACAAAGAATCATTACCATTCAAAGTAACATACCTTTGCATGCTTTCTTGTCAGCGGTTGTCATGAATCCCATTGGGCATTCACACTCGAAGCTTCCTTGAATGTTTAAGCAGGTACCATGGGGTCCGCACAAGTTTTCATCGGCTAAACAATCATCCTTGTCTGAAAAAATATTAAGAAAATGTTTACAATATTTTCCTATATAAATCAATTTAATAAAATACTGTAACCAAATAGAAGTACATTATATTATATTCACTATATAGAAGTTCAAGTGACGCCATACCATCACATTATTAGCGAATGATATAGCTTTTGGATGACATTCACTCCTCATTACATGTTCACGTCTATTCATTGCGCTTTCAAAGTTTATCTGCAGGGATATTCCAAACGTTGACTAAAATAAGTTGCTTGCTTCTTGCCAGTTGTGAAACAAAAGGATATTAATACAACCAAACACCCACCAGAGCAAGAGAAGCCGTCTCCGTGGAATCCATCATCACAGTTGCAAGCATATGATCCATGAGTATTATCACACTCCGCATTCTCATCACAAGTATTGTTGCCATTAGTACATTCATCTTCGTCTGCAAAAATTCATTAGATGGGTGGATTAAAAATTAACCTGTGAATACGATTGGTGGTTCTGACAATTATTGACGTCTGCTGGTTACCTTAATTTGATATATAAATAATGGATTTTGGCGCATTTATAAATATATACGCGTGTATATATACGAGTATAAATTTTATATTATTCCATCTAATTAGCATTTGAAGCAGTAATTTTCAGCTTCTCAGAGTAATTCGAATCTAGTAGCAATGATTGGGAGATTTAAAAAATAAGAGTAATATTAATAACACATTAGAATCGGGATTATAAATTTTTTCTCCTCTCACAGCTTTAAATATCTTGGCTAACTTGTTTATTCGACTTTTTGAATTGTTTTAAATTTATTTTTGAATCAAGAATGTCTTGTAAATTATAAACCTTTTGCTGAATTGACAATTTTGGTGTTGCTTGAAAAACTCTAGCAAATCTCTAATCTCTATCTTCATGTGGTGATTTACAGAGTAAAATCGGTACAAAATGGAGATACGAAGAAATATTTTCTTATAAATTTAATTTAAAAATGTTCGCTACATTCGAACTGTGAGTGATGTTCTGTACAAAGATATCAGATTGCCACCTCACTCTGTGTATGTGCAACTTACCGATGCAATCAAATCCATCACCGGAGAATCCATCAATGCAGGAGCATTCAAACCCGCCATCAGTATTTGAACAGTCTGCGTTAACATCGCAGGTATGTTTTCCCAATTCGCATTCATCCTCGTCTAAAAAAAATGCGAATTCAAAAGTTTGTTTAAGTTTGACTACAATAGAAATGTTCTTTGAGTGGGACAAAAGTCCTGCTTTCCCCTTCCCGAATTTTATTCTATATTATCATTATTTTACGGTGCTTAATTGAGAAAAGTTTGACTTTGATCAGACATAACTCAACAGAATAAAATTTGTTAAAGTCAGTAAATGTGGAGGAGCCACTGACACAAAGACACTGAGAAAAGATCCGAAAGACACAAGCTCATCAGTTCAACTTAAATATTTATATAATAGTTCGGTCAAAGTAGAAGTACTAGAATTTGATAAATTTTATTGAGATTTATTGGTTGAGAACATTGACAGTATATAACAGCTAAACAGCTAAAACGTTAAGCGTTAACAGCTAAAAACCAGAAGCAGTATAATATTAACAGAAAATTGCAATTGCTCATGCTCTTGCTAATGTACAATAATATGATCTGTTTCTCGCAAAGCGACCCGATCCACAACTATCGAATCTTGCAGTTTAACAATGTGTACAGCTACTAGGTGAACAATGTTTGAATCTATGTTTAGTAAAAAACGGCAATTAAATGAACTCAATATTCCCACAGTAAGTGAAGCCCTAAAATACGCAATGGTGCCACCTACCGACACAGATCATTTGTCCTTGTGGTACACAATATCCTTGATCGCAATTGCAGGTGTAGGAACCTCTTGTGTTGTGGCATTTACCATTCATGCATATGTTGGGATTCATTGCACATTCATCCATATCTTCGCAATATCTGGAATGAAGTTGGATTTTTAATTATTTCAGAATCCTAACGTTAAACCATTACCCCCTTATCCTATACTAGAAAGCCATCTTTACAGGTAATTCAAAAATTAGTAAACTTTTCAACAAATATGATTATAGATAGACCATGTACTAGTACTTGCGATTATAAAAATCATGGATTTTTAACAAAATTCAATTCTGTAGCAATTTTAAAAAAAATGTCGATGTTTATCCAGAGATATTTTCGGGAAAAATTTCGAAACGATATTATAAACATAGAATCAAATTTCAAAAACAAATGATGATTTTGAATCAAACGATTTTATGAGGCGTTTCTACTTTTTCACTTCGAATAAGACTCTGTACAAGCGAATCCACTGTATAACGCCATCAATCATCCCCTTAAAAATAAAATCACAATACCTGGAAATGAGAACCCATGCAAACAACACTTACTGGAAGTCCATCGTAGCCATGAATCCATCAAAGCAAACACATTGGAAACTTCCTTCGATGTTTTCACATCTTCCTCCGTCGCATCGGCTTGGTTGGTCCATACATTCATCAACATCTGGAAAACAAAATGTTTGATGTTAAAAAATGAGTCAACTGCTAGGAGATTACTCCAACAGAAACAAATTTTGTCTATCGTTTTGTACAGGTTCGAATAGATACAATTTTAGGTGGAGTTTTTTCATAAAAAGGTGAAATTATTTTCCAAATTGCTCTTTTAGCCTCATAGGGAACTAGGAAACTTCACTTGTGAGATTACTGCCGCAGGAAGTTCTAGTTATGGAAAACTTTTTCAAGACAAAATATAAGCCAGACTCTATTCTCCTTTCCCTATAGAATTCCATTTTTTACATTTTTGCGTATATTTTGGTGCTTGGAATTTGCCGATATTGTTATAAAAGGCTTTTATCAAAGAAGCTTTCAGCGATCTGTTGCATATACAAGAATACTTACCAGCGCAAGTGTGTCCGTCAAAAGTCAAGGTGAATCCTTCTTCGCATCGGCATTCATATGATCCAATAGTGTTGACACAGATGGTAGAGCATCCACCGTTTTCGATGGCGCATTCATCTTTGTCTGTAAAGTGAAAGTAATGCTCAATATACAACTATGTTCAATTCATACATTTAATGTAACGTATTTTAATTTTGTGTGCCGTATACAGATAGGAATATGCTCACAGGCAGAGTGAATAAATATAAACAAAAATTGTCTACATATTTCCAGTATAATGGGCCTCAGGTGCTAAAAGTAGGAAAATTGCTGATAGTGGTAAATATATATTCAATAATCGTGCTGGTTACTGACACAATATATTTTATGTTTCACCTGACCGTTACCAGACTTTAAATTTGTTCATTTGAATTATAATTCAAGTAGAGTTATCAAACTACGGTTATATTACGTGAAGGTACATACTGACTATGTATTAGACACTCACCAACGCAAATTGTTTTATCTTCAGTAGTTTCGAATCCAGGATCGCATACACAGACAAAGAAACCGAGCATGTTGACGCATTCTCCATATGGTTTGCATAGATCTTTCATGACCAAGCATTCGTCAACATCTGGAAAAAGAAATTGACTGTTCATGCAACTTCTAGGGCAAATTAAAAAGCGCTAATAGTCATGGTATTCTGCGCGTAATCACGGGGTGAGAAGCATTCTACTAGTGGAAAGTGTTGAACGTTGAAAATTGCATTGCATTACGCCAGGAATAAAAAAAAAAACTATAAAAAATTACTCACCGACGCATCTTGTTCCGTCTGGGCTCAATGCTCTTCCTTGAGGACATCTGCATTCGTATGAACCATCTGTGTTCAGGCAATCTCCTCCTGTGCATTTACCTCCAGCAATACATTCGTTGTCATCTAGAAGTAAGAAATAAAAGGTTTAATGTTCCGAAGCTGCGGTAACCGAAGTAAAATACTACATAAATATCTCTGAAATTGGAAGAACCCAAAATAACTGCTAGTAAATATCGAGCTTGAACAGAAATGAAAAAATTATATCTCAGATTACATTTGTGTACTGAAAAAGCTGAAGAGAATTTTTCAGTGGCAATTTCAAGATATAGATGTATGATGTCATGTGGGCCTAAGGAGCATTATGGACATTGGCCCAAACGAGAGGGGAAACACCTTTATCACTTTTATGTGTCATATGTTGACTATTTGATCCATCATTATAGGCAATTATATGTTCTTTTTATTATTCATTGGAATTGCTTCATGTATGCTGATGTCATTTTTTCACGAGGATTTAATTACATTCCTCCTGACTATTGACTAAAAATTGATTTATTAAAAAAATTAGCTATCAACTAATGAGGTTCCCGGATAAGAGCAATACTGAGACCGAACGCAAGCAAGCTCACCTTCACAGAAGTCTCCAGTTGAACTAAGAGTGTATCCTTCTTTACAGATGCAGTTGAAGCTTCCGTCTGTGTTGACGCATTCGCCCTCACCGCAAAGTTCGATGCTAGAATTGATATAAATTGTGTTAATCAAAGAGAAATATTTTAGGTTAATGGTTAAACCGTTGTCTACAACAGGCTTCGATGCGATGCTCGCATAAATGGCCTATATCTAGAAGGTTTTCTAGGCACGTCCCACATCTTTTTCGCGGCTGTAAAGAACAGTGTTATTAAGATTTAATTTTTATGTATCATGACGTAACTCATTATCAGTTGCGTCACTTCTTAAATTCGTAGGAGGCCTTTGATATACCGAAAGCAGTTATTATATCTGGAGCGGTTTGTAGCCAATGTTAGAGCATTAGAAACAACCATTTGGTATCTCCGCTAATGGTTTTGACATCGAATACATTGAGTATGCAATGACAAACTGCAAAAAGACGAGTAATTTCAAAATTAGTAGGTTCTCGCGTATTTGGGCCTGCTTAAATATAGGCACATTCAGAGCAATTCCAGATATCAATATTTATCATATTCACCTGATATCACATTCATCAATATCATTGCACATCCTGCCTGTCTCATCCAAGGTAAAACCAATGTTGCATCTGCATATGAAGCTATCCACTGTGTTCTCACAGATACCATTGTTGCAAAGATCAGGGAATCGAATACATTCATTAACTAAAGGAAAAGTTTGATAATAGGTGAATAATATGAATTTCTTTTGAAGCTAGTAATACAACATTAAAGGAACCATAAGGTGGTAACTTTCCCCATACCCGAACTGATTTGACTATTAGACAAAAGAGCGTGGTTTATAGAAAGATAAAGAGATATGATAGAGCACCTTATAGACTTTCCTCTTCCCCGAATAAATACAATCTTATTGTATTTTATATTCCAATGCAAACCGACTTGCATACAACCACGCACCAAGTCCTACTCGTTAATTAAATTATTTAATGAAATTGCAGAAATTTAAAATAATTCAAGTTAAGTTAATATTGGTATAACTTGGGCCAAAGTTGGATGCAATTTGGATAGATGCTAATATTGCAAAACAAACACGACTTTTATACTGGCAACTCGTATTTCTCCAAACCACGAGATGATACAACAAGCCATTTTCTATACCAATCATCGCCATCTATTCAATTTATTTTATTTCGTAGAATGTTATCAATTTATATTTATTAGCAATTCAGGATAAGCTTTGTTGAATATATGAATATAGACACAAAAAGGGTGAGATCGAGTACAATTTAAGAAGCTTTCAACTGCCAAAAAAGAGACAAAACCTGGCATATATTCACAGAATAATGTTAATGTGAGAAATGGCGCTGGTTAAATAGGACCCTGGCGAGCCTATAGTGTCGTCTATTATTTTCATATGTCGTTTACCTGTAGGTCCGAGTTTTCCGTCTGTGCCTCCGGTTTTGCCAAGCGGGCAAAGTTTATCGAATTCTGCAGTTCCTTCTACCGGGCATCCTTCACATGCATTGGAGTCATGACGCCAGCCTTGTCCCACGGTGCAGCAACAATCAGACTTTCGCATAACGGCACCGAAAGTTGGATTGCTACATTCGTTTGTGCTCTCTTCGAAATCCCAGAAGCAAGTTCCAACACGAATATCTGAAATTATAAATTATGTTAATGATTTTCATGCAGACCTACATGGAAAGCGATTAAACACGAAGGCAAAATTTGAAGTGAAATATCAAGTCCCATGGAACTCAGCCACAACAACAATTTTGCGAAACGATATTCGTGTCTAATTGCACCCTTGATTCCTTGGTATTTCAGTTTAGGCTCGTAAACTTGCTCGCAGCCTAGTTACAAAGCTCAAATATGCCGGGTTATCTTTTGGTGCTTGACATCATCACAACCACACAGACAAGTATTTTGTTTCGGCCATGTTCACGATAAGTCCATGCTGGTATATAAATGGGAAATGAGTAGAATCTAATAAAGTTCACAGATGTAATGAGATATGATAAAAATGTGATTTAAATTGAAAAGCAGCTTGTTCAGAATATTGTTCCTGGCGAATATGAGGGGCACTTTAAAAGGAATGTTTCTACCTAGACAAACAGTTCTTGTTGAATCCAATGTGAGATGTTCTGGGCAGATGCATTGGAAGGAGCCCTCTGTTTCAATACATTCAGCAAGTGGATCGCAGGCCCCGTAAGAACATTCTGGGATGTCATCACATTCATCGGTAGCAACGTTGTACATGTATCCTTTCTGGCAACGGAGTTCTAAGACAAAAATGTCAAATGTTAGCAAACTAAAAATATGTCATTAGATCGATGACTGCATTGGACCTGCATTTTGTGATAGACATTGATACGAGCAAGTGTTTTAATAAAAAAGCATCAGCCAGGATTAACTGAAAATGATATAATTGTGAAATTGGTATATTATAATAGAGTTGTATGTTTCGTAGGCTTCATAAATACTGACCATTGCTGAAGGCATATGTGAAAACGAATTCATCTGGGTTAGATACTTTGCATGTTTTCTTAGATCAATAGACCTCATTCAGGAATCGCCCCAAATATGGGACCAATAAAAACTCCTTCAACAGCTCGTATCGTTGCGTCATTTTTTGTATCACAGACATTATAACGCACTAAATCAGATGTTCTTTCAAACTTGCTATGAGTATTGACGGCCAGGACCTTGTTTTGAACCCTGGCACAACTTTGTGTGTGCATTATGTCAATTATTTTCGCACTACAAAAATTATTCCATAAATTTTATTTTAGACGCAATTTGTGTCATGGGATATGACGTAATCAAGCATATATGCACGACCTCAACTTACCAATCTCAGTACATGGGATGCAATTCTTGTTGCCCCAAGCAACCCCAATGGAGTTACAGCAAGCCTCAGCAGTCAAAACTCTGAAGTTATCTGAGCAAGTATTGTTTTCATATGATTTCCAGCATTGTTGCATTTGAACGTCTGAAATATAATTGAAAGGTTAACGTCAGTGCTGTTATTGCATCTCATCGCACAATCAATGAACCCAAATATTTTTGTACTAATTTTATTTCAATTATAAATAAAAGTAGGGAATTGACACTATTGGTATAATAGGGGAAACTTTATGCCATGTACCTAAACCTTATGTTTCCATACCCTTTGTGATGAGCTTGTATATGTTAGCACGCAAAAACAGTGTCTCCAATAGGTTTAGCTAGAAAACTCTAAGTCGCCATCGTCGATAAGCTAAGACAGAATACTGTTTAATCTCGGACTCATACTTACTGTAGCAAGCCAGTCCATTTATGTCAAGCATGCTTCCTTCTTCGCATCGACATTCAAAGCTTCCAGGAAGATCAACACACTCTCCGTTGATGCAAGGGTTGGATTCACATTCAGGAATGTCTGCAAGTTTCGAAATGTTAGTTGTAGTAAGATAAGGAAAGCAATCACCTATGATATTGGACTATTCCAGTAATCTATTCCAGTGTCCTTTTGGTCAACTGTGAACTGCGGAGAATTGAACTCACAGAAACAGACTAGTTGTTATTTGGAATTAGGACATATTGATGATACAAACTATTGTCGCCGTCGTCTAAGAGTCAAAGCGGTCCCAAAGGATCATGACCATTCAAAACTTTAACAGTTCCTAATGTATAAGCAGCTTGTGTAGTTACTTTTGAAGATATAAAAAACATTTTAAAAAAGTTTAAAGAAACCTCTTCCCTAGCTCAGATCTTGTTTATAAACGATCCAGGATTCCTTTTTTTAACAGTTTTCAAACCGAAACAAAGACATACCTTCGCAAACGTCTCCTTTAAGAACGAAACCGGGATCGCAAGTACAGACAAATGATCCTGGTGTATTCCTGCATTGTCCGTTACTACATTGCATGGATTCGCTGCATTCATCAATGTCTGTAGAAGATATTAAAACTATTTAGTAAAACGTAAACATACATATCTATCACTAAATTAGTTATTTCCCGAGCTCGTATCTGTAGTTTCTTTAATTTCCAAATAAGAAATAATGGAAATTTTTCGTAGTTTCCAGAATACAACCTTAGATTTCAAATTTTGGCCTCCTTAAGATTATCAGCCACATAAAGTACTTACCAACGCAGGCTTTCTGATCAGCTGTCGGTAAAAACCCAGGATGGCATTCGCATCTGTAGTTGTTTCCTTCCATGTTAATACAGGCTCCGTTGTCACAAGGTGAAGCGTGCATTGCACATATATTGTTGATGGTGACACCACTGCAGAGAACTCCGTGGTTTTCTGAAATAAAATAAAGTCAATAGTTTGTGCTATTAATTTGGTTTCTGCGTGACTTTTCTTTCTCCTATGACTTTGTGTCGGTGGATCCGTGAGCATATAATGCAGTAGCATGGGGAAAAGATAACAATTCTACGTGGTTTTAGCGAATTTTCAAATCACTTGGAAAAAGTCAATAATTGCAGCCAAAATGAAAATTGGGACTTGGAAATTTAGCTGAGTCTTGTTGTCAGCCAGTCGTCTTACATAGATTGCCACCCGAATGGATATCGCAAGATTTGATACCTTCTAGCTAGACTGTCCCACTACCAACTACATGACCAGCGATATTGTACAGCAAATGGGAGGGCTCGAAACACTACGGCGTCCGGCTTTCAAAATGCATGCTGAACTTAATTTCGTGAGTTCATATTAAAATTTAACAAAAGGACTCTCTGGATCTGCAATTTTATATAGCATTGTTCTTATCGATGCGTATATTTTTATTGGGCAAATTCTGTGATGCCAGATAAAATAAAAGCTTTCGTTTTCAAATTCTGCTTGTGAATAGCAGAGTTCATGAACCGCAGACAAATGACATTAGGGAACCACATTTTTTATCACATCAAACACTCACCAGATCCTCTCTCCGGACAAGGTTCGCAATCATCCCAGGCGCTCATTCCTCCTGGCACCGCACAACAGCACTCAGCTCTCGTTGTCAATGCTGTCAGTGCATTTTCTGCATTACATTGTCCATTCCTTACATTTCGGAAGCAGTTGGCGACTCGAGACTCTGAAGAAGATAATATATTGATAACGCCATAATTTGGAGGTTTTGAATCAGGTCCGAATCATTGGAATTCAGAAAATTAACAAAACACAAACATGAGCCATATGCTATACGGTTGATGCCATACAGGCTTTTTTGAATCAGTTAAGTTCTACAAATCTTGCAGAAAAAATGCTTTATTCAAGCAGCTGAATTCTTGATTTAGCTTTTTCTGGGAGTTAGTGGGTTGCCATAGTTAGGTTTGAATCTTCAGATATTGCGTTGCTCTTGATACGAAAAATCATATATACAAATAGCTCATGGGTTTCGAGTTCTGTTAAGGAATGCTCGACTATTTGAATTATAGTTAATTACATTAAGTTCGAATCTGTAAATCTAAGCAAGAAAGTAAATCTTAGTTAATCTTACCAAGTAAACAGCGTCTGCCTGATTCGTCCAGTTGTTGGAATCTATGGCAGTGGCATCTGAAGTCACCGATCAAATTCTCGCATTCTCCGTTGATGCAGGGTTTCTGCTTGCATTCGTCGATGTCTACGCAGTGTTTACCGTCGTGCTAAAGAAGAGAAACTCATAATTTCATTAATCGCAACACAACATTAACACAATTATTGGAGTAGAGATGGATATAAGGTCTAAATCCCCATATCAAATATACCGCTAATCAAATCATACCACGAAATTATACAGAATTAATTTGACTACAAAGCCAGATAGAGAAAGTCAATGTAACAACATAGTCATATTTATGGCAAACTGCGGTCTCTATCGCGGTTACCAGCCATAGAGCGAAATACATGAATATTTTTACTGATGTGTACTTACTGTGATTTCAAAGCCATTATCACACATACACTCGAATCCACCATTCCTGTTGATACAAGATCCATGTTCACACATTCCTGTCGCCTCACATTCGTTCTCATCTGTGTGAGAAATGATTTTAAAGTGATTTTAGGGAACAGCAATATATATTGTTAATATAAGGAATTAATCAATTTTTTCATGACGCTCTAACGCTGCATAGGATTGTGGCGAAAATCGGCTACGCCGTTAACTTGAATACGGATTTCCATGTGTGTGCTCATGTGAGTTGGTGAGTCACGAAGAAGGCATACACATATGATACAAGCCATATCATTGTGCAAATGCAAAGTAAGGTGGGCATATATGTGCTTTTCTTCTGGAACAGTGTGTCAATGACAGATGGGATTAGCACATAATAATACACTACTAATACGAAGAGGAATTGAATAAGGAGTAGTTCTTGGTAGAATGCTTCATGCTTCTGCGCCGTTGTGCAAATTGCAAAGTAAAGCGGACACATATTTGCTTTACTTCCGTAATCACAGGCCAGTGCTGTTTAAGTAGACAATCATGTTGAACCAGTCTATGTGAAAAATAAAAAAATCTATTTTTACCTTTGCAGCTTCTCTTATCAGCAGATTCAACGAATCCTGGGTTGCACACACATCTGAATGCACCAATAATGTTGACGCATCTTCCAAATTCACATAGATCGTTATCTTCAACGCATTCGTCGTAGTCTGAAATTTTTTATTACGTAATTGAGTAATGTTAACTGTCAAGTGGCGCACGAATAGCCGTACACAAAAGGCGACGTCAAAACGGTGGCGCTCTATCCCATTCCAAATTTTGATTTCGTTTAAATGAATGATTTAGGACAACGGGGATGCGCAAAATTCATCCTACAAAAAGGCAATTAATTGCTGTTTGCACAGAGTTTAAATTGTGAAAATGTCTTAATAAGCAAGCGCCACGCTGCGATAATTTTTGACAATTTTTTGAGCCCACTGGCATTTCAGATGTTGTTCGTGACTTCAATTTCTACCGGGGCCGTACCATACTTATGCTAAATGACAAGTACGTAAATCTGCAATTCCATTTCTTCGTGAAAACTTAGACCTGAATCAAAACATACCTTCGCATGCCTGACGTGTGGCAGTTTGTCTGTAGCCTTCATCACAGCTGCAGATGAAGCTTCCGCGGTTGTTCACGCATCTCCCGTTCTCACAGAGACCTTCAGGGGCCTCTGCGCATTCGTCAATATCTGGGAATATAAACAAGAAGTGAAATAAATGTGTCTTCCGATCATTGCAATTTACAACTCTTCAGAACTCTGCTTAATCCCCATCCGCAACCCAAACAATGAAAGCAAGCTTTAGATTTCAGTTTTGCAACCATACTACCCCCGGAACGCATAGACTTTGCTTTCCCAGAAACTGCCGGAAAGGTTGTCATGGTAACGCTTCTCAATTGCTAGTTGGGGCCGTTTATAGTCAGAACTACGACGGTATCTGATCGTCTTCGAACCTCTGACTTTCGCTCTATGATTTAGCAAATTTGCTAAATGTCATAAAATCATTTTGAATTAATATGACATCATTTAAAGGAATATTAAGGACCGGTGTCTGTCAACACAATTTCAGCATTGCTTCTTTATTAAAAGGTGATTGAAACAACGTTGGATCATGTCGTGATTCATTGAGTGAGTAAGCAAGGCCAGACCTAAAAGATTCTCGTAGTTGCTTCTGACGTTTCAGTGACCGCTTGGGCCTTGTTCTTTGTTAAATGGAAAAACGCTACATGAAATACCAGAGAAAATATTCTCTCCATGAGGTAACTATTGAGATCAGGACTTACCAATGCAACTTATCATGTCTTCTCCGTTTGCAAACCCGGGATCACAATGGCAGCTGTAACTTCCGATAGAGTTAACGCAAGTTCCATATAAGCCACAGATATCTCGTTCACTCATTCCGTCACCACATTCATTCTTATCTGTGATATAGATTACATAGTGAGTTGGTTTCAAATTTCGAGGTGGTGGTCATGGAAAAGATTCTGTAGCGTGTTAACATTTACTGAAGTCGTCGTCAGGCAAAGTCTTTTACAACATAACACTGTTCCCCAATTACTGCTCCTCACTTTATACATGAGAGTTTGGAGTAAGGAAATGACCTGGCTGGTTTTTCGTTAACTGTGGCTGAAAACCTATGTAAATATGTTTTCAGTGTCGTGAAGCATTAAAATTAAAGTGGAATAAAGCGAATATAAAAATAAATATTCATGCCCTCAAAATTTTTCAATTTTGAGCAAATCAAGCAAAAAAAACCAGAAAATGTAAAACAACCACAACAACATGACGTTAAACAACACAGACAAATTTACGTACGAGTCTAACAGTTTATTTCTTTATATTAATAGTACTAGTACTTGCACAATCTCAGCGTTGCAGATTACACCGGTGTATTTTTTGAATTGTGCTCGTTTGTTTGAAATAAAATTACAAATAAATACATTTTATTTATTGTGGGGTTCCAATCATATTAGGATAGGATTTACATATTTAATCATTCGTTGCCAGTAGGAGAGCGTTTTAAATACAGTGAAATCATTGTTTCAGCCCAGGTATCATGTGTGTTAGTATCACGGGGGAAAACATGTAATCACATTACCTACGCATCCTTTCATGTCTTCAGTGGGAGCAAAACCTTCGTTGCATCTACACTGATAACCTCCTGTAGCAGTGCCGACACATTCGCCGTTCTCACATGCTTGGACGCCCATTATTTGGCACATGAGATCGGGATCAGTGATGTCTCCTTTCCCATGACCAAGATCGGTACACTGGTGAATGAATTCCGCTGTTGCCACATATTGACCAATGTGTGCCGTTCGTGTATTCATGTGTGTGGCCAATTTTTTTTTTATTTATTAACATTTTGATATAATATGTGACGTGATCCGAATTGTGACCCACAAAATTTCAAATTAATTTTGCATATATGTATATACATGTATGAGAAAATATGTAAAATCAATGATAGAGTACCATGTGCAATTATTTCGAAGTTTAATAAAATATAACATAAATGATTATTCAAATACATGTTCGTGTGATGTATTTTTGGGTAATATTGTTTTGACAAAACGGAAACATTGTCCAAAATGTTTGTCCGTGCATTGAAGAACGTCCATTGTACATGCAAAAGAAACAAAAAACACACATTAGAAAACACACAGATTCACTCGTCGTCTCACCAACACAGGTTTTCGTGTTCTTATCTTGGATGTAGCCTTCATCACATTGACATTTCCAGCCACTAGAGATCGAAAGTACTTCAACACAAACACCCTTTCCACACGCGTCGAGATTTGAGGCGCATGGGTGACCCATGAGACTACTCAGTAACCCCGCGCCAACAAGCGGTGCCGGTCGGTCATAAATACCAAGCATGGTATCAGTTTGGCAGTCTCGGTCAAATTCAGCTGAATGTAATTTAATTGATTTATCCAATTTATAGGTCATTACTTGAATCTATAACTTCATTCAGCATAACCAAATTGGCTGGAGAATGCGGGACCAGAAGTTTTATTAAACTGAACCAATTAACCAAAGAAAAAATTCAAATGAACGGGTTAAATTACTTGGTTCAGTCTCACTTCATTTACTCGGTGTACTGTACTTACGCGTTCCGAGAGTTGGGCAACGTTCTGGATTGCTGTTTGGAACTGCGAAGCATTTTCCGAGGGTTTCTTGTTCATGCTCTCCAACAGTAGAACAGCAGCATTCAGTTCTTCTGGTGAGCTGTGGAAGAGGTGTTGCGCACAAGCCACTCTCAATTGAAGTGTAGCAGAATCCTGGTTTGTCGGCTGAAAACAAACATACAATATTTTAACAGCAATATTGAAAATTGTTGAATTTAAATAGTTCTTTTCATTTTTACGAAAATGTGCGACCAATCTAAATATCTCGAGGACCTCAACAGATGGAAATGTTTTGGCAATATTCCGATCTAATGAGTGGTTTGATCCAGTGCAAATAAAATTTTGTAGAAATTGGAAAAAGAAAGAGACTGGCTGGTGGGAAGGGTTCGACTGAAGTCTCTTAATTACTCTATAGTCAGAATAGGATGTGACAGCGGCCAGCGATAAATTAGCGCCATTTAATTGGGTGGATCATTTCCCGATCCTATAACAAAGATTATGTTTAGAAAATTCGGCGCTACCGAAGTATGTGCAACAAGATGGCGCAAACCTGAACCCGAACCTGGTACACATACTATGTTCAGGTTGTGCGCCATCTTGTTGTACATACTTCTGGAGGTCCGAAAATTTAGCGCCAGAAAATTTATTTTTTCAGTTTGGGGTTCAAATAAAGCTACCTTAATACACAAAATGCGATAAGTAGCTAAAACTTTTCACAGCCGCTCTTACTATTTCTAACATAGAAACATTACTTACATATACAGTATGTTTGGTCAGATGACAATAAATAATCAGGCGGACATTTGCACATGAAGCCTCCGACTGTGTTTGAGCATTCGCCATTCTCGCAGTATCCTTCAAGACATTCATCGATATCTAAAAAGATATATTAAACTTCAGGGCAGGATCTGACAGGTGGGGGTATACAGGAGCTTCAATGTAATTAAACATTTAATTGTCATTGTAGGCCATGAATATAATTCGGGTTATATTAATGTTAATACCAAACCAATTCCTCTGTCAGATATAAGTTGAGAGCACTAAGATTTGAGTAAAGTAATTTAAACCAATCAAATGATTGGAAAACAAGTTCTGTTTACTCCGTTTTGTCAGAGTTCCATTTCAGACAGGCTTTCGTCATTCTCAGAAATCATAACTTCGAATTTGTTTCTAATCATCCAGTCTTGTATTCCAAAGGTTTACAAAAATTGACTCCAAGCACCACCACTCACCTTCGCACTTATGAAGTTTGTTATTGTAAACGTAACCATCGGCACATTCACATCTGAACGATCCATCAGTGTTGACGCATTCGCCGTCCTTGCAGAGTCCTGGGATCATCTGGCATTCGTTGATATCTGAGAAAAGAGAGAGTAATGCGGTTAAAGTAATATCGCATATTCAGGAGCATTATGATCGTCTTATGACATTGATTGGAGGTACATGTATTGTGAAAGGTTTTTAGTCGTAGTTAATGTTAACAATTTATCCTTCACTTTATTTTGCTGTTATAATGCAGCTTTAAGTTAGTATAGAATAAATAAAACAAGAAATTATAAAACTAGTGGTGGGGCAATAGCAGTTTTTTCAGCAATTAAAAAATGATGGAATGGCATATTGAACAACTGGAATGATCAGTAAAAGGTCCGCAGTCGAGTATTTAATCTTACCTTCACAATGTGGAGGCATTCTTCCACGTGAGCAGTTTCCAGCTCTTGCGGGGCATTCTTCACAGGGGATTCCCCATCCTTGACCAATGGTGGCGCAGCAGATCTTTTTGTTGCAAGTCACGCCCTCGATCTGGTCCATGCATGTATCATTTGCACGAGTGAGGAAGCATGGTCCAACTCGGTAGTCTATAAAATTAAAAGTAATGTTAATTATTTGGGACTCTTTTCTGGAAAAACGTCGGTGAACACCGGCCGAAGTTTTTGGATTTCGCACAGATTATGATACTTAACAAATGAATTAAATGCCAACAATACTATGATAATGTTACGTCACTATATTTAGACGCAAATCTCAAACACGTCATCGATTAATGACATAAGTCATTAGCAATAAGCTTTATTGAGTTGGTATTGTGTGAAATACACATTCACCTATGATTCACTAAATTATGACAGCATAGTGTGCTATTGTGAGACGGGACAGTTTGAACTACACATTCACGATGACGCCACTGATTGACAACGTCGTGATTTATTAACAAACGAATATATTAGCACAGTATAATACGTATAAAAGTACGCATTCCGAATTACTACAAAACACGTCGCGTACCTGTCTGGCATCTGTTTCCAGTGAATCCATATGTGCAGAGACATTTGTTCGGGCTGATGCATCTTCCGCCATTCTGGCATCCTGGTCCACAGATGGCTGTAAGTAGAAATGTCAAGTTAAACACGAGAAACATCAACGGTGAATGATTTAGTTGGTACTTTTTGGTGAATCTAATAAAGTTTAATTGTCTTAAAATAACATTTTTAAATGAGACTCACTATACCACCAACATCCTATTTCAGTATCAATGACTAGTATTTATTTATGTGAATGACTATATGCTTGCACAACGCTTTATGCACCCCCATAAATCTACATGGTTTTAGTAGCAGTTGGCATTTCAGTGCTTGCCTGCAACTTTGCAAAGAAATTTGTCTCTTTTACTTCTGGGTGTACGCGTGTGACTTAAAGACCAGCCAGGCCTTTGCGCACTATTTTCTGTCATATTTTTTCACGCTATATAAGACAACAAAATAAATACTCACGCTGGGAGCAGTGGGCACCAGTGAAAGCGCCACTGCAAGCACATTCGTTGTTGACGCATTCTCCACCGTTCATGCAACGAAGTCCGCATCTCTGACCAGCTGCAAAACAATTTTTCGTTTTAGGAGATTTACTCATAAAAGTATTTTCCGTTACATGAGCATCTACAATTACTAGTTTGTAGAATAATATTTCCCCAATTACAGGTTAAATATTCCGTAAATCTGCATTATAAGGAATAACAAAAGTGTTAAAAAGCATCTTTATAAAGTACTGAACTCGTTCTGCGATACGGAATAAGGCAAGTCGAACACTTTAATATTTTAACTTACTTCTGTATCTGGGTTCTGCTCCACAAGATGTCGCAATTGCACCATTTTGACAGATACATTTTTTAGGCTGAATGCACACACCGTCCCCGCATTGATTGGGATCACAAACAGCTGGAAAAAGTACATTTTATTTCATCACTTAAAGACGAAGAGAAAGCACTGTTTTATTTTGAGTGATATGGATACGCTTACAAATTTCTTTAAATTAAAATTTTAATTCTAAAAAAATTAATTAATCCTTTTTATTTCAACCTTTCCAAGATAAATTTGCTGATTTTTGACCAAACTGAATTAGTTGTGAAAAATGTTGTGAGCCCCTAGTTGCGAGTTTTTGTCTTATTTCTGTATGACAAGGTAATAAACAATACAAATATCCATGGTAGAGATATGACAAAAAGCAACCTAATCATATCACCGTGGGTGATTGGTAAAGTCTACGTAACAGGAGCTTTCTCCATCTCTCTTACCTTGAATACATTTGTTCGATCCTACTAACGTCGTCCATCCGGGGCAACAGAAACTTTGACCATTTTCTTTACAAACGTGGGGTCCGACCATTCTGGAATAAGAACAAAGATCCGGTTAATACTAGCATACCAAACAAGTCCTTGATCAAGCTGACATTGTGAATACATATAGGCAATATGCAATCCCTAAATCATTTATTAAAATGTTGCAATATTAGTGAACAATGCAATTACTAGATAATGTTTTTGTGGCGTCACACTGGTATATTGGGTCTTATTACGTGACAGTCATCAACGGGAATGGAATCTTACTTAGTTCGTCGCAGATTCTGAACATTGCTTCGATCAGGAACGATGGTTCAGAACTATCAAGGTGATCTCGTTCGAATTGTTGTTATATAACCTTATTTGGATGATTTACAAGTTTTTATGATTATGGCAAGACAACCAGATTGGTGAGTAGACCAGATATACACTTTAATCGCTAGATTGATATCCTTCTTAACAGAATTTTGTCTAGTGGCATTACTGCATTCCGACAAGGCGAGATCGGGTATTGGAAAAGTAGACTACATACAATTTTCAGTTAAAATAATGATTGTAATGATTTTGGTAGGCTGTGCAGTGCCGAAAATTTTAAAGTCAAAGAACCGAACTTCTCGCCTTGTGAAGGGATGCTAGGAATGTAACCAATTGATATTCCGAACAACAGGTATTCCTTTTTGCTAGATATTACCCTACTACAATCTGTTTATTTTAGTTCTGATTCTAAAGTAAATTAAAGAAATCCAATTGACTCTCAAGTTTGTTTTTAAATTTTTTTCGTTGCAACCCTGATACGGTGCATTCAAAGGGTCGGTTTCCCCAACATCGTATTTGCAATATTATAAAGCAAACTTGCCGACAAAATATGCTAAAATGAGTCGATGCAAGGGATAAAATTAGATCCGGTTTCCTAACAAGTATCGGAACCCAAAATATTGCACAAAGAACCATATTTAGAGCGCTGTGCTATTATCGAGCATATGCAACGACCAAGCTTTCCTTCCAGTATCGGCCCAAGCTAAAAAATGGTATGGCCTTTCAAATCATTGATGAGTGATACGTATGGACTTGGCGAAATTTCAAAGTTTAAAAATTAAAATCTGTTTTTTTGCAAAACAAGCCTTTGACTTCCGACAAACACCAGCTTTCAGACATGCTCGTGGGACATAGATAGGCTCATTGGGACCATTCATAATTTCATTGTAACGTTTATAATAATTGGCCTTTTTGACAAACATACTGCTGCGAGTTATTAGTCCTGTCAGACAAGTTTAATAATGAGCGTTGTGGGGTACATAATTTACATACAAGAAAAAGCATATAGCAACCAGCCAATCACACATAAGCGCGTGGATTAACTTTTCATTAATATGTTTCTATCTAGTGACTTGCTTGGGCCGGCGAAACGACTCATATTCCCAACCAAGTCTGGAACTCAACATAATAGCCTTAAGCGCGGTAAATGCTGTGGCCCAATGGCCCGGGTATATGATTGTGTACACGTGTACCTGCAGTAAGCAGAAACATTTTCATAAAGTTTGAATCAGCAACGATCTTGCCGATCATGAATTTTTGTGGCGCCAAAAAGGCAATCGATATGCAAAATACGTCATAATTCAAATTCAATTGAAACTCACGAACTTGGCGTGAGATAAGTGTCGCAGGTTACGTATCGTATGAATGCTATGAAAATTCTCATACTTTTAATTTTTGATAATCTTTTCACTTGCATAGTAACAATTTTTAAAAATCTACCATTTCCATAATAAAATTATATAAACCTTGACAGTGTCTAAGAAGTAATTGAAAAACTCTAAACATTTCATAACAACAGTAACATAAAATAACACCCTTTATATAACAGTGTATTTTCTGTGAGTTAATGGAAGTGTATGCCGCAGCCTAGACATTCGGCTCCACAGAAAGTGATACCTGTGCATTACAAAACGCATATCGGCATTTTATTCACGTTTCTCGCAATTGAGTTTTATTGCCTTGTACCTGCGTGTCATTATTGCTTCTGCGTATGTTCATAATATTGCAAATGGGAAACTGCGTCACTAAACTTGGCCGAAACACACCACATGTTACGAAATATTCTATTCTGTGCTGATTTTCCAAAATTTCAACAATTATAGAAGTGTGACGTATTCCAAGGTAGCTTTCCTATTTTCAAATTTTGCTTTAAATTACTCTAAATTTAAATTAGTGAATTTTTAGGATTTTGCATCTGATTCCAAAATATATTCATAGATTTTATTAACAAGGGCACTTTATTAACTTTAAATGCTTTAATAGCTATTGGCGGACATAAGTGCAACGAGACAATTCGAAATATCAGACACTTTGACTATATTTACATGTTCCACTTTCTGCTGATGAAATTTTATTTATTTGAAGTCTAGGGTTGCCAGACTTTTACAGCATACTTCCGAATGATACAAAAATAAACCGTCGATGAGTCAACACATTAAATTACATCCAACATTTAAGAAATCGAACACCTGGCAACCTTGTCTGTGACTAATTTCCTTTAAGACGTCTGCGGTTTTGCAAAATTATGATGGTACAATAGGGATTATCATTGTCGAAGATGTGTCGTTATTTTTAACGATAAATTTCAAGTTAATACATATTTTTACAGTGGCTATACGATTCCTTCAATAAGATTTGCTTCGCCCAAGATGAAATTCTCTACTCAGTCCTTCAAGTTGGTTTAAGTAAAAACAGGGAAAATCGGTGATTTTTTTGGATCATTTATAGTTTTATTCGCAAAGGATTTTTAATTGAGATATTCTGTAACGCCACCAAAGATACTAAAAAATTAGCATATAATCGAATACAGTCGCTAATAGTAAAAATGACCGATATTTAACATGCTATTGCCCGAGCTTGTAAATACTAGCACTATGGCATTGGATAAAAACGCGGCAATGATTTGAAATGCTCTAGATCTCGCAGAAAACTATCGGAAATTCTGCTGTAAAAGTTTTTACCAGACGACTTCCGCAAATGGTCTACTGTGAAAATTCCGCCAAAAATATTTCTTTCGCAAGATTGTAATTGCTTAGTATCCGAAATATAGTGAATGTGATTAATTTTGCTTCGCTTCGTAAACATTTAAAAAACAAGAAGTAATTCTGCATGAAACAAAAAAACCTAAAGTTTTAAAATGAGGTAAAACCAGAGCTCTCAAAATACAAATTAATAATCGTCTATTCCCAGCAGATTACTAACGTATTAACCGCTAAGCCGTTTGTTGGAAGTGTCGGCCCGCACCGCAATAGATCGTTTCTCCTAACCAGTCGGTTTCCTGGCGCGTTGATTAAAAGTCAGGTAAATATTTCGCAAAATCTCACACAATGAACCTTTTCAAAACATTTAATTATGCGTCTTAGTTAACGTCTTACGGTGTTTAAGCACACAAGATGTGTTGTTTATTTGTCAACAATCCTGCATTATTTGTAAATAGACAGGTATCAAGTGTATAAACAATCTATAGATGTCTCGATGGTCAGGCAAAGACTCTTTCACTTCGTAAAACAACGTCTTTCTGAAAGTTTGAATTCGAAATAAGATTACAGGGGAGTCTGTAATCCAATATACATCTATAACATCATTCTAAGTGACCATTATCTGCAGGCTAAATAGTTTTGAGGATTGTTAGTGCTAGTCTGGACTGGGCTATATTAAGTTTTGGGCCTTTCCCCATAGTTAAATCTCGTGCGCACGCATGCAAAAAAAAAAATCAGACAAATGACCCATACTTGGCACAAATCAAATTTCAATTTGTCCTATGCCCAAAGGTCAACAATGGCAGCCTGTTAACAAAGATTACAATCTAATGTGCCGATTTCCGAATTGGTTGAGTCGTTAGCTGGCCGCATAGAAGGTTTAAATTGTAATTATTTGATATCTTGTCATAAATCTCAAATATTCCGTCATTATTAAAGGGCCAAAAGGAAACCGTCAACCGTTTCTCTTTACCTTGTCGACCATAAAGAATTAGATTCATTGTGCTGCGTTGGATATGTTATGCTCGTGTGACAACATTCTCGTTCGAACATGGGGTGAAGATGTACAATTATCGCGATTCAAAATTTGACATTTAAATATTAACGATCGATGTCGAGTCGGGTTACAAAATACAAATGCTTTCATTTCATTATTATTGAACCTGGACTTGCCAAATAGTATCTGGTATTTACTCTAATTTTATTGCAATTTGAATTATTACAACGTTCTTTCGTTGTAACACTGCTAAACTGTAATATATTCAAAATGTTAGAATTGTGGTAATGGTACAATAATGGTTTTAATTTTTCCATAATGAATATTGGAAATACTCTCACCAATTCTCTGCATTCGATACATTCTAGTTAGCCGCTTATAACTTTATAAACCGATCTTTATTGATGGAAAGAGGACTCAGATTTTTGAGGAATTAATTATGTTCTAATGAAGCATCCAACACAAACTACATTCGCATAGTCAAGCATGTAATATTTGTTATTACACATTAACGCCAGCAAGTTACTGATTATTTTTCACATCGGGTGAAGTCATTTAGCACATCTAGAAAACAACAGAATGCGCTTGTTTCGTCATAAGAACTTAAATGTAGGTCAACCGTTACATCACAAACAAACACGATAAGCGACCAAACAATCGGTTATTTGATTTGGACTTATAATATGGCTAAATTGTATAATACGTTTATTAGTTTATCGTATAAATAGGCAGTAGTTTTCTTGTTTTGATTGCTTCTTATATAATATACACATCGCTTATTTTCAGAAAAAAAAAACGTGGCAGTTTGGTAAGAAGCAAACGTCCTCTCCCGCGCACTTTCTCTCAACAATTTTGTATGCGAGGAAGGGCTCGGGTGTCTTTTATCTTACCGATTTCCAGAGCCTACCGAATTTATTGAACCTTTGGCTATATCTCAATGCTAGGCAGGTATAAGCGACACAATGTGTGAATTAAACAAACTATGCGCCAGAGCCATCGTTTGCATTCAAAGAATAACTTTCTAAATTATCAAAAATTTCGGAAAATTTACTATTGTTTAGAATTCGGATTATCAATCTCAAATATCGACCTCAAATATATATCGGAGAAGAAAAGCTTTGTGATTGATTAACGAGTGGTTCATTGGTTAAAAATGCTAGGGCAAATCGTTCGGTGAAAAACCCGCAGACTCTTACGAAAATCTTGGTCTAACGAATAGCCTTGTTGACCCGACCCCGATAGGGTTGAAGTCCGGCTGTGTCTTTGTTGGATTTTGCTTAGAAAGCAGAATTTCTTAGTTTTAAATTTTGAAGGTTCAAAGTAAGTGCAAAAGTTCATCAGTGACGTTTTTATCAGTTTTTAAAACTCCTCGAATTCATTTTGGCTTGCTGATTTGCGATCAGGAATAATGCATTTAACAACAATTGAACGTATATTAACTTTTTTTTCGGTGACGTGATTTTTCTATGGTATGTAGTTATTCTTCATAATATGCCGATGATTGGCATAACCATACAGTATTCCCCTCCCACAATCGGAATACTGACGTATACAGATCGATAAAGTTCGATTTGATGATAAAAATCAAGTTAGTTGTACAGTTATTTACACAGCGCAATCGAGTACAGTCTCGGAAACGACAACAAGTCTATTCAGATGTTAAGAACCGTGTCGTGATGTCAACATTGGGTCTACTTATGAATATTGGGTTTCAGCCTGGGTGGCGCAATGTAAGAACAAGTTACGAACTTTTGACATTGCAAACTTATTCTACTTATTCTCATATCGAAGGTGTGCAACAAAGAAAGCGGCGGAACGTGCCCTTATCCGAATTAACAAACAGACAAAGCAGTTTAAAATAATTCAATAATAACTACGAACTATGCATTGACAGGTTGTTTTTGTTTTTCGAAACCACAAAGAGGTTATATAAACCCTGCTTACCAGGACCAAGAGTTCCAAGTGGTGAAATTCACATATCAGGTTTCGAATCGGTGTCATTTTATTGATAGTTTTCAGTTTCGAAACTTTGCGTAAACTTATCTTAACTATATTTTGCGGATCGAACTGGTGTGCTAGATTACAAAGTGTCGTACTCACAAAAAACATTCGATAGCTCTGATTACTTGCAACATCACAGCAGATTATTGCACCCAAGTGGTTGTTTGCGACTCTACCCCCAGAATGGAGTTTCGTTTAATGCGTTGTGGCCTTGCTGTGAGCTAATATTTACATTTATAAAAACAATGATAGCTTTTAAAGTTGGTACCCACAATTTTAAACAACACAAAACTTTGAACAAAGACCCAAATCATTCAAGGAAAGGATATTCAGCCATTAACTTATCAACGGATTGTTGATGCCACACAGAGCGTGCAATACAATGAAAACAACGTTCAAATTGATAGACACACGGACACATCGATAAGTGCACACCATCTACGGGTTATATTTGGCAAAAAATAAGTTTACCTAGAAATCTCAAGGAGACAAGTTTGACATTTCTTATAAAAACTTTGTTTTGCTTTCTCTCTGCAATGTCGATTTGTGATCTTACTTTACATTCGGACAGTATTTTTGTATTTTCATGAATTTAATTGTTGTTTTAGCACGCCTAGATCGTTTCACATAATTTAACATAAATTCGTAAATCGGTTTCCTCTATAAACGAGGTAAATAATAAAATCAAATGGAATTTGTGTGTTTTATTCATCAAAAATAAACATATTCTTGAAATTTAGTGGGACGTTTGGTGGTGATTGTATTGATAACATTTTCTCTATGAATATATTATAGGCGAAAAGCACTCGGTCGCAATCCATCCTGAACTACGTTGGTAAGACAAAACGCTACCAATATATGCCCGGTAATTGTTGCAGCGAGACTCCTGATTCATTCCAAGCTTTGCAACCATTTGGCGAATGAAAATTCTCTTTGTTGCAAGCTACTTTGAGATTATTTGACCCACTCACCCAAGGGTGCAGAGATAAAGTCAGAGCTATCAAGTTACGGAAATCAGTCTCCAATTTGAAGCCACTATTTGCATGGTTGAATGCAAATGCCGGGTGGTTGCGGTCGCTATTAGACACGGTTGACGATTTAAAGCCAACCTTAAGCCGAAAATTGCGAAATAAAAAGTGGAAAAAGTCAACCTTGTATGATATGACAGAACAGCTGATCTTTGTCGCACTAAGTTTAAAACTTATACATTAATGTCATATATTAACAATCACGTAGCACTTGAAACATATTAGATATGTTCATTACCGTTAGTAATAATCCTAAATTCTGTCTCCACAATTGATAATGCGGCTGAATATTTCCAAAACTTTTAGCTTGAATTGGTTTCTTTTCTTATTTTGTAAATTCGCACAAACAGCTGCAAATATTTTTATCTAAATGCCTCAGATCAAAATGAATGAAGTAAGAAACATTTCTACGGATATTGCTGAATGCAACAACTAATGTTTTCTACTGTTCTATGTTAGAAGATATTTCTGACAATTTAGTTTATACGAAATTCAAAACAATGCCGAGGAAAACGCGATTCAAAAATTACTATTTCTCTGTGTTGCTATAAAGAGGTAAAATGTATCCATACAGAAAATTAAAAAAAAATTAGATTAATCGCGAGATACAATGTCGTACAGAACACACGTATATTTAGTTATGAACATCACTACATATAATACGGCATTGAAAATATTTTTGCAGATTCCAGTCTGGTTAGAACTATTGAAAGATATGGTTTCAACAACAATGATGATATTGAACTCAAATAAACGTCAAAGCGAGGCAATTTTGCAAGAACGGGCAGGCAAAAATGCTATTCATAATTGAGCTATAATGATATATATAAAAGTCCCCCCTGTCCCTCCCCCCTCTATCAAAACAGAAAAACAAGTAAGTCCACAAAATATATATTTATCTCTCGCTATGTTTAGTTTCTCATGTGTCCCCTTTTGAAAATTACACTTCAAAAATGAAGTAACAAATTCGATACCCCCCCCCCCACACCAAGAATCAAAACTCACATATTTCCGTTTCTTCTTGGTCTAACGAGGTTCTGGGGTCTGCCGAATCCATAGTTTCTCCAGTGTTGAGGCACATGAAGTCTTCTGCTACGCATCTGCCCGATCGCGCCCACAAACAGGCAGGTGAACGTTAATACTAATAGTCCCCGCATCTTGAACCCAAAATTAGCTATGTTGTGCGTACTGGACGAATTCCTACGCAACTATGAATAAAAAATCTGAAAATGGGGACAAAATTAGGACGCATTTTTTCTTTTCCAAATTCTTGACGGGGGAAAAAATAATTGTGCTTGTTCAGGAATTTTGCAAAGAATGTTTAATATGGCAACCATGTAAGGCAGGCGTTATATTTACGGCTTTAAATCGTGTACCGTGCTGAGGGGTTCAATGATAATATACTATTGCCATATAAAAGATATAGTTGTTTTCAGTGAATTTGGCATAAGCATTATGGCGATATTTTACTTCGATCATGCTTGGCCTAGCATGATTCTCTACCATTCTATAAAAGAGAATATGAGAAGTTATACGCCATGCTTGAATAATCATCTCTCGAATCACAACTATAAAAAACGAGAGATTTTTTGCGAAGAATACAAGGCGAAAATTTCAGACATCCGGTTGTTCTGAGACGTCGGCAAACATTTTGATGCGGTTTCTTTTTATGGTCAAGCACTTCTCAACTTAATTTGCTGACTAAACAATAACACTAAAGAATTTGCATTGTGCAGAAAATGTACTATCGACATTTAACGCCTCACATTCTGTATTTACGATTGCATAAATAAGTGATTAATTTTTTTAAAGTATTGGGGAAGGAGTTATAATACGTCCCCATAAAGGGTAAAAGCATTTGAACATCCAACGCGTAATATCACAGTCCTGGTGCACATAACTACGCCAGTTATAAGCACCATTAAAGAATATTAATCCAAGGTCTATGACGATAGTATATAGCGGAATCGAGTGACTGCAACAATGTTGTGTTTTCTCATTGTAAATAGCCATCAAGTTTTCAAGCCTTTGATTCTCTCTGCGATTTTTTTTTTGTTTTCAATACATATTTCAGAGCTAGGCAAACTGATAGCTTGGTCCTGAGCCGGAGTGCCCGAGCGTATAAGTCAGTTCTCACCAGGGCTGCTTTAAATATTTTCAATATTTTTATTCCTGCATTCGTCTTATTAACCTTGGTGATATGTTGTAACTTGGTTCTGCATATGACCATAATGAACTTGATCTCAAGGGATCTGCTAATGGCCTCTAAGTTTGCTGTCTTTCAAACCTCTATTAAACTAAAAACAATTTTGAGATTCATCATTGAGCGTTTCTAATAAATATCCATTTTGCAGTCCCATGCTTGCAACGTCCCACCCTTTATCAATTAGTTTATGTCACCTCATTGAGTTTATTTGCATTTGACTGGTTAGCCCTCATTTTTACTAAAGGTAAATGAACTAAAATTACCATACTTGAATAAAGAGACTCGAAAACACCGGCTTTATATAGCGTTTTCACAAATTGAATTCTATAACTTACTGATCGAAGTCAATCAGACATTATGCTGTTCGCGTAGGATTTGAATATACATATTTATCCGCAGCATATTTTCATACTATGTTTTCCATTCATTTTTACGTTCAATTCCTCAGTTATAGTTTCGATGCCAAAAAATGCCGGGGGATTACTTGTTCGCTTGAGCGGAATCAGCGGTGCCTATTATGGGGATGATTGAACGAAAATTGGTCCCGACAAACAATCAATGCCGTATTTGCTAATCTTAGAACTCTAAGTATTGCAAATCGCCCAAAATAGACTCTCTAGTCCCGGAAATCAGTCTCCTTGCTGCAACAGGGCTTAGATCTATTTGGGAATAGGATTAATTGAGCAAAATTCACCGAGGTAAATCTTCGTAGTATCAGTAGATAGATTGGCCCGCATGACCGGAATTTGAAACAATTTCATTACAAAAGCTTACCGATAATGCTTGGCCGACTGCGCTAACAGTACGGTGATCGTACATTTGAACCCATGTACATTTGAACCCATACATTTTCACCCGTATATCCGCGGGTTCAATCTATATGAGGGTACTAAAATCCATGGGTTAGGGTTAGTATGGGATGCAGGTGTAATTGTCGTGGGTTCAAATGTACGTGGGTTCAAATGTAATGGAACCGTAGATAGATTGGCCCGCATGACCGGGATTTAAAACAATTTCATTACAAAAGCTTACCGATAATGCTTGGCCGACTGCGCTAACAGTACAGATAAAATATTATGCGTCTATTTGAACAAATAACACGAAATATGAATTTTCATCACATTACACTCTACAATGACCTTCGTCGTTGAGTCCCGCAGAGATTCAACGGCCCATAAAGTTCTGGAACCGACAAATTCACGCTGTGATAGTCGTTTGATCAAATCGCCAACGACCAAATGGAATTGCGAAGCGTGGGAACGACACATACTAAATGAGAGAAACCATTTAATGGAAATTTCATTGCAAGCAAACACTTTTAAAGACAGACAAACACAATTGTTGAATAACGAATCTAGGTTTGTAAGTAACAAGAACTTTAGTATGTTCATATTCTGATATATAACATTTAAGATATCGTCCTTCACTTCGCTGTGACCTCATGTGAAAAAACGTTTTAAAATTCGAACTCGCTTTTTCTACATCGAAATTAGCGATCACAAAGCGAGCGTGTTCTTACTCATTCGGGATAACCGTCGAGCTTGCTATCAGCCTTAAATTACTAAAATTCTCATGCGAACTGAATATGAAATCCTATTCTATGAGAATTACAATGCGTTGGAGAATCCAATCGATTTTATGATTCTGCTTCTCTCAACAATTTCTCACTACGATGGAGTTTTTGCCGATCCTGCACAACTAAATGCTCTCTTTGCAATCTGTCGCTTGTTTTAAAGACTAGCAGTGAATAAAGCAAACAAAGAAACGAAATTTTAACTAGAGCGTGAAAACGTAAAATTGTCGTCAAATGGAACGGCCATTACGGAAAGCTTTTATGACGAAACTATATTGTTCACATATTGTTTAAGCATGGAACACACATAAAACTAAAGTAGCAATCTGTGGGCCAAGTTTAAAAACGACGTCATCGAAAAGATCATCAATCTACAGTGATGTGGCATCTCGAAATGTTTGAACAAAAGCTTAATTGCAATTAACAATCGCTCATTGGTTAATTACACAATGCTAAGTCTTTTCGTTGTTTATTCGCGAATAATAAAGTAGCATAATGATGTAATAAAAGTAATTAATGCACAGCAATGAATATAGCCAGAATTTTAACCACTATCGGACCAGGGCCATGGCTGAGCGACGCATCAACGTGGATAAAATAGACAAATAAAGAATTTTGAACGATCAATATGGCGAAGCTCACCTTTAGTCAGAAGTTGCTAATGGGGTACATTACCACCTTGACCATAAAAATAGCATGGTTTATTTCCTTGCAATTTTGGGCATATTTGTGGGCACAACGAGGTAAAATTGCTGCTAAGATTTACTGTAAACAATGCGAATGATGTGTTACATTGTGTTTTGTCTGAGCCGTAATTCAACGAAAAATATCAGAGCAATTTGAAAAAAATTGCCCCATTTCAACCAAACTTTTTGTTCATGAATCCCTCATTTATTATTTGTGAAACAGATTTTACATAATGGACAAAATGCCTCTCACCTTCGATTCGATCAACCCTTTCGTGATATCGGGACTTCAGACTAATTTTATTTCTGTCCTAAAATGAGATTGTTTCAAATTCCACTTGCGTTTACTCACTTTCATTCAATACAAATCGCCAACGTTCATAAGCGAAGTAGAATCTGTTCATCAAACATCAAACTTGATATAGAAAATTTTATTTAGGTTTTGTGTTTCAGAGTTTCTCCCGGAGCAAGGCTTGACAAAATCAACCTCTGCTATGCAAGAGATTGCTTGTATTGAAAAGGACGATGAATTTCAGATCTTTTGTGTTTCATACACAATTAAATACAACCCAAATAAAGTGGTTTAAAACCTACACATTAATATATATTTGAATATCAATAAATGTTGTTATTTTTAACCAAAGCTTCTCAACTCAGCCTCTCATTTCCGATTCTTGATTGGACACGTCATCAACAAGGTATTTGTAAAACTGTTTTCGGAAATGGTTTCTACGTATTTATGACGTTTTTTGACCAACTTAGCGTCAAAACAAGGCATTTCATCAGGGTCCTATATGCACTTCATCACGTGTAATTACAAAATATTTACTAGTGGTAAATATCCAGCAGTAAAATCTCAATGCGAATGATTACGAAATCAATGTTGATTCAAAATTGATTTATCAAAACATTAATATTTTCAAATTGAACTAATTGCCAAACACCAGTTAGAACTGCCTAAATCGATGATATACAAATGTCATTCCCATTTTTGCCAATGTAGAGATAGATAGGTCTAGGAATATTCAAATTGGTGAGATTTCTTAGTTCGCTTAATTAGAGTTGAAGACTCGAGATGAAATTCCACATGAAAAAAAGTAGAATTAAAGGCTTTTTTATTATCAGACTCGCATTTTGCGGGTGCTTACTCTTATCGAGCTCTTATACTCTTATAAAAAGACTACATAAATATTTGTTAACTTTTCTTTGCACAATTGCAGAAACATTGTAGTAATAAGTGCATGAATGAGAAACAACTAACGTTATGAAAGCTACAAAAATATTAACCGCATTTCTCCCTCTATAATATATCATTCAAATATAATTTTGGACTTTGCGTTTTTATATCCAACATTAGCTAAAATAACATTTATTGGACTCATGGCTGCACAGAGACGTGTTATCAAGTCCTATTTAGATATCCTACTAGAACAAAGTTCCACGATAGTTTCTCTGCCAAGCGACAATGAAATTCTAGATCCACGGCAATCCTAGTCATTTTCTTCACACGTATTTTAATATCCATCAAATTTTAGGTTGTCTCGACAGCTTTGTCGGTTTTTGTAAATTGAGACACATCATTATCAATTTTGGAATTTCAAATCTAGGAAACGATCCAGACGACAAATGTAAGTTGTGGTTTCTTGACATTTACGTTCCGACATGATTTGTAATGAGGTTGATACGAAAGAAATTATAACTGAAAAAGTATACGGAATGGTTCAAAGCTTCAAATATTCCTTTGAACTACTCGTTTTTATTCTGGCTCGGATATACCAGGGAAAAACTGAATACATATTGTTATCCATGCCGCTAAAACATGTTTATATTTTTGTGATAATATTGTATTCTGTGGTAATTGCCTCCAAACTCGAGCTTGATCTGGCATGTACTATTCTATCAGGCGTAAAACATGGCGATTTTTCTCCGAGAATGGAATAAGATTTTCATATTTATTAGAGATACGAAAGTCAATAAGACGGCTTCATCACAGTGGAATGTATTTCGGGCATTGAATTTGATCAATATACTATACAGCTTCACGAATCGTCATAAAAGGTAATCTGTGTAATTATAGGATTTCGGTACTAATATGTTAACAAATTATACTGTTATTGCTCCACCGCTAACTTTCTTATTTTTTTCTTCGATTCCATTCACCTTAGGCGAAATAAAACAAGGGTTGAGCAATAACCTAACTTGGCGTATAAAACGGATCAGAGAATTATTGGCGGAACAGTAACAGGATGGTAACAAGATTTCTCGTTTCAATCACATACATTCTAGATTCTAGAACAACCCATTAACGGTTTCCTTGGCCAGACTTATATCGTGGGTCTCAGATAATGAAATTCTGTGTTAAGATAATTTTACAACTATTTTTCAAAATCCAAAAATGTATTAAAATTATTTATACCAAAACGTACTTCACGGTAATATAAGTCATGATTTTGAAATCGTCTAAAAAAGTATAATGTCAGCTGAAACGAAAAAAAAAGAAAGCGACAAAATTGATTTGAACCCACACTAGTCAAAGAAATATACCCGGGTTTGACAGACTCAAAAGCTTTGAATATGTTCTTGTCACACGGAGAAACCGCGATAGCACTTCTCTCAATTGAAGATCTATCTGACGCTGCTATCGGGCTTGTTCTACCACGGGGGGCAGAACGGCATTACAAGTTGCAATTATGAAGTCATAGTCTTTTACGGTCTAATATTTTAATGTTTTCGTTTGCGATCCCAGTTCTGAACTGTTGTTTTATATAAAAAAAAAAACTCATTTGTGCGATTTTAGGTGACTAAATTTTGCCCCATAAAACAAGGAAGTTCGGCCAAAATCAATTTTTCGAACAAAATCAAAAGAAACCGACAATCTCAATAAAATCTTCAAAAAGGGTAAACTGAAGCCTTTTCAAAGTGATGGTAGACCCATACAGACATAAAAAAAAACGAAATACACAATACACGTGGGTTGTCATTAATACATTTAGCTGGCTGTTAGCCCTAAAGATTGCAATCTTCTAAGATACACGCGCCCAGCTAGCCTTACTTGTCTATGGACTTGTCCAGAGAAAAGATATGAAAAAGCAATACTCAATTAAATAAAAGGAAGCCAGCAAAAGGTATAAGGCATTTCGTTTATCGAAAAGTTCGGCACACACATGATGTTCATCTACAAATATCAAACAAATGCCTTGGCATTTGCACGGCATTGGTTGCAATTTTGAGGTGATAAGGGATATTGAAGTTATTTTTGCAACGAAAATGTGTTTTTGTCTGAACGAAGGCGTTGACTCAGAGGGTAGACCTACAGGCGCATAATTCGCGCCATTATAGTTTCCTGTACAACTCAAACAAGGTAATATTGAGCCATTCAAGCGAACAGACGGAAACCATTGTCGGGTCTTGCTGGAAGGCCTCGCTAAGCAGCAGCCCCATTTGTACTAGGTCGAGTGTGGGACAGTCATGAAACAAATTAAAAAACAACTTTTATCTTTGGCCATTGCTGATATTTTATCAAGTTTTACAGGGGGCTTATTTGTACAAATGCCCTTTTGTTTTCGTCGAATTATCAATTTAGAACTGATCAGACTTGGGCCGTTAACAAAAGTTACTTTTTATGCATCGCCCATGCATGGTTGTCACATCAGCTTAGCGCTTTTCTTCGAATCCTAAAGCTTTTAAACAATTGAAATATGAATATTCAGGCCATTTATGTTCAAATTCAAAATATTCCTTAAATTAACTAACAGATTTTTAGGGGACATTCTCCAAATATTGCAGGATTGCCGTGATTGTGAAATATTTAAATTCTTCCACCTGTGAGATTTCTAAGAAAAAGTGTTCGTGAACGCGAATATTAAAAAAATGCAATTTATTGCGAAATCTCTAAGACTTGTGAATGCAGATTGCATGCAAGGTTGGATCAAATGTTAGATCAAAGGAGCCACCAGCGACGCCAACGAGGTTTGTTCCTCGATTTCAAACTGACAAATGGAGCAATTTTTTTTTTGTTGAAATCGAGCATCTTTTTTCGATGACGGGAAAAATCTGTTCTTCAAACTCAAACTGACCAAATTTTGTTTTGTAATTATTGATTGTAACTATTGATCAGTCAATGGACAATTTTTGTTGGGAGAATGTATTATTTATCTCTATAAATGTCATCAACACAAATACCTTAACACAAAACCTAAACAAATACCTGAATTCTGATTGGAATTGATACCAACATGAAGCTTTTATACGCTCAGCCAGCCATTGTAACGAGCACGGTTTATATATTTATTCACGGTCATTGCAAAATATAAAACTTTTTTTTACATATTAGTGGATGTTTGTACATAGTCTTGTTCGAGGTGAAGGGGTGTAAAAACGCCATATACAATTAAAAAAGCAAGCGAGGCCCAGGTTCATCGGCTTTTTTCATCATGACTCCACTGAAGTGCTCTACTATTATTGACGGATATCTTGACCGCCGTATCTGGGTCGACAGTCTGGCTATGAAAGTGAATAATAACACTCAAAAAGCCTTTTAATAAAAAAAAATTACTTCAAGCAAGGTCATGTACACTTAATCAGAGGTAAAAACATCCCCGATCAAGTTATGGCCGAAAAGTATTTGTTAGTAAATACCTATTACTGCGATGCTTGAAGCAGTCCAGGCTGATACGATCAGGAAACAGATATGGCGAAGTGAAGTTCGCATATCTAGAGTTCCTGGAAAAATGTGAAATATGTTTGTCCGTGCTTCATACAATTCCATTCTTAATCACGTGGGTCTGTCCGTTTGATAAATTGGTTCGAACCGAGCACTTTGTAGTTGAATATTTAAGTGTTAATTAAGCAAACAACGCAGATAAAGTATCAGCGAAACGGCTTACCAGAGACATTCCTCGAGTTTATGCACTGCAGAATGATAAATGACTTTGGGATAATAGGCCGCAATAGTTTACAATGATTTTACACTGCTTTAAAATAAGCTTTCCATTTTTTATGGATATTCACTCATAGCCAGAACACCGAGAATGGAATGAAATCGTCAAAAATTAAGCAAGCAGTCATCACATATTGGCTAGCACGAAACTCCAGAAAAAGTCGAGTCAACACGGCTAATAGCAGAGGCGGATTGGGGTGACTGCAACTTTTGCGACCGGAACGGGGCCAACACTTCGACTGGCTCTCACTGATTATAGGTGATGATTATGAAATTAAAACATTCAAAATAATGTGCAGGTCAGCTGCCTCGTAGCTGTTTCCCCGACCGTATTGACGCTACCCCATTACCTAACTACCTCAAGTCTCGCGTCGATCGGTATTTACTAACGCGCAATTCCACGCTATATTCATTATAGATCATAGATCAGTGGTTTATAACCTTCGCGCGTCTTCCGAAATTTTTAGCTATTGTGTAGAACCCCATCGCATTAAACAATTATACCTAAAAGCGCAATCAGATCTTCAAGAATCAGAATTTTCATCTCATAGTCCTGAACCTCCGAAACAGATCTACTGAACCCCAGGGGTTCTTTTTAACCCCTGTTAAAACAAACACTGTTACAGATAGTCTCAGTAGCTTTTGGCATTTTAGTGGTCCCCAGTATCTTCGCTCCGAGATCAATCTCTCTGATTTTTGAGTGAGTGACCTTGCTTTTAAGCAAATATTCTTAAAAATGTATTTGATGTAACTAAATATTTTTAACAATACCTGTAAATGTGGCAAATGATGGAAGAAGCTTCCCCCTCATCGAACTGATGGAGTAAGTATTACTCGTGGTCAACAATTCACGAAGATATATTGCACAAATAAAAAGTTATTAGCACCAAGCGTGTCCGGTGATGAAAACAGAATTTTGAGGATGTGCAGCATGGCGTGGTTGTGCGCAAGGCTCGTAAAGTATAGTTTCTTTAATCGTAAGTAATTTTATATTTAGCAAAGTAAAGTCTCAAACTTCATTTATTGTCCTTATCCCTACCCAGCTGTGCCCCGCGCAATCAATAGTTAAGACCGGTCCTGACCTAAACTACTAGATTGGTAATGAGTGTGTGCACCGTATCCCTTCTCAGTGAAACCTGAATTATTATCACGTTTGGCAAAGAGTATGTGAAATTACTCTTGTTTCCTCTACTATTTATTGAAGCACTCTCTATGCCAACAGTTTCTAAACGCTTCGATATATTCCAGATAGAATTGTGATGTAAAATAAGATTGGAGTTATCTAAACCGAGATCTTCATCTTGTGTTACCACCTTTCATGACCTATTGACGATTAATCCAGTTCCATTGCAGATAGGCTTTTCTGTAATGTAAACAATGTCTCGATAAGAAAGGCAGGGCAGGCTCCTCATTACGTTAGATCAAGTGAACAATAAGCATACAAATGATAAAAGATACGTCAGCAGATAACTTACTGACGGTAGGTAATCAAATGATTACACTGTTAACAATTTCATCAAAATAATCCTGATACAGTCAAGATGCCAACCAAGGGCAAATGAGTAGGAGTTTGACATGTGATGGTGATAATCGAAGTGAAAGAAAAGTAGATGGATGGAGTAGATTGAAATTTCTTGTCAATCCGGAGTCGGAATTGGAGCCGGAGGTGTGAAGTCTATCCAAATCCAATTTTTTTTTATTGTATTTTTATAAAATAAAACAATATTATAATAAACAATATTAACCAATTAAAACAATACTGAAATAAACAATATTAAACGATATCAATATATGCACAAAAGTAACTTGTCATAATGTACATTATTGCAAAAAAAACATTATTAATCACTACAAACACAGAAATAAAACGTAAGTTATCGTAATGAACGACGTTGTTTGTTTTTTTAAATAATATTGCAGTATAATAACATACAATTAATAGACATGTGAAATAATAGCTTTACTCACGTGCATTTAATACCACATTTATTCTATATTTTAAATGCCAAGAAGTCCCCTTTTTTTCTATGTTTGTGTATTTTTCCTTTTTTTCTGAGCTAATATTTTTTCATTCTATTCTATAATGTCATAAAATTTTAAAAAATTCTCGAACTTTGGCCTTCTTTTACCAATTTTACTTTTGTAGAGATAAAATCGACCAGCAAGCAAAACACAATTACAAATCACGTCAAAGAAATTCCTACAATATCCCAAAAAACATTCAATTTTGGTAAAAGCGAAATTAATTCCACTTTTACATACATCCATTGGTTCAATTGCTCTCAGAATATTGACGAGTAATTACATTCATAAAATAGGTCATTAACATTCTCAACTTGTATATTACAGAAGTCACACAGATTAGATACTACTAAATTTAATCCATATAGTACATTATTCAAAACAATTGCCCTATGAAACAAGTTGATGTGAAAAGATCGGAGTTTGGTTTTAATAGTAGAGAAATATACATTGGTATAGCATTTGTTCCATTCAAAGGTGGAATAAACATTCAAATCAAAAGTCTACTTTTCTCTAGATTTTATTGGCAAAACGAATTGTTTGTTATTTTAATCGAAAATAAATTTCTTTGTTGCAGTTCTTTTGCATAATATCAGTAATAAATGAATCTATATTCATGTTATAAAGAGTGACATTGCTAAGGTTATCCGTCCATTCATCTAGGATACAACCAATCAGTTGATAATATTCTGTATACTCTGATGCACTATATTAAATTCCATATTTTTGACACAATTCAAAATATGTAAATAAATTATTACCATTTGCTAAATGGTTAAATAATTCAACTCCTTCGGAATACCACGAATGAATAAAAAACGGGTTTTTCCTATAAACAATCTTTTATCAAGACAATTCAAATTACAATCAAATAAAGATTTCTCGCAAAAATATCAATTTTTTGAAACATTTCTCCGAGAGCAAAATGGAATATTTTTTCCAAATAAGAATTCCAATTTAATCCACCTTTGAGCAAAGGTAACAATATATCACCTAAATAATCCAGTTCTATCTGTTTTCAAGAGTGAAATTTATCATCTGTTATCAAAGTTTTAAGCCATTTGATTTTTTGTGCAACACAAAAATTGTGCACATTAATCATATTCATTCCTCGCTTTTGTATCACTCCAATCATTGTCTTTCTTTTGACCCTCTCCCAATTCAAACCCCATATAAAATTGTAAATAAGGTGATCGACCGATTTCAAAAATGTCTGTGGTAAGTCCACGGGTAATACACTGAAAAAATATACAAGTTGTGAAAGAATAAAACATTTTACTATGCAAATTTTTCCAAGTATAGTCAAGTTTTTCATCTTTCAACTTTTCAAAATATTTTTGATTTCATCTAGTATCTGTGGGAAAGTTTTCTCGACCAATAACTTAATATTATAGGTAAAAACAATTCCCAAAAATTTTATACTTTGACTTGTGGTAAAATTAACATTCCCACAAGACAGTGTTTTGGGATTAGATATGCTGCCAATTGACATCATTTGGGTTTTCAACATGTTTACTTCGCAACCAGATATTTTCCTAAATTTTGATAATGTTTCATAGAGTGCATTTAAACTTTCTTGAGATCCATCTGTTATCACAGTGCCATCATCTGCTAGCACAGTCAATTTGCCTCTGTTTATCTTGAAATTTTTTGATAAAAATTTTTTATTGATAACACAATTTTTGGAGTTTTTATATAGTACTTTTATCTAATGTACAAATTTTTTATTAAATCCGAAAAGTCTTAGAACTGACTCAAACATGTAGTCCCAGGACACGCTGTCGTATGCTTTGCATATATCCAGACTGATTATAGCACCTGGGATATTTTCATATTGAGCTATGTCAATCACATCAGTTAATAATCCTAAGTTATCTTCAATATATCTCCCTTTGATAAAGCCGTCTGATTTGCGTTTATTAAATCATCAATCACTTCATCTAATTGATTTTTCAATGTCCTACTTAAAATTTTATAATCCGCATTCAATAAGCTGATGAGACTGTAATTTTTTAGAATGTTTTCTTCTTCATCTTTCTTTAGTGCCAAAGTTATCACACCAGTAATTTGAGTGTCGCTCAGTTTTCCAGATTGGAATGAGTGCATATAACTTGCTATTAAAGTTTTTTTTTTTTAATTCCGACCAAAATGTTTTTATAAAATTTACTAGGTAGTCCATCCAATCCTGGAATTTTAATATTATTCATGTCATTAACGCTTTACACACTTTGCCTTCAGTTATTTCTTCATTACACAATTCATTATCAATTTCTAATTTTGGAATACTTATGGTTTGTTTTATACAGTTCAGTACTTCTGTCGAATTCTAAATAGAGTTTGGCATAGTAATCTTGGATTTCTTTAAGTATTTCACTTTGGTCCGTAATCATTTTATCGTTCTTTTTCAAGATTGTCACATGGAATTTTTTTATTTGTCTTTTTTCAAGGTTTAAAAAATTGTACTAGTAACAACTTGCCTACAGACTTTCGCTCCCTCTGGCGGAAATATCAATAATGATCAAAAATGCTGAATGAAGTATAAACTTCATAAAAATGTTCAAGACATTCAGGAGGTGTTTCAAGTGAAGTTTTACTTATGCCAATAGTGGAAACGTGCCAAAAATTTACTTTCAAGTAAAAAGATAAATAATGGAACCCGGGATAAAACTCGTGTTTCTTCTTCATATTGTAAATTTGGATAAATACTGCAAAAAAATAGCTGACCTGAAATTCAGGTAAACTATGGTAAAAGACATTGGTCGACCGGTACAGGACGTGCTGAAATCGTTATGAAATAAAGTGCGTCCCTAAGTTAGATTGTAAATTTGAAAAACTACTGCAATATGGCAGAACTGATATGAAACATAGGTAAACTAAAGTAAGAGACATGTGTCGACCGAGAGCCGCACACGGAACTAACGCTTGAAATGCAACAACGCTAACCGTTACACCACCAACGCGTGCGATCACCGTGTTCCTGATCTCGATGTAAAATACCGCATGTTATCCGTAAGATTGTAAATTTGAAAAATTGCTGCAATAAGTTAGATAATCTAAAATTTAGGCAAATTATGATAGGAGACGTCGCCAAGCATGAGTCGAACCAGGTACGGTACGTTAACTGCAGTAAGGCAACTGAACTGGAATTTCGGGTAAACTAGGATGAGATACATGCGTCGACCTGGAACCGCTGCTTGGAAGGCAACAATGCTAACCGTTACACCATCGACGCGGACTAATCGATTTATACTCATCCCGCTGTTAAATAACTTTTGTTTCTTATTCGAACTGTAAATATGAAATGTTACTGCAATCAGGCAGTTGAACCGAAATTTAGGAAAGAGAAATGCGTCGACCGGGAGTCGAACCCGGAACTATTGCTTTGAAGGCAACAATGCTATCTGTTACACCATCGACGATGACGATTCTCGTCATGCTCATCCCTCTGTAAAATACCTTCAGTTAAATATTTAAACTGTAAATCTGAAAAGTTACTGCAATAGGCAACTTAACTGGAATTTTGGTAAAGTAGATTAAGAGACATGCGTCGTCCGGGAGTCGAACCCGGAAATATTGCTTGGAAGGCAACAATGCTAACTTTTTTGTTTTTATGCACTTTTATTCAATAACATGTACATTTGCCAGTAACCCTGGCCTCCCCCGCGCAGGGGGGCAAAAACGGTATTTATGAATAAATACAAATAAGAATTTAACCTTAACAAAAATGAAATTGAACATGTAAAGAATAACAAGTCATTATAAAGAATGAGTACGGCTTATCTAACTGAGCCAGCCCCCCTCAAAGAATATAGGAAAGAAAATCGAAAGCAAAAATAACAAATATAAAGTGGTGGCGAGGGGCTGGCAAACTCGGCGATGGGTTCTAAACATGGAAAAATCTAACTGAATTATATTTACCGCTCGCCTTTTCCTGTCAACCGGGGTGAAATTCTGAATCAATAATAAGGAAAAGTTTGAAAAATGATCAGATAAAAAAAAAAAAAACGAACGAACCAATAAACCGTGGAAAAGTGCGCAATAACTGCAAATTAAAATTGGGATAACTAAGGCAAGCGGTATACACTAATATATATATATGGCATCTAAGTTGGACAAAGCCCATCGCCGAGCGTGAGTTTGTGCAGGCAAGTGGTGGGGAAAAGGTGCAATACAAACAAGATAATCCGAGTAAATGGCTCAAGGGCTCAAACTATCTCGAGAAACTACTAGTGGGAATCAAAAGGGTTAATGGGACAACGAAACACACACGCAAGCTCGCAATCACACAAATACAAAACAAAGGGAAGAAGATAATAAAACAGTGTCAGAAAAGAGGGTGCAGTAAGATTAGCCGACACTGTCAGAAAGTCCGCACCAGGCCCTCCAGACGCGATGGGATCCTCGAATGACGTTCCTAACGCAGTTACGGGAGACCGCCGCAGCACCACCTCCGGTCACACCCAAAGCACGAAGAACAGTCTGGTTTCCAACGGCATAACTGCCGAGAGAACCAACCACAAATACATGGAACTCCACGATTTTGCCAGAGGCGAGAGCAATGGAGCGACATAACTTTTCATACTTTGAGTGCTTCCGACGGGCCGCGTCATCTATAGCGTCCTCACCGTTGTCGAATGGGCACGCCACATCGAGTACTACGACCCGATTTGTTCCAATTTCCTCGAGAATCAAATCGGGCCGCAGCATCTCAGCTGTTCTAGCGGCGTGCTCCCGACAAACTACGTCGACTTCGCACCTAGAAAACCTGGCTGGAGGTAGGTGATCCAAGATCTCTTTTTGCACCGAATCATGCCGCTCCTTGATGATATTCATGACCGGACGACAGTGATTCAGCACATGAGGAAGAGTCTCGTTTGCGTATCCACACTTACTACAAGTCATCCGTGGTTCCGCATATGCCGTAAACCGTCTACGAACGGATCGCAGCGACAGAAGATTCAATTGAGCTTTCAAAACCCACGAAATCTAAAACTGAGCGAGAGAGACAGACGTGAGGAGAAAGTGGTTAGAGCAACCGAACCGGGAATGACAGGAAATTGTCTTCCCCCGGTCCCGAAGCTCGCCCCACCGCCTCAACCAACGGGTGTTGGACACGTGGTGTAACACCCGAGTTATCTTCTTGCCGCTCTCGATCAGGAGATTGTTAGTGGTGATCGTGAAGTTCCCCACCGAGGAGACAGCCCAGCAAAGACCGATACGGCGACCCATAGGGCGCAGTTGGCCCCACAGATCACCACTAGGGCCAATGCGCCGCTTATCTGGCTCACAAGAGTTATCACGATTGAGAAAGTCGATTACTAGGGCCTGCGTCGCTTCCTGGACTCGATAAAACCTTGCCACAACCTCGCCCAGCCGAGCACGAGCAACCGAACGGACCATAGAGTCGGGAGAATTCAAAGTTTTGAACGCATGGGTGACCCGAAATATGTCCACTTTGAGGGCAACATTCGGGACGCCCAGACCCCCCACCACAGCCGAGGAATGAAAAAACGGCTGACAGGTACGGACTGGTAACCGAAAAACGGTCCGCATTAGACAACGATTGCTCGCGTCCAGCCGCTCGAGGTCGCGCCGACGAAAATACCGTATCCGTAATTGAAAGAAGAGCTTAGGTAGAACAAATCTCTTCAGCGCCAACAGTTTTTGAAACGGAGTGAGCTCAGAAGCAAAGAGCCTCCGATTGTAAATTAAAATTTGGTTCAAAAAGTCACTCTGTCCGACGATCCGGTATCCCATATTCTTGCCAGGGTACCTCCAGAAGTCATCTCGACCGAGAACAGCAACATCATCACCATTGAGATGAAAAGGCTCACTGTCCGCGACCATCGTGCCCCCCGACCGAACCAATGCAAGAACACGACATTTGGATGGTTTGAATTGCATACCGGACCATCGCGTAAACTCTTCACATATTGAGAGTTGCGCCTCTAACTGTTGCCGCGACGACGCACACAGAGCAGAATCGTCTGCGTAGCCCTGGCCGTTGACGGTCACATCCGGCGCACATCGTAACTGGTAACCGACGCCCGACAAACCCCCGACGTCCCGGAGAAGAACTTCCATGACCATATTGAAAATGATTGCCGAGAGAGGGCATCCTTGACGGACTCCTCTACCAGATAGAATAGGGGACGTGTTACCATCCATAGTTTGAATGGTGAACACGTTATCCCTGTAAACGTCAGCAATCGTTTCCAACATGTAACCCGGTGCACCAAAATGTCGTAGGACTTCGAGAATGGCACCATGCCTTACCGACCCGAAAGCATTACGGATGTCAAGCCACGCTACATAAAGATTACGCTTATGTTTCTTGGCATCCGCAATGACCGAATCAAGCAAGACGCCTTCGGAAGGAACGAAGCCCTTCTGTTCCGGGTAAATTACTTTCCCCCTAGCTGCCCAAGACTGAAGACGACGTGCAATCAAGGCTGCATAGATTTTATACAGCGTGCGGCGGATTGCGATGGGTCTCCAGTCCCGACGTCATTCATATTGCCCTTCAGGTCCTTAGGAATAGGGATTATCCTAGAGGAACGCCATGAACTTAAAATACGCCGGGAACTCCTGCAGATTTCGAAGAGCTTGGAGAGAATGTCACCCCGTTGGTCGAGGCTATTCCAAAATCCAAAGGAGAGCCCATCTGGTCCCGGGGAAGTGCCAGTTTTTAAATCCCGCAAGACCGAAAGAACTTCCGCCGCACTGACAGCCACGTCCTCATCTACCACCACGTTATCGTGGTGGTAAGCGCTCTGGGAAATCCACGAAGGCATCGTCCAGTCACCATCCACGTGCGGAGCCGAATCAGTGCAATATTTCTCCTCCGGTATTGAGGATGAAATAGAGCACCGCAGATCACCAAGGAAATCTTCAATTGGTTTGATTTAGCCCGTTTCTGGGATGAACGTGAATAACGGTTTGGGGGCCGGCGTCCGGCATTCTGGAGATCAGAGGCACGGGTAGACCAAAGTTCAAACTGCCCCTCGAGATGGACGAACGCCTCGTCTGGTGAGGACATCCAGATAGATTCATCCACCAAGCGGGACAGTTTTTGACGCAGCTCCTCCAGGTTAAGAACACCCAAAAAAACCGCACCCTCCTGAGGAGATGAACTCTGGCGATCATCCGGCGCAGAAATCAAGCTGTGATGTGTCATGGTTAGCGTGGGGGTAGGAGTGGCTGCATTAGTAATTTTTGCAACCACAGGAAGATCAGGAATATGGGTAACCACGGGCTCAGGCTCAACCACGAGAATAGGTGAGGTCGGGCCCGAGACCGCAGATACGACAACATCAGATCTTGAGTGACCTAGTCCGTTAAAATCCCGGCCAACAGGACCGGAATTTTTCGCCGACTCCCCGATCTCAATTACTCGCTCAGGGCTTTGGGGCGGTGGGGTAACTACAGTGAATAAGTGTGGATCAGGTTCGGGTCGGGGAGAAGCTTCGTCCCATGCCGTACGCAGCCACGAGAACAACGACTGCTTCTCGCAGTCCCTATTGACATATCGGCGCACGGGCCTGGAGGCGCGTTTAGGCGGAAATTCCTTTATTGGAGGTCGGATTTGACCTAGGGGAGGAGTCTTTACGGCCATAGGAAGGGGAAGAGGTTTTATTTTACGGGGAGGAGGTTCTGGTGTAGCCAGCTTCAGTGGGTTTTGCCTTTGAGAATCGGGCGAAGATGAAGAGGAAGCATAAAAGGTGACAGATTTTTTCTTACGGTTTAAATTTGGAGGTAGAATTAGTTTTTGAATCCGGGGAGGATAAAGATGGGGTGGTGTTTTTAGAATTTGAGAAATATAAATTATTGGTTTAGGTAAGGATGAAGAAGCGGGAGAGGTAGGGGGAGGGGAGCCTGGAAAAGAAGTTGCGGCAGAAGATAAGGAAATGCTAGATGCAAATTGCTCCGGTATGGGAGGAACAAGAGAACTCGATGATCGAGCTGAGGGGCCCGACTCGGCTGACGAGAACCCTAAGATTGGAACAGGTGACAATCGGAGAAGGGTACGGGAACCCGATTGCTCGAGTGGCGAGAGAGAGCACCCCGGGCGGCAGGCAATCCAGTGGGATTTTACAGGTATGAGGTTTTTTTGGTCCCTGCATTTCCACCTAGAACACCTGCCGCACACCGGATCCAGCGAAAGTTTTGCTCGCGGAAGCCTGTGTACATTCAGGAAATGTCTATTGTATATAAGAGGAAGGGGGGTTTAGCAGTAGTAATAAGAATCCCCACTCCAAACTCGCCATCCGGGGGAACAGTTTTTCCCTTATGTACACGTCTAAAATGGGACTTACCCTGTACAAGAGAATTAAAATCGAGTGAGCAAATGGGACACACGATCCGTGGACGAGACATTCCTTTCCCCTTGCATCGGTTCAAATAACGGGTCAAAAAATTTTGCGGGGAGGTTGAATTATAATTCTCGCAACGAGTGCAAAAAAAGTTTATTATTTCATGACGCCGGTGCATAATGTTCCAGTGCTTTAATAAAAGGGTCGGGGATGCTAATTTAAGTTTACAAGATTTAAAGGGGCAAGAATATTCGCCCACGGATCGCTTACCTACGAGAACAGTGGCATAGAAGGGCGGATCAGAAGTTACACCACTTGCCATGCCTAATCGGGATAATAGTAAAATAAAAACAAACAATCGGGAATAGAGCAATACGAACAGATAACTGATCTAAACTAAACTGCCTAATAATAACAATTGCCAAACGGCAAATCAGTCCAGCGCTAATAATGCGCACAAAGAATCTACAGAACTCATATTTAGCTTTCCCTGAGGGACCATCAAATGCCGAAAACCTTGACTGCTGATTAGCTATTGGGGGGATTAGCGATCTTCAGATTCCTATTAAAGTTGAGCGCCAGCAGGCGCAGAATTCGACCTTCGAAGCTCCCTCGATGTTCGCCCAAAGCGATGAGTTGCACAGCGCTGCCGGGGGAAAGAAGTTGAAAATTCCCAGGATGGCCCCCCGGCACGCTTCCGATGCTCACAACTTCCACTCTGTGGAGGGTTCACTTCCAGGGCTAAAGATGTAACTTTGTCGTCGGCATCAACTGCTGGTATTCAAAACATAGATAGTGTTTCATATGTCCTACCAGCAGTTGTATTATTGATGTTACACAGCCGATGGCAACCCAGGGAGACTTTGTTCTTCTTAAGACGATTCTTCTAGCTCTTTGTCGTTGGGCTGCAAACGGTGCTGTCGGCAACAATACTAACTGTTACACCATCAACGCGGACGATTCACATCATGCTCATCCCTCTGTTAAATAACTTCTGTTACTTATTTAAACTGTAAATCTGAAAAGTTAATGCAATAGGCAGCTGGACTGGGATTTAGGTAAATTAGGGTAAGAGACATGCGTCGACCGGGAGTCGAACCCGGAACTATTGCTTGGAAGACAACAATGCTAATCGTTTTACCATCGACGCGAACGATTCATGTCATTCTCATCCCGCTGTTAAATAACTTGTATTTAATAATTAAAGTGTAAGTTTGAAAAGTCACTCTAGTAAGGCAAGCTGAACGAGAATTTAGGTAAACTAGGGTAAGAGACATGCGTCGACCGGGAGTCGAACCCGGAACTATTGCTTGGAAGGCAACAATGCTAACCGTTACACCATCGACGGGGACGATTCCCGTCATGCTCATCCCTCTGTAAAATAACTTCTGTTACTTATTTAAACTGTAAATCTGAAAAGTTAATGCAATAGGCAGCTGGACTGGGATTTAAGTAAACTAGGGTAAGAGACATGCGTCGACCGGGAGTCGAACCCGGAACTATTGCATGGAAGGCAACAATGCTAACCGTTACACCATCGACGCGGACAATGTATGTCGCTCTGAACTCGCTCTAAAATATCGTGTGTTCCTAATTTAGATACGCAAGCTGCTACAATGAGACAGCTAATCTAGAATTTAGGTAAACAATGACATTAGACATGCGTCGACCGGGAGTCGAACCCGGAACTATTGCTTGGAAGGCAACAATGCTAACCGTTACACCATCGACGCGGACGATGCATGTCGGTCTGAAATCACTGTGAAATATCGTGTGTTCCTAATTTAGATACGCAAGCTGCTACAATGAGACAGCTAATCTAGAATTTAAGTAAAAAATAACATTAGACATGCGTCGACCGGGAGTCGAACCCGGAACTATTGCTTGGAAGGCAACAATGCTAACCGTTACACCATCGACGCGGACGATGCATGTCGCTCTGAAATCACTGTTAAATATCATGTATTGCTAATTTAGATTACCGAGCTGCTGCAATGAGACAGCTAATCTAGAATTTAGGTAAACAATAACATTAGACATGCGTCGACCGGGAGTCGAATCCGGAACTAATGCTTGGAAGGCAACAATGCTAACCGTTACACCATCGACGCGGACGATTCATGTCATTCTCATCCCGCTGTTAAATAACTTGTATTTAATAATTAAACTGTAAGTTTGAAAATTTACTTCTAACAAGGCAAACTGAACGAGAATTTAGGTAAAATAGGGTAGAGACATGCGTCGACCGGGAGTCGAACCCGGAACTATTGCTTGGAAGGCAACAATGCTAACCGTTACACCATCGACGCGGACGATGCATGTCATTCTCATCCCGCTGTTAAATAACTTGTATTTAATAATTAATCTGTAAGTTTGAAAAGTTACTCTAACATGGCAAACTGAACGAGAATTTAGGTAAACTAGGGTAGAGACATGCGTCGACCGGGAGTCGAACCCGGAACTATTGCATGGAAGGCAACAATGCTAACCGTTACACCATCGTCGCGGACGATTCACGTCATTCTCATCCCGCAGTTAAATAACTTCTGTTACTTATATAAATTGTAAATCTAAAAAGTTACTGCAATATCCAGCTGGACTGGGATTTTGGTAAACTAGGATAAGAGACATGCGTCGACCGGGAGTCGAACCCGGAACTATTGCTTGGAAGGCAACAATGCTAACCGTTACACCATCGACGCGGACGATTCATGTCATTCTCATCCCGCTGTTAAATAACTTGTATTTAATAATTAAACTGTAAGTTTGAAAATTTACTTCTAACAAGGCAAACTGAACGAGAATTTAGGTAAAATAGGGTAGAGACATGCGTCGACCGGGAGTCGAACCCGGAACTATTGCTTGGAAGGCAACAATGCTAACCGTTACACCATCGACGCGGACGATGCATGTCGCTCTGAAATCACTGTGAAATATCGTGTGTTCCTAATTTAGATTGCCGAGGTGTTGCAATGAGACAGCTAATCTAGAATTTAGGTAAACAATGCCATTAGACATGCGTCGACCGGGAGTCGAACCCGGAACTATTGCTTGGAAGGCAACAGTGCTAACCGTTACACCATCGTCGCGGACGATTCACGTCATTCTCATCCCGCAGTTAAATACCTTCTGTTACTTATTTAAATTGTAAATCTAAAAAGTTACTGCAATATCCAGCTGGACTGGGATTTTGGTAAACTAGGATAAAAGACATGCGTCGACCGGGAGTCGAACCCGGAACTATTGCCTGGAAGGCAACAATGCTAACGGTTACACCATCGACGATGACGATTCATGTCATTCTCATCCCGCTGTTAAATAACTTATATTTAATAATTAATCTGTAAGTTTGAAAAGTTACTCTAACATGGCAAACTGAACGAGAATTTAGGTAAACTAGGGTAGAGACATGCGTCGACCGGGAGTCGAACCCGGAACTATTGCTTGGAAGCCAACAATGCTAACCGTTACACCATCGACGCGCACAATGTATGTCGCTCTGAACTCGCTCTAAAATATCGTGTGTTCCTAATTTAGATAGACGAGCAGCTGCAACGAGACAGCTAATCTAGATTTAGGGAAACAATAACATTAGACATGCGTCGACCGGGAGTCGAACCCGGAACTATTGCTTGGAAGGCAACAATGCTAACCGTTACACCATCGACGCGGACGATTCCCGTCATGCTCATCCCTCTGTAAAATAACTTCTGTTACTTATTTAAACTGTAAATCTGAAAAGTTAATGCAATAGGCAGCTGGACTGGGATTTAAGTAAACTAGGGTAAGAGACATGCGTCGACCGGGAGTCGAACCCGGAACTATTGCTTGGAAGGCAACAATGCTAACCGTTACACCATCGACGCGGACAATGTATGTCGCTCTGAACTCGCTCTAAAATATCGTGTGTTCCTAATTTAGATACGCAAGCTGCTACAATGAGACAGCTAATCTAGAATTTAGGTAAACAATGACATTAGACATGCGTCGACCGAGGGTCGAACTCGGAACTATTGCTTGGAAGGCAACAATGCTAACCGTTACACCATCGACGCGGACGATTCACGTCATTCTCATCCCGCTGTTAAATAACTTCTGTTACCTATTTAAACTGTAAATCTAAAAATTACTGCAATAGGCAGCTGGACTGGGATTTGGGTAAATTAGGGTAAGAGACATGCGTCGACCGGGAGTAGAACCCGGAACTATTGCTTGGAAGACAACAATGCTAACCGTTTTACCTTCGACGCGAACGATTCATGTCATTCTCATCCCGCTGTTAAATAACTTGTATTTAATAATTAAAGTGTAAGTTTGAAAAGTCACTCTAACAAGGCAAACTGAACGAGAATTTAGGTAAACTAGGGTGGAGACATGCGTCGGCCCCGGAGTCGAACCCGGAACTATTGCTTGGAAGGCAACAATGCTAACAGTTACACCATCGACGCGGACGATTCCCGTCGTGCTCATCCCTCTGTAAAATAACTTCTGTTACTTATTTAAACTGTAAATCTGAAAAGTTAATGCAATAGGCAGCTGGACTGGGATTTAAGTGAACTAGGGTAAGAGACATGCGTCGACCGGGAGTCGAACCCGGAACTATTGCTTGGAAGGCAACAATGCTAACCGTTACACCATCGACGCGGACAATGTATGTCGCTCTGAACTCGCCCTAAAATAGCGTGTGTTCCTAATTTAGATAGGCGAGCTGTTGCAATGAGACAGCTAATCTAGAATTAAGGTAAACAATGACGAAAGACATGCGTCGACCGGGAGTCGGAACTATTGCTTGGAAGGCAACAATGCTAACCGTTACACCATCGACGCGGACGACGCATGTCGCTCTGAAATCACTGTGAAATATCGTGTGTTGCTAATTTAGATTGCCGAGCTGCTGCAATGAGACAGCTAATCTAGAATTTAGGTAAACAATGACAAAAGACATGCGTCGACCGGGTGTCGGAACTATTGCTTGGAAGGCAACAATGCTAACCGTTACACCATCGACGCGGACGATTCCCGTCATGCTCATCCCTCTGTAAAATAACATCTGTTACTTATTTAAACTGTAAATCTGAAAAGTTAATGCAATAGGCAGCTGGACTGGGATATAAGTAAACTAGGGTAAGAGACATGCGTCGACCGGGAGTCGAACCCGGAACTATTGCTTCGAAGGCAACAATGCTAACCGTTACACCATCGACGCGGACAATGTATGTCGCTCTGAACTCGCCCTAAAATAGCGTGTGTTCCTAATTTAGATAGGCGAGCTGTTGCAATGAGACAGCTAATCTAGAATTAAAGTAAACAATAACATTAGACATGCGTCGACCGGGAGTCGAATCCGGAACTATTGCTTGGAAGGCAACAATGCTAACCGTTACACCATCGACGCGGACGATTCATGTCATTTTCATCCCACTGTTAAATAACTTGTATTTAATAATTAAACTGTAAGTTTGAAAAGTTACTTCTAACAAGGCCAATGGAACGAGAATTTAGGTAAACTAGGGTAGAGACATGCGTCGACCGGGAGTCGAACCCGGAACTATTGCTTGGAAGGCAACAATGCTAACCGTTACACCATCGACGCGGACGATGCATGTCCGTCTGAAATCACTGTGAAATATCGTGTGTTCCTAATTTAGATACGCAAGCTGCTACAATGAGACAGCTAATCTAGAATTTAAGTAAAAAATAACATTAGACATGCGTCGACCGGGTGTCGAACCCGGAACTATTGCTTGGAAGGCAACAATGCTAACCGTTACACCATCGACGCGGACGATGCATGTCGCTCTGAAATCACTGTGAAATATCATGTATTGCTAATTTAGATTGCCGAGCTGCTGCAATGAGACAGCTAATCTAGAATTTAGGTAAACAATAACATTAGACATGCGTCGACCGGGAGTCGAATCCGGAACTATTGCTTGGAAGGCAACAATGCTAACCGTTACACCATCGACGCGGACGATTCATGTCATTCTCATCCCGCTGTTAAATAACTTGTATTTAATAATTAAACTGTAAGTTTGAAAATTTACTTCTAACAAGGCAAACTGAACGAGAATTTAGGTAAACTAGGGTAGAGACATGCGTCGACCGGGAGTCGAACCCGGAACTATTGCTTGGAAGGCAACAATGCTAACCGTTACACCATCGACGCGGACGATGCACGTCGCTCTGAAATCACTGTGAAATATTGTGTGTTCCTAATTTAGATTGCCGAGGTGTTGCAATAAGACAGCTAATCTAGACTTTAGGTAAACAATGCCATTAGACATGCGTCGACCGGGAGTCGAACCCGGAACTATTGCTTGGAAGGCAAAAAAAAAAAAAAGGCAACAGTGCTAACCGTTACACCATCGTCGTGAACGATTCACGTCATTCTCATCCCGCAGTTAAATAACTTCTGTTACTTATTTAAACTGTAAATCTAAAAAGTTACTGCAATATCCAGCTGGACTGGGATTTTGGTAAACTAGGATAAGAGACATGCGTCGACCGGGAGTCGAACCCGGAACTATTGCTTGGAAGGCAACAATGCTAACGGTTACACCATCGACGATGACGATTCATGTCATTCTCATCCCGCTGTTAAATAACTTGTATTTAATAATTAAACTGTAAGTTTGAAAAGTTACTCTAACATGGCAAACTGAACGAGAATTTAGGTAAACTAGGGTAGAGACATGCGTCGACCGGGAGTCGAACCCGGAACTATTGCTTGGAATGCAACAATGCTAACCGTTACACCATCGACGCGGACGATGCATGTCATTCTCATCCCGCTGTTAACTTGTATTTAATAATTAAACTGTAAGTTTTAAAAGTTACTCTAACAAGGCAAACTGAACGAGAATTTAGGTAAACTAGGGTAGAAACATGCGTCGACCGGGAGTCGAACCCGGAACTATTGCTTGGAAGGCAACAATGCTAACCGTTACACCATCGACGCGGACGATGCATGTCGCTCTGAACTCACTGTGAAATATCGTGTGTTGCTAATTTAGATTGCCGAGCTGTTGCAATGAGACAGCTAATCTAGAATTTAGGTAAACAATAACATTAGACATGCGTCGACCGGGAGTCGAATCCGGAACTATTGCTTGGAAGGCAACAATGCTAACCGTTACACCATCGACGCGGACGATTCCCATCATGCTCATCCCTCTGTAAAATAACTTCTATTACTTATTTAAACTGTAAATCTGAAAAGTTAATGCAATAGGCAGCTGGACTGGGAATTAAGTAAACTAGGGTGAGAGACATGCGTCGACCGGGAGTCGAACCCGGAACTATTGCTTGGAAGGCAACAATGCTAACCGTTACACCATCGACGCGGACAATGTATGTCGCTCTGAACTCGCTCTAAAATATCGTGTGTTCCTAATTTAGATACGCAAGCTGCTACAATGAGACAGCTAATCTAGAATTTAGGTAAAAAATAACATTAGACATGCGTCGACCGGGAGTCGAACCCGGAACTATTGCTTGGAAGGCAACAATGCTAACCGTTACACCATCGACGCGGACGATGCATGTCGCTCTGAAATCACTGTGAAATATCGTGTGTTGCTAATTTAGATTGCCGAGCTGCTGCACTGAGACAGCTAATCTAGAATTCAGGTAAACAATGACGAAAGACATGCGTCGACCGGGAGTCGGAACTATTGCTTGGAAGGCAACAATGCTAACCGTTACACCATCGACGCGGACGACGCATGTCGCTCTGAAATCACTGTGAAATATCGTGTGTTGCTAATTTAGATTGCCGAGCTGCTGCAATGAAACAGCTAATCTAGAATTCAGGTAAACAATGACAAAAGACATGCGTCGACCGGGTGTCGGAACTTTTGCTTGGAAGGCAACAATGCTAACCGTTACACCATCGACGCGGACGATTCCCGTCATGCTCATCCCTCTGTAAAATAACTTCTGTTACTTATTTAAACTGTAAATCTGAAAAGTTAATGCAATAAGCAGCTGGACTGGGATATAAGTGAACTAGGGTAAGAGACATGCGTCGACCGGGAGTCGAACCCGGAACTATTGCTTGGAAGGCAACAATGCTAACCGTTACACCATCGACGCGGACAATGTATGTCGCTCTGAACTCGCTCTAAAATATCGTGTGTTCCTAATTTAGATAGGCGAGCTGTTGCAATGAGACAGCTAATCTAGAATTTAGGTAAACAATAACATTAGACATGCGTCGACCGGGAGTCGAATCCGGAACTATTGCTTGGAAGGCAACAATGCTCACCGTTACACCATCGACGCGGACGATTCATGTCATTCTCATCCCGCTGTTAAATAACTTGTATTTAATAATTGAACTGTAAGTTTGAAAAGTTACTTCTAACAAGGCAAACTGAACGAGAATTTAGGTAAACTAGGGTAGAGACATGCGTCGACCGGGAGTCGAACCCGGAACTATTGCTTGGAAGGCAACAATGCTAACCGTTACACCATCGACGCGGACAATGCATGTCGCTCTGAAATCACTGTGAGATATCGTGTGTTGCTAATTTAGATTGCCGAGCTGCTGCAATGAAACAGCTAATCTAGAAATTAGGTGAACAATGACGAAAGACATGCGTCGACCGGGAGTCGGAACTATTGCTTGGAAGGCAACAATGCTAACCGTTACTCCATCGATGCGGATGATTCCCGTCATGCTCATCCCTCTGTGAAATAACTTCTGTTACTTATTTAAACTGTAAGTCTGAAAAGTAAATGCAATTGGCAGCTGGACTGGGGTTTAGGTAAACTTGGGTAAGAGACATGCGTCGACCGGGAGTCGAACCCGGAACTATTGCTTGGAAGGCAACAATGCTAACCGCTACACCATCGACGCAGACGATTCATGTCATTCTCATCCCGCTGTTAAATAACTTGTATTTAATAATTAAAGTGTAAGTTTGAAAAGTCACTCTAGTAAGGCAAGCTTAACGAGAATTTAGGTAAAATAGGGTAAGAGACATGCGTCGACCGGGAGTCGAACCCGGAACTATTGCTTGGAAGGCAACAATGCTAACCATTACATCATCGACGCGGACAATGTATGTCGCTCTGAACTCGCTCTAAAATATCGTGTGTTCCTAATTTAGATTGCCGAGGTGTTGTAATGAGACAGCTAATCTAGAATTTAGGTAAACAATAACATTAGACACGCGTCGACCGGGAGTCGAATCCGGAACTATTGCTTGGAAGGCAACAATGCTAACCGTTACACCATCGACGCGGACGATTCATGTCATTCTCATCCCACTGTTAAATAACTTGTATTTAATAATTAAACTATAAGTTTGAAAAGTTACTTCTAACAAGGCAAACTGAACGAGAATTTAGGTAAACTAGGGTAGAGACATGCGTCGACCGGGAGTCGAACCCGGAACTATTGCTTGGAAGGCAACAATGCTAACCGTTACACCATCGACGTGGACGATGCATGTCGGTCTGAAATCACTGTGAAATATCGTGTGTTCCTAATTTAGATACGCAAGCTGCTACAATGAGACAGCTAATCTAGAATTTAAGTAAAAAATAACATTAGACATGCGTCGACCGGGAGTCGAACGCGGAACTATTGCTTGGAAGGCAACAATGCTAACCGTTACACCATCGACGCGGACGATGCATGTCGCTCTGAAATCACTGTGAAATATCATGTATTGCTAATTTAGATTGCCGAGCTGCTGCAATGAGACAGCTAATCTAGAATTTAGGTAAACAATAACATTAGACATGCGTCGACCGGGAGTCGAATCCGGAACTATTGCTTGGAAGGCAACAATGCTAACCGTTACACCATCGACGCGGACGATTCATGTCATTCTCATCCCGCTGTTAAATAACTTGTATTTAATAATTAAACTGTAAGTTTGAAAATTTACTTCTAACAAGGCAAACTGAACGAGAATTTAGGTAAACTAGGGTAGAGACATGCGTCGACCGGGAGTCGAACCCGGAACTATTGCTTGGAAGGCAACAATGCTAACCGTTACACCATCGACGCGGACGATGCATGTCGCTCTGAAATCACTGTGAAATATCGTGTGTTCCTAATTTAGATTGCCGAAGTGTTGCAATAAGACAGCTAATCTAGACTTTAGGTAAACAATGCCATTAGACATGCGTCGACCGGGAGTCGAACCCGGAACTATTGCTTGGAGGCAACAGTGCTAACCGTTACACCATCGTCGTGAACGATTCACGTCATTCTCATCCCGCAGTTAAATAACTTCTGTTACTTATTTAAACTGTAAATCTAAAAAGTTACTGCAATATCCAGCTGGACTGGGATTTTGGTAAACTAGGATAAGAGACATGCGTCGACCGGGAGTCGAACCCGGAACTATTGCTTGGAAGGCAACAATGCTAACGGTTACACCATCGACGATGACGATTCATGTCATTCTCATCCCGCTGTTAAATAACTTATATTTAATAATTAATCTGTAAGTTTGAAAAGTTACTCTAACATGGCAAACTGAACGAGAATTTAGGTAAACTAGGGTAGAGACATGCGTCGACCGGGAGTCGAACCCGGAACTATTGCTTGGAAGGCAACAATGCTAACCGTTACACCATCGACGCGGACGATGCATGTCGCTCTGAACTCACTGTGAAATATCGTGTGTTGCTAATTTAGATTGCCGAGCTGTTGCAATGAGACAGCTAATCTAGAATTTAGGTAAACAATAACATTAGACATGCGTCGACCGGGAGTCGAATCCGGAACTATTGCTTGGAAGGCAACAATGCTAACCGTTACACCATCGACGCGGACGATTCCCGTCATGCTCATCCCTCTGTAAAATACCTTCTGTTACTTATTTAAACTGTAAATCTGAAAAGTTAATGCAATAGGCAGCTGGACTGGGAATTAAGTAAACTAGGGTGAGAGACATGCGTCGACCGGGAGTCGAACCCGGAACTATTGCTTGGAAGGCAACAATGCTAACCGTTACACCATCGACGCGGACAATGTATGTCGCTCTGAACTCGCTCTAAAATATCGTGTGTTCCTAATTTAGATACGCAAGCTGCTACAATGAGACAGCTAATCTAGAATTTAGGTAAAAAATAACATTAGACATGCGTCGACCGGGAGTCGAACCCGGAACTATTGCTTGGAAGGCAACAATGCTAACCGTTACACCATCGACGCGGACGATGCATGTCGCTCTGAAATCACTGTGAAATATCGTGTGTTGCTAATTTAGATTGCCGAGCTGCTGCACTGAGACAGCTAATCTAGAATTTAGGTAAACAATGACGAAAGACATGCGTCGACCGGGAGTCGGAACTATTGCTTGGAAGGCAACAATGCTAACCGTTACACCATCGACGCGGACGACGCATGTCGCTCTGAAATCACTGTGAAATATCGTGTGTTGCTAATTTAGATTGCCGAGCTGCTGCAATGAAACAGCTAATCTAGAAATTAGGTGAACAATGACGAAAGACATGCGTCGACCGGGAGTCGGAACTATTGCTTGGAAGGCAACAATGCTAACCGTTACTCCATCGATGCGGATGATTCCCGTCATGCTCATCCCTCTGTGAAATAACTTCTGTTACTTATTTAAACTGTAAGTCTGAAAAGTAAATGCAATAGGCAGCTGGACTGGGGTTTAGGTAAACTTGGGTAAGAGACATGCGTCGACCGGGAATCGAACCCGGAACTATTGCTTGGAAGGCAACAATGCTAACCGTTACACCATCGACGCAGACGATTCATGTCATTCTCATCCCGCTGTAAAATAACTTGTATTTAATAATTAAAGTGTAAGTTTGAAAAGTCACTCTAGTAAGGCAAGCTTAACGAGAATTTAGGTAAAATAGGGTAAGAGACATGCGTCGACCGGGAGTCGAACCCGGAACTATTGCTTGGAAGGCAACAATGCTAACCATTACACTATCGACGCGGACAATGTATGTAGCTCTGAACTCGCTCTAAAATATCGTGTGTTCCTAATTTAGATTGCCGAGGTGCTACAATGAGACAGCTAATCTAGAATTTAGGTAAACAATGACATTAGACATGCGTCGATCGGGAGTCGAACCCAGAACTATTGCTTGGAAGACAACAATGCTAACCGTTACACCATCGACGCGGATGATTCAAGTCTTGCTCATCTTGCTGTAAAATACCTTCTGTTACTTATATAAACTGTAAATATGAAAAGCTACAGCAATCAGGCCGTTGAACTGAAGTTTAGGAAAGAGACATGCGTCAACCGGGAGTCGAACCCGGAAGTATTGCTTGGAAGGCAACAATGCTAACCGTTACACCATCGACGCGGACGATTCCCGTCATGCTTATCCCTCTGTAAAATAACTTCTGTTACTTATTTAAACTGTAAATCTGAAAAGTTAATGCAATAGGCAGCTGGACTGGGAGATAAGTGGACTAGGGTAAGAGACATACGTCGACCGGGAGTCGAACCCGGAACTCTTGCTTGGAAGGCAACAATGCTAACCGTTACACCATCGACGCGGACAATGTATGTCGCTATGAACTCGCCCTAAAATAGCGTGTGTTCCTAATTTAGATAGGCGAGCTGTTGCAATGAGACAGCTAATCTAGAATTTAGGTAAACAATAACATTAGACATGCGTCGACCGGGAGTCGAATCCGGAACTATTGCTTGGAAGGCAACAATGCTAACCGTTACACCATCGACGATGACGATTCATGTCATTCTCATCCCGCTGTTAAATAACTTGTATTTAATAATTAATCTGTAAGTTTGAAAAGTTACTCTAACATGGCAAACTGAACGAGAATTTAGGTAAACTAGGGTAGAGACATGCGTCGACCGGGAGTCGAACCCGGAACTATTGCTTGGAAGACAACAATGCTATCCGTTACACCATCGACGCGGACGATTCCCGTCATGCTCATCCCTCTGTGAAATAACTTCTGTTACTTATTTAAACTGTAAGTCTGAAAAGTAAATGCAATAGACAGCTGGACTGGGGTTTAGGTAAACTTGGGTAAGAGACATGCTTGGATTACTATTGCTTGGAAGGCAACAATGCTAACCGTTACACCATCGTCGCGGACGATTCACGTCATTCTCATCCCGCAGTTAAATAACTTCTGTTACTTATTTAAACTGTAAATCTAAAAAGTTACTGCAATATCCAGCTGGACTGGGATTTTGGTAAACTAGGATAAGAGACATGCGTCGACCGGGAGTCGAACCCGGAACTATTGCTTGGAAGGCAACAATGCTAACCGTTACACCATCGACGCGGACGATGCATGTCGCTCTGAAATCACCGTAAAATACCGTGTGTTGCTAATTTAGATTGCCGAGCTGTTGCAATGAGACAGCTAATCTTGAATTTAGGTAAACAATAACATTAGACATGCGACGACCGGGAGTCGAATCCGGAACTATTGCTTGGAAGGCAACAATGCTAACCGTTACACCGTCGACGCGGACGATTCCCGTCATGCTCATCCCTCTGTAAAATAACTTCTGTTACTTATTTAAACTGTAAATCTGAAAAGTTAATGCAATAGGCAGCTGGACTGGGATATAAGTGAACTAGGGTAAGAGACATGCGTCGACCGGGAGTCGAACCCGGAACTATTGCTTGGAAGGCAACAATGCTAACCGTTACACCATCGACGCGGACGATGCATGTCGCTCTGAAATCACTGTGAAATATCGTGTGTTGCTAATTTAGATTGCCGAGCTGTTGCAATGAGACAGCTAATCTAGAATTTAGGTAAACAATAACATTAGACATGCGTCGACCGGGAGTCGAATCCGGAACTATTGCTTGGAAGGCAACAATGCTAACCGTTACACCATCGACGCGGACGATTCATGTCATTCTCATCCCGCTGTTAAATAACTTGTATTTAATAATTGAACTGTAAGTTTGAAAAGTTACTTCTAACAAGGCAAACTGAACGAGAATTTAGGTAAACTAGGGTAGAGACATGCGTCGACCGGGAGTCGAACCCGGAACTATTGCTTGGAAGGCAACAATGCTAACCGTTACACCATCGACGCGGACGATTCCCGTCATGCTTATCCCTCTGTAAAATAACTTCTGTTACTTATTTAAACTGTAAATCTGAAAAGTTAATGCAATAGGCAGCTGGACTGGGAGATAAGTGGACTAGGGTAAGAGACATACGTCGACCGGGAGTCGAACCCGGAACTCTTGCTTGGAAGGCAACAATGCTAACCGTTACACCATCGACGCGGACAATGTATGTCGCTATGAACTCGCCCTAAAATAGCGTGTGTTCCTAATTTAGATAGGCGAGCTGTTGCAATGAGACAGCTAATCTAGAATTTAGGTAAACAATAACATTAGACATGCGTCGACCGGGAGTCGAATCCGGAACTATTGCTTGGAAGGCAACAATGCTAACCGTTACACCATCGACGATGACGATTCATGTCATTCTCATCCCGCTGTTAAATAACTTGTATTTAATAATTAATCTGTAAGTTTGAAAAGTTACTCTAACATGGCAAACTGAACGAGAATTTAGGTAAACTAGGGTAGAGACATGCGTCGACCGGGAGTCGAACCCGGAACTATTGCTTGGAAGACAACAATGCTATCCGTTACACCATCGACGCGGACGATTCCCGTCATGCTCATCCCTCTGTGAAATAACTTCTGTTACTTATTTAAACTGTAAGTCTGAAAAGTAAATGCAATAGACAGCTGGACTGGGGTTTAGGTAAACTTGGGTAAGAGACATGCTTGGATTACTATTGCTTGGAAGGCAACAATGCTAACCGTTACACCATCGTCGCGGACGATTCACGTCATTCTCATCCCGCAGTTAAATAACTTCTGTTACTTATTTAAACTGTAAATCTAAAAAGTTACTGCAATATCCAGCTGGACTGGGATTTTGGTAAACTAGGATAAGAGACATGCGTCGACCGGGAGTCGAACCCGGAACTATTGCTTGGAAGGCAACAATGCTAACCGTTACACCATCGACGCGGACGATGCATGTCGCTCTGAAATCACCGTAAAATACCGTGTGTTGCTAATTTAGATTGCCGAGCTGTTGCAATGAGACAGCTAATCTAGAATTTAGGTAAACAATAACATTAGACATGCGACGACCGGGAGTCGAATCCGGAACTATTGCTTGGAAGGCAACAATGCTAACCGTTACACCGTCGACGCGGACGATTCCCGTCATGCTCATCCCTCTGTAAAATAACTTCTGTTACTTATTTAAACTGTAAATCTGAAAAGTTAATGCAATAGGCAGCTGGACTGGGATATAAGTGAACTAGGGTAAGAGACATGCGTCGACCGGGAGTCGAACCCGGAACTATTGCTTGGAAGGCAACAATGCTAACCGTTACACCATCGACGCGGACGATGCATGTCGCTCTGAAATCACTGTGAAATATCGTGTGTTGCTAATTTAGATTGCCGAGCTGTTGCAATGAGACAGCTAATCTAGAATTTAGGTAAACAATAACATTAGACATGCGTCGACCGGGAGTCGAATCCGGAACTATTGCTTGGAAGGCAACAATGCTAACCGTTACACCATCGACGCGGACGATTCATGTCATTCTCATCCCGCTGTTAAATAACTTGTATTTAATAATTGAACTGTAAGTTTGAAAAGTTACTTCTAACAAGGCAAACTGAACGAGAATTTAGGTAAACTAGGGTAGAGACATGCGTCGACCGGGAGTCGAACCCGGAACTATTGCTTGGAAGGCAACAATGCTAACCGTTACACCATCGACGCGGACGATGCATGTCGCTCTGAAATCACTGTGAAATATCGTGTGTTGCTAATTTAGATTGCCGAGCTGCTGCAATGAGACAGCTAATCTAGAATTTAGGTAAACAATGACAAAAGACATGCGTCGACCTGGAGTCGGAACTATTGCTGGGAAGGCAACAATGCTAACCGTTACACCATCGACGCGGACAATGCATGTCGCTCTGAAATCACTGTGAAATATCGTGTGTTGCTAATTTAGATTGCCGAGCTGCTGCAATGAAACAGCTAATCTAGAAATTAGGTGAACAATGACGAAAGACATGCGTCGACCGGGAGTCGGAACTATTGCTTGGAAGGCAACAATGCTAACCGTTACTCCATCGATGCGGATGATTCCCGTCATGCTCATCCCTCTGTGAAATAACTTCTGTTACTTATTTAATCTGTAAGTCTGAAAAGTAAATGCAATAGGCAGCTGGACTGGGGTTTAGGTAAACTTGGGTAAGAGACATGCGTCGACCGGAAATCGAACCCGGAACTATTGCTTGGAAGGCAACAATGCTAACCGTTACACCATCGACGCAGACGATTCATGTCATTCTCATCCCGCTGTTAAATAACTTGTATTTAATAATTAAAGTGTAAGTTTGAAAAGTCACTCTAGTAAGGCAAGCTTAACGAGAATTTAGGTAAAATAGGGTAAGAGACATGCGTCGACCGGGAGTCGAACCCGGAACTATTGCTTGGAAGGCAACAATGCTAACCATTACACTATCGACGCGGACAATGTATGTAGCTCTGAACTCGCTCTAAAATATCGTGTGTTCCTAATTTAGATTGCCGAGGTGCTACAATGAGACAGCTAATCTAGAATTTAGGTAAACAATGACATTAGACATGCGTCGATCGGGAGTCGAACCCAGAACTATTGCTTGGAAGACAACAATGCTAACCGTTACACCATCGACGCGGATGATTCAAGTCCTGCTCATCTTGCTGTAAAATACCTTCTGTTACTTATATAAACTGTAAATATGAAAAGCTACAGCAATCAGGCCGTTGAACTGAAGTTTAGGAAAGAGACATGCGTCAACCGGGAGTCGAACCCGGAAGTATTGCTTGGAAGGCAACAATGCTAACCGTTACACCATCGACGCGGACGATTCCCGTCATGCTTATCCCTCTGTAAAATAACTTCTGTTACTTATTTAAACTGTAAATCTGAAAAGTTAATGCAATAGGCAGCTGGACTGGGAGATAAGTGGACTAGGGTAAGAGACATACGTCGACCGGGAGTCGAACCCGGAACTCTTGCTTGGAAGGCAACAATGCTAACCGTTACACCATCGACGATGACGATTCATGTCATTCTCATCCCGCTGTTAAATAACTTGTATTTAATAATTAATCTGTAAGTTTGAAAAGTTACTCTAACATGGCAAACTGAACGAGAATTTAGGTAAACTAGGGTAGAGACATGCGTCGACCGGGAGTCGAACCCGGAACTATTGCTTGGAAGACAACAATTCTAACCGTTACACCATCGACGCGGACGATTCCCGTCATGCTCATCCCTCTGTGAAATAACTTCTGTTACTTATTTAAACTGTAAGTCTGAAAAGTAAATGCAATAGACAGCTGGACTGGGGTTTAGGTAAACTTGGGTAAGAGACATGCTTGGATTACTATTGCTTGGAAGGCAACAATGCTAACCGTTACACCATCGTCGCGGACGATTCACGTCATTCTCATCCCGCAGTTAAATAACTTCTGTTACTTATTTAAACTGTAAATCTAAAAAGTTACTGCAATATCCAGCTGGACTGGGATTTTGGTAAACTAGGATAAGAGACATGCGTCGACCGGGAGTCGAACCCGGAACTATTGCTTGGAAGGCAACAATGCTAACCGTTACACCATCGACTCGGACGATGCATGTCGCTCTGAAATCACCGTAAAATACCGTGTGTTGCTAATTTAGATTGCCGAGCTGTTGCAATGAGACAGCTAATCTAGAATTTAGGTAAACAATAACATTAGACATGCGACGACCGGGAGTCGAATCCGGAACTATTGCTTGGAAGGCAACAATGCTAACCGTTACACCGTCGACGCGGACGATTCCCGTCATGCTCATCCCTCTGTAAAATAACTTCTGTTACTTATTTAAACTGTAAATCTGAAAAGTTAATGCAATAGGCAGCTGGACTGGGATATAAGTGAACTAGGGTAAGAGACATGCGTCGACCGGGAGTCGAACCCGGAACTATTGCTTGGAAGGCAACAATGCTAACCGTTACACCATCGACGCGGACAATGTCTGTCGCTCTGAACTCGCCCTAAAATAGCGTGTTTTCCTAATTTAGATAGGCGAGATGTTGCAATGAGACAGCTAATCTAGAATTTAGGTAAACAATAACATTAGACATGCGTCGACCGGGAGTCGAATCCGGAACTATTGCTTGGAAGGCAACAATGCTAACCGTTACACCATCGACGCGGACGATTCATGTCATTCTCATCCCGCTGTTAAATAACTTGTATTTAATAATTGAACTGTAAGTTTGAAAAGTTACTTCTAACAAGGCAAACTGAACGAGAATTTAGGTAAACTAGGGTAGAGACATGCGTCGACCGGGAGTCGAACCCGGAACTATTGCTTGGAAGGCAACAATGCTAACCGTTACACCATCGACGCGGACGATGCATGTCGCTCTGAAATCACTGTGAAATATCGTGTGTTGCTAATTTAGATTGCCGAGCTGCTGCAATGAGACAGCTAATCTAGAATTTAGGTAAACAATGACAAAAGACATGCGTCGACCTGGAGTCGGAACTATTGCTGGGAAGGCAACAATGCTAACCGTTACACCATCGACGCGGACAATGCATGTCGCTCTGAAATCACTGTGAAATATCGTGTGTTGCTAATTTAGATTGCCGAGCTGCTGCAATGAAACAGCTAATCTAGAAATTAGGTGAACAATGACGAAAGACATGCGTCGACCGGGAGTCGGAACTATTGCTTGGAAGGCAACAATGCTAACCGTTACTCCATCGATGCGGATGATTCCCGTCATGCTCATCCCTCTGTGAAATAACTTCTGTTACTTATTTAAACTGTAAGTCTGAAAAGTAAATGCAATAGGCAGCTGGACTGGGGTTTAGGTAAACTTGGGTAAGAGACATGCGTCGACCGGGAGTCGAACCCGGAACTATTGCTTGGAAGGCAACAATGCTAACCGTTACACCATCGACGCAGACGATTCATGTCATTCTCATCCCGCTGTTAATAACTTGTATTTATTAGTTAAACTGTAAGTTTGAAAAGTTACTCTAACAAGGCAAACTGAACGAGAATATAGGTAAACTAGGGTAGAGACACGCGTCGACCGGGAGTCAAACCCGGAACTATTGCTTGGGAGGCAACAATGCTAACCGTTACACCATCGACGCGGACAATGTTTGTCGCTCTCAATTTTCGCTCTAAAATATCGAGTGTTCCTAATTTAGATAGACGAGCTGCTGCAACGAGACAGCTAATCTAGATTTAGGAAAATAATAACATTAGACATGCGTCGACCGGGAGTCGAACCCGGAACTATTGCTTGGAAGGCAACAATGCTAACCGTTACACCATCGACGCGTACGATGCATGTCGCTCTGAAATCACTGTGAAATATCGTGTGTTGCTAATTTAGATTGCCGAGCTGTACAATGAGACAGCTAATCTAGAATTTAGGTAAACAATGACATTAGACATGTGTCGACCGGGAGTCGAACCCGGAACTATTGCTTGGAAGGCAACAATGCTAACCGTTACACCATCGACGCGGACGATTCATGTCATTCTCATCCCGCTGTTAATAACTTGTATTTATTAGTTAAACTGTAAGTTTGAAAAGTTACTCTAACAAGGCAAACTGAACGAGAATTTAGGTAAACTAGGGTAAGGGACATGCGTCGACCGGGAGTCGAACCCGGAACTATTGCTTGGAAGACAACAATGCTAACCGTTACACCATCGACGCGGACAATGTATGTCGCTCTGAACTCGCTCTAAAATATCCGGTGTTCCTAATTTAGATTGCCGAGCTGCTGCAATGAGACAGCTAATCTAGAATTTAGGTGAACAATGACGAAAGACATGCGTCGACCGGGAGTCGGAACTATTGCTTGGAAGGCAACAATGCTAACCGTTACACCATCGACGCGGACAATGTATGTCGCTCTGAACTCGCCCTAAAATATCCGGTGTTCCTAATTTAGATTGCCGAGCTGCTACAATGAGACAGCTAATCTAGAATTTAGGTAAACAATGACATTAGACATGCGTCGACCGAGGGTAGAACCCGGAACTATTGCTTGGAAGGCAACAATGCTAACCGTTACACCATCGACGCGGACGATTCACGTCATTCTCATCCCGCTGTTAAATAACTTCTGTTACCTATTTAAACTGTTAAACTAAAAAGTTACTGCAATAGGCAGCTGGACTGGGATTTGGGTAAATTAGGGTAAGAGACATGCGTCGACCGGGAGTAGAACCCGGAACTATTGCTTGGAAGACAACAATGCTAACCGTTTTACCTTCGACGCGAACGATTCACGTCATTCTCATCCCGCTGTTAAATAACTTCTGTTACCTATTTAAACTGTTAAACTAAAAAGTTACTGCAATAGGCAGCTGGACTGGGATTTGGGTAAACTAGGGTAGAGACATGCGTCGACCGGGAGTCGAACCCGGAACTATTGCTTGGAAGGCAACAATGCTAACCGTTACACCATCGACGCGGACAATGTAAGTCGCTCTGAACTCGCTCTAAAATATCGTGTGTTCCTAATTTAGATACGCAAGCTGCTACAATGAGACAGCTAATCTAGAATTTAGTTAAAAAATAACATTAGACATGCGTCGACCGGGAGTCGAACCCGGAACTATTGCTTGGAAGGCAACAATGCTAACCGTTACACCATCGACGCGGACGATGCATGTCGCTCTGAAATCACTGTGAAATATCGTGTGTTGCTAATTTAGATTTCCGAGCTGCTGCAATGAGACAGCTAATCTAGAATTTAGGTAAACAATGACGAAAGACATGCGTCGACCGGGAGTCGGAACTATTGCTTGGAAGGCAACAATGCTAACCGTTACACCATCGACGCGGACGACGCATGTCGCTCTAAAATCACTGTGGAATATCGTGTGTTGCTAATTTAGAATGCCGAGCTGCTGCAATGAGACAGCTAATCTAGAATTTAGGTAAACAATGACAAAAGACATGCGTCGACCGGATGTCGGAACTATTGCTTGAAAGGCAACAATGCTAACCGTTACACCATCGACGCGGACGATTCCCGTCATGCTCATCCCTCTGTAAAATAACTTCTGTTACTTATTTAAACTGTAAATCTGAAAAGTTAATGCAATAGGCAGCTGGACTGGGATATAAGTGAACTAGGGTAAGAGACATGCGTCGACCGGGAGTCGAACCCGGAACTATTGCTTGGAAGGCAACAATGCTAACCGTTACACCATCGACGCGGACAATGTATGTCGCTCTGAACTCGCCCTAAAAGAGCGTGTGTTCCTAATTTAGATAGGCGAGCTGTTGCAATGAGACAGCTAATCTAGAATTTAGGTAAACAATAACATTAGACATGCGTCGACCGGGAGTTGAATCCGGAACTATTGCTTGGAAGGCAACAATGCTAACCGTTACACCATCGACGCGGACGATTCATGTCATTCTCATCCCGCTGTTAAATAACTTGTATTTAATAATTAAACTGTAAGTTTTAAAAGTTACTTCTAACAAGGCAAACTGAACGAGAATTTAGGTAAACTAGGGTAGAGACATGCGTCGACCGGGAGTCGAACCCGGAACTATTGCTCGGAAGGCAACATTGCTAACCGTTACACCATCGACGCGGACAATGTATGTCGCTCTGAACTCGCCCTAAAATAGCGTGTGTTCCTAATTTAGATAGGCGAGCTGTTGCAATGAGAAAGCTAATCTAGAATTTAGGTAAACAATAACATTAGACATGCGTCGACCGGGAGTCGAATCCGGAACTATTGCTTGGAAGGCAACAATGCTAACCGTTACACCATCGAAGCGGACGATTCATGTCATTCTCATCCCGCTGTTAAATAACTTGTATTTAATAATTAAACTGTAAGTTTGAAAAGTTACTTCTAACAAGGCAAACTGAACGAGAATTTAGGTAAAGTAGGGTAGAGACATGCGTCGACCGGGAGTCGAACCCGGAACTATTGCTTGGAAGGCAACAATGCTAACCGTTACACCATCGACGCGGACGATGCATGTCGGTCTGAAATCACTGTGAAATATCGTGTGTTCCTAATTTAGATACGCAAGCTGCTACAATGAGACAGCTAATCTAGAATTTAAGTAAAAAATAACATTAAACATGCGTCGACCGGGAGTCGAACCCGGAACTATTGCTTGGAAGGCAACAATGCTAACCGTTACACCATCGACGCGGACGATGCATGTCGCTCTGAAATCACTGTGAAATATCATGTATTGCTAATTTAGATAGGCGAGATGTTGCAATGAGACAGCTAATCTAGAATTTAGGTAAACAATACCGTTAGACATGCGTCGACCGGGAGTCGAATCCGGAACTATTGCTTGGAAGGCAACAATGCTAACCGTTACACCATCGACGCGGACGATTCATGTCATTCTCATCCCGCTGTTAAATAACTTGTATTTAATCATTAAACTGTAAGTTTGAAAATTTACTTCTAACAAGGCAAACTGAACGAGAATTTAGGTAAACTAGGGTAGAGACATGCGTCGACCCCGGAACTATTGCTTGGAAGGCAACGATGCTAACCGTTACACCATCGACGCGGACGATGCATGTCGCTCTGAAATCACTGTGACATATCGTGTGTTCCTAATTTAGATTGCCGAGGTGTTGCAATGAGACAGCTAATCTAGAATTTAGGTAAACAATGCCATTAGACATGCGTCGACCAGGAGTCGAACCCGGAACTATTGCTTGGAAGGCAACAGTGCTAACCGTTACACCATCGTCGCGAACGATTCACGTCATTCTCATCCCGCAGTTAAATAACTTCTGTTACTTATTTAAACTGTAAATCTAAAAAGTTACTGCAATATCCAGCTGGACTGGGATTTTGGTAAACTAGGATAAGAGACATGCGTCGACCGGGAGTCGAACCCGGAACTATTGCTTGGAAGGCAACAATGCTAACGGTTACACCATCGACGATGACGATTCATGTCATTCTCATCCCGCTGTTAAATAACTTGTATTTAATAATTAATCTGTAAGTTTGAAAAGTTACTCTAACATGGCAAACTGAACGAGAATTTAGGTAAACCAGGGTAGAGACATGCGTCGACCGGGAGTCGAACCCGGAACTATTGCTTTGAAGGCAACAATGCTAACCGTTACACCATCGACGCGGACGATGCATGTCGCTCTGAAATCACTGTGAAATATCGTGTGTTGCTAATTTAGATTTCCGAGCTGCTGCAATGAGACAGCTAATCTAGAATTTAGGTAAACAATGACGAAAGACATGCGTCGACCGGGAGTCGGAACTATTGCTTGGAAGGCAACAATGCTAACCGTTACACCATCGACGCGGACGACGCATGTCGCTCTAAAATCACTGTGGAATATCGTGTGTTGCTAATTTAGAATGCCGAGCTGCTGCAATGAGACAGCTAATCTAGAATTTAGGTAAACAATGACAAAAGACATGCGTCGACCGGATGTCGGAACTATTGCTTGAAAGGCAACAATGCTAACCGTTACACCATCGACGCGGACGATTCCCGTCATGCTCATCCCTCTGTAAAATAACTTCTGTTACTTATTTAAACTGTAAATCTGAAAAGTTAATGCAATAGGCAGCTGGACTGGGATATAAGTGAACTAGGGTAAGAGACATGCGTCGACCGGGAGTCGAACCCGGAACTATTGCTTGGAAGGCAACAATGCTAACCGTTACACCATCGACGCGGACAATGTATGTCGCTCTGAACTCGCCCTAAAAGAGCGTGTGTTCCTAATTTAGATAGGCGAGCTGTTGCAATGAGACAGCTAATCTAGAATTTAGGTAAACAATAACATTAGACATGCGTCGACCGGGAGTCGAATCCGGAACTATTGCTTGGAAGGCAACAATGCTAACCGTTACACCATCGACGCGGACGATTCATGTCATTCTCATCCCGCTGTTAAATAACTTGTATTTAATAATTAAACTGTAAGTTTTAAAAGTTACTTCTAACAAGGCAAACTGAACGAGAATTTAGGTAAACTAGGGTAGAGACATGCGTCGACCGGGAGTCGAACCCGGAACTATTGCTCGGAAGGCAACATTGCTAACCGTTACACCATCGACGCGGACAATGTATGTCGCTCTGAACTCGCCCTAAAATAGCGTGTGTTCCTAATTTAGATAGGCGAGCTGTTGCAATGAGAAAGCTAATCTAGAATTTAGGTAAACAATAACATTAGACATGCGTCGACCGGGAGTCGAATCCGGAACTATTGCTTGGAAGGCAACAATGCTAACCGTTACACCATCGAAGCGGACGATTCATGTCATTCTCATCCCGCTGTTAAATAACTTGTATTTAATAATTAAACTGTAAGTTTGAAAAGTTACTTCTAACAAGGCAAACTGAACGAGAATTTAGGTAAAGTAGGGTAGAGACATGCGTCGACCGGGAGTCGAACCCGGAACTATTGCTTGGAAGGCAACAATGCTAACCGTTACACCATCGACGCGGACGATGCATGTCGGTCTGAAATCACTGTGAAATATCGTGTGTTCCTAATTTAGATACGCAAGCTGCTACAATGAGACAGCTAATCTAGAATTTAAGTAAAAAATAACATTAAACATGCGTCGACCGGGAGTCGAACCCGGAACTATTGCTTGGAAGGCAACAATGCTAACCGTTACACCATCGACGCGGACGATGCATGTCGCTCTGAAATCACTGTGAAATATCATGTATTGCTAATTTAGATAGGCGAGATGTTGCAATGAGACAGCTAATCTAGAATTTAGGTAAACAATACCGTTAGACATGCGTCGACCGGGAGTCGAATCCGGAACTATTGCTTGGAAGGCAACAATGCTAACCGTTACACCATCGACGCGGACGATTCATGTCATTCTCATCCCGCTGTTAAATAACTTGTATTTAATCATTAAACTGTAAGTTTGAAAATTTACTTCTAACAAGGCAAACTGAACGAGAATTTAGGTAAACTAGGGTAGAGACATGCGTCGACCCCGGAACTATTGCTTGGAAGGCAACGATGCTAACCGTTACACCATCGACGCGGACGATGCATGTCGCTCTGAAATCACTGTGACATATCGTGTGTTCCTAATTTAGATTGCCGAGGTGTTGCAATGAGACAGCTAATCTAGAATTTAGGTAAACAATGCCATTAGACATGCGTCGACCAGGAGTCGAACCCGGAACTATTGCTTGGAAGGCAACAGTGCTAACCGTTACACCATCGTCGCGAACGATTCACGTCATTCTCATCCCGCAGTTAAATAACTTCTGTTACTTATTTAAACTGTAAATCTAAAAAGTTACTGCAATATCCAGCTGGACTGGGATTTTGGTAAACTAGGATAAGAGACATGCGTCGACCGGGAGTCGAACCCGGAACTATTGCTTGGAAGGCAACAATGCTAACGGTTACACCATCGACGATGACGATTCATGTCATTCTCATCCCGCTGTTAAATAACTTGTATTTAATAATTAATCTGTAAGTTTGAAAAGTTACTCTAACATGGCAAACTGAACGAGAATTTAGGTAAACCAGGGTAGAGACATGCGTCGACCGGGAGTCGAACCCGGAACTATTGCTTTGAAGGCAACAATGCTAACCGTTACACCATCGACGCGGACGATGCATGTCGCTCTGAAATCACTGTGAAATATCGTGTGTTGCTAATTTAGATTTCCGAGCTGCTGCAATGAGACAGCTAATCTAGAATTTAGGTAAACAATGACGAAAGACATGCGTCGACCGGGAGTCGGAACTATTGCTTGGAAGGCAACAATGCTAACCGTTACACCATCGACGCGGACGACGCATGTCGCTCTAAAATCACTGTGGAATATCGTGTGTTGCTAATTTAGAATGCCGAGCTGCTGCAATGAGACAGCTAATCTAGAATTTAGGTAAACAATGACAAAAGACATGCGTCGACCGGATGTCGGAACTATTGCTTGGAAGGCAACAATGCTAACCGTTACACCATCGACGCGGACGATTCCCGTCATGCTCATCCCTCTGTAAAATAACTTCTGTTACTTATTTAAACTGTAAATCTGAAAAGTTAATGCAATAGGCAGCTGGACTGGGATATAAGTGAACTAGGGTAAGAGACATGCGTCGACCGGGAGTCGAACCCGGAACTATTGCTTGGAAGGCAACAATGCTAACCGTTACACCATCGACGCGGACAATGTATGTCGCTCTGAACTCGCCCTAAAAGAGCGTGTGTTCCTAATTTAGATAGGCGAGCTGTTGCAATGAGACAGCTAATCTAGAATTTAGGTAAACAATAACATTAGACATGCGTCGACCGGGAGTCGAATCCGGAACTATTGCTTGGAAGGCAACAATGCTAACCGTTACACCATCGACGCGGACGATTCATGTCATTCTCATCCCGCTGTTAAATAACTTGTATTTAATAATTAAACTGTAAGTTTTAAAAGTTACTTCTAACAAGGCAAACTGAACGAGAATTTAGGTAAACTAGGGTAGAGACATGCGTCGACCGGGAGTCGAACCCGGAACTATTGCTCGGAAGGCAACATTGCTAACCGTTACACCATCGACGCGGACAATGTATGTCGCTCTGAACTCGCCCTAAAATAGCGTGTGTTCCTAATTTAGATAGGCGAGCTGTTGCAATGAGAAAGCTAATCTAGAATTTAGGTAAACAATAACATTAGACATGCGTCGACCGGGAGTCGAATCCGGAACTATTGCTTGGAAGGCAACAATGCTAACCGTTACACCATCGAAGCGGACGATTCATGTCATTCTCATCCCGCTGTTAAATAACTTGTATTTAATAATTAAACTGTAAGTTTGAAAAGTTACTTCTAACAAGGCAAACTGAACGAGAATTTAGGTAAAGTAGGGTAGAGACATGCGTCGACCGGGAGTCGAACCCGGAACTATTGCTTGGAAGGCAACAATGCTAACCGTTACACCATCGACGCGGACGATGCATGTCGGTCTGAAATCACTGTGAAATATCGTGTGTTCCTAATTTAGATACGCAAGCTGCTACAATGAGACAGCTAATCTAGAATTTAAGTAAAAAATAACATTAGACATGCGTCGACCGGGAGTCGAACCCGGAACTATTGCTTGGAAGGCAACAATGCTAACCGTTACACCATCGACGCGGACGATGCATGTCGCTCTGAAATCACTGTGAAATATCATGTATTGCTAATTTAGATAGGCGAGATGTTGCAATGAGACAGCTAATCTAGAATTTAGGTAAACAATACCGTTAGACATGCGTCGACCGGGAGTCGAATCCGGAACTATTGCTTGGAAGGCAACAATGCTAACCGTTACACCATCGACGCGGACGATTCATGTCATTCTCATCCCGCTGTTAAATAACTTGTATTTAATCATTAAACTGTAAGTTTGAAAATTTACTTCTAACAAGGCAAACTGAACGAGAATTTAGGTAAACTAGGGTAGAGACATGCGTCGACCCCGGAACTATTGCTTGGAAGGCAACGATGCTAACCGTTACACCATCGACGCGGACGATGCATGTCGCTCTGAAATCACTGTGACATATCGTGTGTTCCTAATTTAGATTGCCGAGGTGTTGCAATGAGACAGCTAATCTAGAATTTAGGTAAACAATGCCATTAGACATGCGTCGACCAGGAGTCGAACCCGGAACTATTGCTTGGAAGGCAACAGTGCTAACCGTTACACCATCGTCGCGAACGATTCACGTCATTCTCATCCCGCAGTTAAATAACTTCTGTTACTTATTTAAACTGTAAATCTAAAAAGTTACTGCAATATCCAGCTGGACTGGGATTTTGGTAAACTAGGATAAGAGACATGCGTCGACCGGGAGTCGAACCCGGAACTATTGCTTGGAAGGCAACAATGCTAACGGTTACACCATCGACGATGACGATTCATGTCATTCTCATCCCGCTGTTAAATAACTTGTATTTAATAATTAATCTGTAAGTTTGAAAAGTTACTCTAACATGGCAAACTGAACGAGAATTTAGGTAAACCAGGGTAGAGACATGCGTCGACCGGGAGTCGAACCCGGAACTATTGCTTTGAAGGCAACAATGCTAACCGTTACACCATCGACGCGGACGATGCATGTCGCTCTGAAATCACTGTGAAATATCGTGTGTTGCTAATTTAGATTGCCGAGCTGTTGCAATGAGACAGCTAATCTAGAATTTAGGCAAACAATGAGATTAGACATGCGTCGACCGGGAGTCGAACCCGGAACTATTGCTTGGAAGGCAACAATGCTAACCGTTACACCATCGACGCGGACGATTCCCGTCATTCTCATCCCTCTGTGAAATAACTTCTGTTACTTATTTAAACTGTAAGTCTGAAAAGTAAATGCAATAGACAGCTGGACTGGGGTTTAGGTAAACTTGGGTGAGCGACATGCTTGGATTACTATTGCTTGGAAGGCAACAATGCTAACTGTTACACCATCGTCGCGGACGATTCACGTCATTCTCATCCCGCAGTTAAATAACTTCTGTTACTTATTTAAACTGTAAATCTAAAAAGTTACTGCAATATCCAGCTGGACTGGGATTTTGATAAACTAGGATAAGAGACATGCGTCGACCGGGATTCGAACCCGGAACTATTGCTTGGAAGGCAACAATGCTAACCGTTACACCATCGACGCGGACGATTCACGTCATTCTCATCCCGCTGTTAAATAACTTCTGTTACCTATTTAAACTGTAAATCTAAAAAGTTACTGCAATAGGCAGCTGGACTGGGATTTGGGTAAGAGACATGCGTCGACCGGGAGTAGAACCCGGAACTATCGCTTGGAAGACAACAATGCTAACCGTTTTACCTTCGACGCGAACGATTCATGTCATTCTCATCCCGCTGTTAAATAACTTGTATTTAATAATTAATGTGCAAGTTTGAAAAGTCACTCTAACAAGGCAAACTGAACGAGAATTTAGGTAAACTAGGGTAGAGACATGCGTCGACCGGGAGTCGAACCCGGAACTATTGCTTGGAAGGCAACAATGTTAACCGTTACATCATCGACGCGGACGATTCCCGTCGTGCTCATCCCTCTGTAAAATAACTTCTGTTACTCATTTAAACTGTAATTCTGAAAAGTTAGTGCAATAGGCAAGCTGGACTGGGATTTAGGTAAGAGACATGCGTCGACCGGGAGTAGAACCCGGAACTATTGCTTGGAAGACAACAATGCTAACCGTTTTACCTTCGACGCGAACGATTCATGTCATTCTCATCCCACTGTTAAATAACTTGTATTTAATAATTAATGTGTAAGTTTGAAAAGTCACTCTAACGAGGCAAACTGAACGAGAATTTAGGTAAACTAGGGAAGAGACATGCGTCGACCGGGAGTCGAACCCGGAACTATTGCTTGAAAGGCAACAATGTTAACCGTTACACCATCGCCGCGGACGATTCCCGTCGTGCTCATCCCTCTGTAAAATAACTTCTGTTACTTAGTTAAACTGTAAATCTGAAAAGTTAATGCAATAGGCAGCTGGACTGGGATTTAAGTAAACTAGGGTAAGAGACATGCGTCGACCGGGAGTCGAACCCGGAACTATTGCTTGGAAGGCAACAATGCTAACCGTTACACCATCGACGCGGACAATGTATGTCGCTCTGAACTTGCTCTAAAATATCGTGTGTTCCTAATTTAGATACGCAAGCTGCTACAATGAGACAGCTAATCTAGAATTTCGGTAAAAAATAACATTAGACATGCGTCGACCGGGAGTCGAACCCGGAACTATTGCTTGGAAGGCAACAATGCTAACCGTTACACCATCGACGCGGACGATGCATGTCGCTCTGAAATCACTGTGAAATATCGTGTGTTGCTAATTTAGATTGCCGAGCTGCTGCAATAAGACAGCTAATCTAGAATTTAGGTAAACAATGACGAAAGACATGCGTCGACCGGGAGTCGGAACTATTGCTTGGAAGGCAACAATGCTAACCGTTACACCATCGACGCGGACGACGCATGTCGCTCTGAAATCACTGTGAAATATCGTGTGTTGCTAATTTAGATTGCCGAGCTGCTGCAATGAGACAGCTAATCTAGAATTCAGGTAAACAATGACAAAAGACATGCGTCGACCGGGTGTCGGAACTATTGCTTGGAAGGCAACAATGCTAACCGTTACACCATCGACGCGGACGATTCCCGTCATGCTCATCCCTCTGTAAAATAACTTCTGTTACTTATTTAAACGGTAAATCTGAAAAGTTAATGCAATAGGCAGCTGGACTGGGATATAAGTGAACTAGGGTAAGAGACATGCGTCGACCGGGAGTCGAACCCGGAACTATTGCTTGGAAGGCAACAATGCTAACCGTTACACCATCGACGCGGACAATGTATGTCGCTCTGAACTCGCCCTAAAATAGCGTGTGTTCCTAATTTAGATAGGCGAGCTGTTGCAATGAGACAGCTAATCTAGAATTTAGGTAAACAATAACATTAGACATGCGTCGACCGGGAGTCGAATCCGGAACTATTGCTTGGAAGGCAACAATGCTAACCGTTACACCATCGACGCGGACGATTCACGTCATTCTCATCCCGCTGTTAAATAACTTCTGTTACCTATTTAAACTGTAAATCTAAAAAGTTACTGCAATAGGCAGCTGGACTGGGATTTGGGTAAGAGACATGCGTCGACCGGGAGTAGATCCCGGAACTATCGCTTGGAAGACAACAATGCTAACCGTTTTACCTTCGACGCGAACGATTCATGTCATTCTCATCCCGCTGTTAAATAACTTGTATTTAATAATTAATGTGTAAGTTTGAAAAGTTACTCTAACATGGCAAACTGAACGAGAATTTAGGTAAACTAGGGTAGAGACATGCGTCGACCGGGAGTCGAACCCGGAACTATTGCTTGGAAGGCAACAATGCTAACCGTTACACCATCGACGCGGACGATTCCCGTCATGCTCATCCCTCTGTGAAATAACTTCTGTTACTTATTTAAACTGTAAGTCTGAAAAGTAAATGCAATAGACAGCTGGACAGGGGTTTAGGTAAACTTGGGTAAGAGACATGCTTGGATTACTATTGCTTGGAAGGCAACAATGCTAACCGTTACACCATCGTCGCGGACGATTCACGTCATTCTCATCCCGCAGTTAAATAACTTCTGGTACTTATTTAAACTGTAAATCAAAAAAGTTACTGCAATATCCAGCTGGACTGGGATTTTGGTAAACTAGAATAAGAGACATGCGTCGACCGGGAGTCGAACCCGGAACTATTGCTTGGAAGGCAACAATGCTAACCGTTACACCATCGACGCGGACAATGTATGTCGCTCTGAACTCGCCCTAAAATAGCGTGTGTTCCTAATTTAGATAGGCGAGCTGTTGCAATGAGACAGCTAATCTAGAATTTAGGTAAACAATAACATTAGACATGTGTCGACCGGGAGTCGAATCCGGAACTATTGCTTGGAAGGCAACAATGCTAACCGTTACACCATCGACGATGACGATTCATGTCATTCTCATCCCGCTGTTAAATAACTTGTATTTAATAATTAATCTGTAAGTTTGAAAAGTTACTCTAACATGGCAAACTGAACGAGAATTTAAGTAAACTAGGGTAGAGACATGCGTCGACCGGGAGTCGAACCCGGAACTATTGCTTGGAAGGCAACAATGCTAACCGTTACACCATCGACGCGGACGATTCCAGTCATGCTCATCCCTCTGTGAAATAACTTCTGTTACTTATTTAAACTGTAAGTCTGAAAAGTAAATGCAATAGACAGCTGGACTGGGGTTTAGGTAAACTTGGGTAAGAGACATGCTTGGATTACTATTGCTTGGAAGGCAACAATGCTAACCGTTACACCATCGTCGCGGACGATTCACGTCATTCTCATCCCGCAGTTAAATAACTTCTGTTACTTATTTAAACTGTAAATCTAAAAAGTTACTGCAATATCCAGCTGGACTGGGATTTTGGTAAACTAGGATAAGAGACATGCGTCGACCGGGAGTCGAACCCGGAACTATTGCTTGGAAGGCAACAATGCTAACGGTTACACCATCGACGATGACGATTCATGTCATTCTTATCCCGCTGTTAAATAACTTGTGTTTAATAATTAATCTGTAAGTTTGAAAAGTTACTCTAACAAGGCAAACTGAACGAGAATATAGGTAAACTAGGGTAGAGACATGCGTCGACCGGGAGTCGAACCCGGAACTATTGCTTGGAAGGCAACAATGCTAACCGTTACACCATCGACGCGGACGATGCATGTCATTCTCATCCCGCTTTTAACTTGTATTTAATAATTAAACTGTAAGTTTTAAAAGTTACTCTAACAAGGCAAACTGAACGAGAATTCAGGTAAACTAGGGTAGAGACATGCGTCTACCGGGAGTCGAACCCGGAACTATTGCTTGGAAGGCAACAATGTTAACCGTTACACCATCGACGCGGACGATTCCCGTCGTGCTTATCCCTCTGTAAAATAACTTCTGTTACTTATTTAAACTGTAAGTCTGAAAAGTTAATGCAATAGGCAGCTGGACTGGGATTTGGGTAAGAGATATGCGTCGACCGGGAGTAGAACCCGGAACTATTGCTTGGAAGATAACAATGCTAACCGTTTTACCTTCGACGCGAACGATTCATGTCATTCTCATCCCGCTGTTAAATAACTTGTATTTAATAATTAATGTGTAAGTTTGAAAAGTCACTCTAACAAGGCAAACTGAACGAGAATTTAGGTAAACTAGGGAAGAGACATGCGTCGACCGGGAGTCGAACCCGGAACTATTGCTTGGAAGGCAACAATGTTAACCGTTACACCACCGACGCGGACGATTCCCGTCGTGCTCATCCCTCTGTAAAATAACTTCTGTTACTTATTTAAACTGTAAATCTGAAAAGTTAATGCAATAGGCAGCTGGACTGGGATTTAAGTAAACTAGGGTAAGAGACATGCGTCGACCGGGAGTCGAACCCGGAACTATTGCTTGGAAGGCAACAATGCTAACCGTTACACCATCGACGCGGACAATGTATGTCGCTCTGAACTCGCTCTAAAATATCGTGTGTTCCTAATTTAGATACGCAAGCTGCTACAATGAGACAGCTAATCTAGAATTTAGGTAAAAAATAACATTAGACATGCGTCGACCGGGAGTCGAACCCGGAACTATTGCTTGGAAGGCAACAATGCTAACCGTTACACCATCGACGCAGACGATGCATGTCGCTCTGAAATCACTGTGAAATATCGTGTGTTGCTAATTTAGATTGCCGAGCTGCTGCAATGAGACAGCTAATCTAGAATTTAGGTAAACAATGACGAAAGACATGCGTCGACCGGGAGTCGGAACTATTGCTTGGAAGGCAACAATGCTAACCGTTACACCATCGACGCGGACGATTCCCGTCATGCTCATCCCTCTGTAAAATAACTTCTGTTACTTATTTAAACTGTAAATCTGAAAAGTTAATGCAATAGGCAGCTGGACTGGGATATAAGTGAACTAGGGTAAGAGACATGCGTCGACCGGGAGTCGAACCCGGAACTATTGCTTGGAAGGCAACAATGCTAACCGTTACACCATCGACGCGGACAATGTATGTCGCTCTGAACTCGCCCTAAAATAGCGTGTGTTCCTAATTTAGATAGGCGAGCTGTTGCAATGAGACAGCTAATCTAGAATTTAGGTAAACAATAACATTAGACATGCGTCGACCGGGAGTCGAATCCGGAACTATTGCTTGGAAGGCAACAATGCTAACCGTTACACCATCGACGCGGACGATTCCCGTCATGCTCATCCCTCTGTAAATTACCTTCTGTTACTTATTTAAACTGTAAATCTGAAAAGTTAATGCAATAGGCAGCTGGACTGGGAATTAAGTAAACTAGGGTGAGAGACATGCGTCGACCGGGAGTCGAACCCGGAACTATTGCTTGGAAGGCAACAATGCTAACCGTTACACCATCGACGCGGACAATGTATGTCGCTCTGAACTCGCTCTAAAATATCGTGTGTTCCTAATTTAGATACGCAAGCTGCTACAATGAGACAACTAATCTAGAATTTAGGTAAAAAATAACATTAGACATGCGTCGACCGGGAGTCGAACCCGGAACTATTGCTTGGAAGGCAACAATGCTAACCGTTACACCATCGACGCGGACGATGCATGTCGCTCTGAAATCACTGTGAAATATCGTGTGTTGCTAATTTAGATTGCCGAGCTGCTGCACTGAGACAGCTAATCTAGAATTTAGGTAAACAATGACGAAAGACATGCGTCGACCGGGAGTCGGAACTATTGCTTGGAAGGCAACAATGCTAACCGTTACACCATCGACGCGGACGACGCATGTCGCTCTGAAATCACTGTGAAATATCGTGTGTTGCTAATTTAGATTGCCGAGCTGCTGCAATGAAACAGCTAATCTAGAAATTAGGTGAACAATGACGAAAGACATGCGTCGACCGGGAGTCGGAACTATTGCTTGGAAGGCAACAATGCTAACCGTTACTCCATCGATGCGGATGATTCCCGTCATGCTCATCCCTCTGTGAAATAACTTCTGTTACTTATTTAAACTGTAAGTCTGAAAAGTAAATGCAATAGGCAGCTGGACTGGGGTTTAGGTAAACTTGGGTAAGAGACATGCGTCGACCGGGAGTCGAACCCGGAACTATTGCTTGGAAGGCAACAATGCTAACCGTTACACCATCGACGCAGACGATTCATGTCATTCTCATTCCGCTGTTAAATAACTTGTATTTAATAATTAAAGTGTAAGTTTGAAAAGTCACTCTAGTAAGGCAAGCTTAACGAGAATTTAGGTAAAATAGGGTAAGAGACATGCGTCGACCGGGAGTCGAACCCGGAACTATTGCTTGGAAGGCAACAATGCTAACCATTACACTATCGACGCGGACAATGTATGTAGCTCTGAACTCGCTCTAAAATATCGTGTGTTCCTAATTTAGATTGCCGAGGTGCTACAATGAGACAGCTAATCTAGAATTTAGGTAAACAATGACATTAGACATGCGTCGACCGGAGTCGGAACCCAACTATTGCTTGGAAGACAACAATGCTAACCGTTACACCATCGACGCGGACGATCAAGTCTGCTCATCTTGCTAAAATACCTGTGGACTATATAACGTGTGCTAATTAGAAAGCCTACAGCCAATCAGCCGTTGAACTGAAGTTTAGGAACAAGAAAGACATGCGTCGACCGGATGTCCGGAAGTATTGCTTGGAAGGCAACAATGCTAACCGTTACACCATCGACGCGGACGATTCCCGTCATGCTCATCCCTCTGTAAAATAACTTCTGTTACTTATTTAAACTGTAAATCTGAAAAGTTAATGCAATAGGCAGCTGGACTGGGAGATAAGTGGACTAGGGTAAGAGACATGCGTCGACCGGGAGTCGAACCCGGAACTATTGCTTGGAAGGCAACAATGCTAACCGTTACACCATCGACGCGGACAATGTATGTCGCTATGAACTCGCCCTAAAAGAGCGTGTGTTCCTAATTTAGATAGGCGAGCTGTTGCAATGAGACAGCTAATCTAGAATTTAGGTAAACAATAACATTAGACATGCGTCGACCGGGAGTCGAATCCGGAACTATTGCTTGGAAGGCAACAATGCTAACCGTTACACCATCGACGCGGACGATTCATGTCATTCTCATCCCGCTGTTAAATAACTTGTATTTAATAATTAATCTGTAAGTTTGAAAAGTTACTCTAACATGGCAAACTGAACGAGAATTTAAGTAAACTAGGGTAGAGACATGCGTCGACCGGGAGTCGAACCCGGAACTATTGCTTGGAAGGCAACAATGCTAACCGTTACACCATCGACGCGGACGATTCCAGTCATGCTCATCCCTCTGTGAAATAATCTCTGTTACTTATTTAAACTGTAAGTCTGAAAAGTAAATGCAATAGACAGCTGGACTGGGGTTTAGGTAAACTTGGGTAAGAGACATGCTTGGATTACTATTGCTTGGAAGGCAACAATGCTAACCGTTACACCATCGTCGCGGACGATTCACGTCATTCTCATCCCGCAGTTAAATAACTTCTGTTACTTATTTAAACTGTAAATCTAAAAAGTTACTGCAATATCCAGCTGGACTGGGATTTTGGTAAACTAGGATAAGAGACATGCGTCGACCGGGAGTCGAACCCGGAACTATTGCTTGGAAGGCAACAATGCTAACCGTTACACCATCGACGCGGACGATGCATGTCGCTCTGAAATCACCGTAAAATACCGTGTGTTGCTAATTTAGATTGCCGAGCTGTTGCAATGAGACAGCTAATCTAGAATTTAGGTAAACAATAACATTAGACATGCGACGACCGGGAGTCGAATCCGGAACTATTGCTTGGAAGGCAACAATGCTAACCGTTACACCATCGACGCGGACAATGTATGTCGCTCTGAACTCGCCCTAAAAGAGCGTGTGTTCCTAATTTAGATAGGTGAGCTGTTGCAATGAGACAGCTAATCTAGAATTTAGGTAAACAATAACATTAGACATGCGTCGACCGGGAGTCGAATCCGGAACTATTGCTTGGAAGGCAACAATGCTAACCGTTACACCATCGACGCGGACGATTCATGTCATTCTCATCCCGCTGTTAAATAACTTGTATTTAATAATTAAACTGTAAGTTTTAAAAGTTACTTCTAACAAGGCAAACTGAACGAGAATTTAGGTAAACTAGGGGTAGAGACATGCGTCGACCGGGAGTCGAACCCGGAACTATTGCTCGGAAGGCAACATTGCTAACCGTTACACCATCGACGCGGACAATGTATGTCGCTCTGAACTCGCCCTAAAATAGCGTGTGTTCCTAATTTAGATAGGCGAGCTGTTGCAATGAGAAAGCTAATCTAGAATTTAGGTAAACAATAACATTAGACATGCGTCGACCGGGAGTCGAATCCGGAACTATTGCTTGGAAGGCAACAATGCTAACCGTTACACCATCGAAGCGGACGATTCATGTCATTCTCATCCCGCTGTTAAATAACTTGTATTTAATAATTAAACTGTAAGTTTGAAAAGTTACTTCTAACAAGGCAAACTGAACGAGAATTTAGAGAAAGTAGGGTAGAGACATGCGTCGACCGGGAGTCGAACCCGGAACTATTGCTTGGAAGGCAACAATGCTAACCGTTACACCATCGACGCGGACGATGCATGTCGGTCTGAAATCACTGTGAAATATCGTGTGTTCCTAATTCAGATACGCAAGCTGCTACAATGAGACAGCTAATCTAGAATTTAAGTAAAAAATAACATTAGACATGCGTCGACCGGAGTCGAACCCGGAACTATTGCTTGGAAGGCAACAATGCTAACCGTTACACCATCGACGCGGACGATGCATGTCGCTCTGAAATCACTGTGAAATATCATGTATTGCTAATTTAGATAGGCGAGATGTTGCAATGAGACAGCTAATCTAGAATTTAGGTAAACAATACCGTTAGACATGCGTCGACCGGGAGTCGAATCCGGAACTATTGCTTGGAAGGCAACAATGCTAACCGTTACACCGTCGACGCGGACGATTCATGTCATTCTCATCCCGCTGTTAAATAACTTGTATTTAATCATTAAACTGTAAGTTTGAAATTTACTTCTAACAAGGCAAACTGAACGAGAATTTAGGTAAACTAGGGTAGAGACATGCGTCGACCCCGGAACTATTGCTTGGAAGGCAACAATGCTAACCGTTACACCATCGACGCGGACGATGCATGTCGCTCTGAAATCACTGTGACATATCGTGTGTTCCTAATTTAGATTGCCGAGGTGTTGCAATGAGACAGCTAATCTAGAATTAGGTAAACAATGCCATTAGACATGCGTCGACCAGGAGTCGAACCCGGAACTATTGCTTGGAAGGCAACAGTGCTAACCGTTACACCATCGTCGCGAACGATTCACGTCATTCTCATCCCGCAGTTAAATAACTTCTGTTACTTATTTAAACTGTAAATCTAAAAAGTTACTGCAATATCCAGCTGGACTGGGATTTTGGTAAACTAGGATAAGAGACATGCGTCGACCGGGAGTCGAACCCGGAACTATTGCTTGGAAGGCAACAATGCTAACGGTTACACCATCGACGATGACGATTCATGTCATTCTCATCCCGCTGTTAAATAACTTGTATTTAATAATTAATCTGTAAGTTTGAAAAGTTACTCTAACATGGCAAACTGAACGAGAATTTAGGTAAACCAGGGTAGAGACATGCGTCGACCGGGAGTCGAACCCGGAACTATTGCTTTGAAGGCAACAATGCTAACCGTTACACCATCGACGCGGACGATGCATGTCGCTCTGAAATCACTGTGAAATATCGTGTGTTGCTAATTTAGATTGCCGAGCTGTTGCAATGAGACAGCTAATCTAGAATTTAGGCAAACAATGAGATTAGACATGCGTCGACCGGGAGTCGAACCCGGAACTATTGCTTGGAAGGCAACAATGCTAACCGTTACACCATCGACGCGGACGATTCCCGTCATTCTCATCCCTCTGTGAAATAACTTCTGTTACTTATTTAAACTGTAAGTCTGAAAAGTAAATGCAATAGACAGCTGGACTGGGGTTTAGGTAAACTTGGGTAAGAGACATGCTTGGATTACTATTGCTTGGAAGGCAACAATGCTAACTGTTACACCATCGTCGCGGACGATTCACGTCATTCTCATCCCGCAGTTAAATAACTTCTGTTACTTATTTAAACTGTAAATCTAAAAAGTTACTGCAATATCCAGCTGGACTGGGATTTTGATAAACTAGGATAAGAGACATGCGTCGACCGGGAGTCGAACCCGGAACTATTGCTTGGAAGGCAACAATGCTAACCGTTACACCATCGACGCGGACGATTCACGTCATTCTCATCCCGCTGTTAAATAACTTCTGTTACCTATTTAAACTGTAAATCTAAAAAGTTACTGCAATAGGCAGCTGGACTGGGATTTGGGTAAGAGACATGCGTCGACCGGGAGTAGAACCCGGAACTATCGCTTGGAAGACAACAATGCTAACCGTTTTACCTTCGACGCGAACGATTCATGTCATTCTCATCCCGCTGTTAAATAACTTGTATTTAATAATTAATGTGTAAGTTTGAAAAGTCACTCTAACAAGGCAAACTGAACGAGAATTTAGGTAAACTAGGGTAGAGACATGCGTCGACCGGGAGTCGAACCCGGAACTATTGCTTGGAAGGCAACAATGTTAACCGTTACATCATCGACGCGGACGATTCCCGTCGTGCTCATCCCTCTGTAAAATAACTTCTGTTACTTATTTAAACTGTAAATCTGAAAAGTTAATGCAATAGGCAAGCTGGACTGGGATTTGGGTAAGAGACATGCGTCGACCGGGAGTAGAACCCGGAACTATTGCTTGGAAGACAACAATGCTAACCGTTTTACCTTCGACGCGAACGATTCATGTCATTCTCATCCCACTGTTAAATAACTTGTATTTAATAATTAATGTGTAAGTTTGAAAAGTCACTCTAACAAGGCAAACTGAACGAGAATTTAGGTAAACTAGGGAAGAGACATGCGTCGACCGGGAGTCGAACCCGGAACTATTACTTGGAAGGCAACAATGTTAACCGTTACACCATCGACGCGGACGATTCCCGTCGTGCTCATCCCTCTGTAAAATAACTTCTGTTACTTATTAAACTGTAAATCTGAAAAGTTAATGCAATAGGCAGCTGGACTGGGATTTAAGTAAACTAGGGTAAGAGACATGCGTCGACCGGGAGTCGAACCCGGAACTATTGCTTGGAAGGCAACAATGCTAACCGTTACACCATCGACGCGGACAATGTATGTCGCTCTGAACTTGCTCTAAAATATCGTGTGTTCCTAATTTAGATACGCAAGCTGCTACAATGAGACAGCTAATCTAGAATTTAGGTAAAAAATACCATTAGACATGCGTCGACCGGGAGTCGAACCCGGAACTATTGCTTGGAAGGCAACAACGCTAACCGTTACACCATCGACGCGGACGATGCATGTCGCTCTGAAATCACTGTGAAATATCGTGTGTTGCTAATTTAGATTGCCGAGCTGCTGCAATGAGACAGCTAATCTAGAATTTAGGTAAACAATGACGAAAGACATGCGTCGACCGGGAGTCGGAACTATTGCTTGGAAGGCAACAATGCTAACCGTTACACCATCGACGCGGACGACGCATGTCGCTCTGAAATCACTGTGAAATATCGTGTGTTGCTAATTTAGATTGCCGAGCTGCTGCAATGAGACAGCTAATCTAGAATTCAGGTAAACAATGACAAAAGACATGCGTCGACCGGGGTGTCGGAACTATTGCTTGGAAGGCAACAATGCTAACCGTTACACCATCGACGCGGACGATTCCCGTCATGCTCATCCCTCTGTAAAATAACTTCTGTTACTTATTTAAACTGTAAATCTGAAAAGTTAATGCAATAGGCAGCTGGACTGGGATATAAGTGAACTAGGGTAAGAGACATGCGTCGACCGGGAGTCGAACCCGGAACTATTGCTTGGAAGGTAACAATGCTAACCGTTACACCATCGACGCGGACAATGTATGTCGCTCTGAACTCGCCCTAAAATAGCGTGTGTTCCTAATTTAGATAGGCGAGCTGTTGCAATGAGACAGCTAATCTAGAATTTAGGTAACAATAACATTAGACATGCGTCGACCGGGAGTCGAATCCGGAACTATTGCTTGGAAGGCAACAATGCTAACCGTTACACCATCGACGCGGACGATTCACGTCATTCTCATCCCGCTGTTAAATAACTTCTGTTACCTATTTAAACTGTAAATCTAAAAAGTTACTGCAATAGGCAGCTGGACTGGGATTTGGGTAAGAGACATGCGTCGACCGGGAGTAGATCCCGGAACTATCGCTTGGAAGACAACAATGGCTAACCGTTTTACCTTCGACGCGAACGATTCATGTCATTCTCATCCCGCTGTTAAATAACTTGTATTTAATAATTAATGTGTAAGTTTGAAAAGTTACTCTAACATGGCAAACTGAACGAGAATTTAGGTAAACTAGGGTAGAGACATGCGTCGACCGGGAGTCGAACCCGGAACTATTGCTTGGAAGGCAACAATGCTAACCGTTACACCATCGACGCGGACGATTCCCGTCATGCTCATCCCTCTGTGAAATAACTTCTGTTACTTATTTAAACTGTAAGTCTGAAAAGTAAATGCAATAGACAGCTGGACTGGGGTTTAGGTAAACTTGGGTAAGAGACATGCTTGGATTACTATTGCTTGGAAGGCAACAATGCTAACCGTTACACCATCGTCGCGGACAATGTATGTCGCTCTGAACTCGCCCTAAAATAGCGTGTGTTCCTAATTTAGATAGGCGAGCTGTTGCAATGAGACAGCTAATCTAGAATTTAGGTAAACAATAACATTAGACATGCGTCGACCGGGAGTCGAATCCGGAACTATTGCTTGGAAGGCAACAATGCTAACCGTTACACCATCGACGCGGACAATGTATGTCGCTCTGAACTCGCCCTAAAATAGCGTGTGTTCCTAATTTAGATAGGCGAGCTGTTGCAATGAGACAGCTAATCTAGAATTTAGGTAAACAATAACATTAGACATGCGTCGACCGGGAGTCGAATCCGGAACTATTGCTTGGAAGGCAACAATGCTAACCGTTACACCATCGACGATGACGATTCATGTCATTCTCATCCCGCTGTTAAATAACTTGTATTTAATAATTAATCTGTAAGTTTGAAAAGTTACTCTAACATGGCAAACTGAACGAGAATTTAAGTAAACTAGGGTAGAGACATGCGTCGACCGGGAGTCGAACCCGGAACTATTGCTTGGAAGGCAACAATGCTAACCGTTACACCATCGACGCGGACGATTCCAGTCATGCTCATCCCTCTGTGAAATAACTTCTGTTACTTATTTAAACTGTAAGTCTGAAAAGTAAATGCAATAGACAGCTGGACTGGGGTTTAGGTAAACTTGGGTAAGAGACATGCTTGGATTACTATTGCTTGGAAGGCAACAATGCTAACCGTTACACCATCGTCGCGGACGATTCACGTCATTCTCATCCCGCAGTTAAATAACTTCTGTTACTTATTTAAACTGTAAATCTAAAAAGTTACTGCAATATCCAGCTGGACTGGGATTTTGGTAAACTAGGATAAGAGACATGCGTCGACCGGGAGTCGAACCCGGAACTATTGCTTGGAAGGCAACAATGCTAACGGTTACACCATCGACGATGACGATTCATGTCATTCTTATCCCGCTGTTAAATAACTTGTGTTTAATAATTAATCTGTAAGTTTGAAAAGTTACTCTAACAAGGCAAACTGAACGAGAATATAGGTAAACTAGGGTAGAGACATGCGTCGACCGGGAGTCGAACCCGGAACTATTGCTTGGAAGGCAACAATGCTAACCGTTACACCATCGACGCGGACGATGCATGTCATTCTCATCCCGCTGTTAACTTGTATTTAATAATTAAACTGTAAGTTTTAAAAGTTACTCTAACAAGGCAAACTGAACGAGAATTTAGGTAAACTAGGGTAGAGACATGCGTCGACCGGGAGTCGAACCCGGAACTATTGCTTGGAAGGCAACAATGTTAACCGTTACACCATCGACGAGGACGATTCCCATCGTGCTTATCCCTCTGTAAAATAACTTCTGTTACTTATTTAAACTGTAAGTCTGAAAAGTCAATGCAATAGGCAGCTGGACTGGGATTTGGGTAAGAGACATGCGTCGACCGGGAGTAGAACCCGGAACTATTGCTTGGAAGACAACAATGCTAACCGTTTTACCTTCGACGCGAACGATTCATGTCATTCTCATCCCGCTGTTAAATAACTTGTATTTAATAATTAATGTGTAAGTTTGAAAAGTCACTCTAACAAGGCAAACTGAACGAGAATTTAGGTAAACTAGGGAAGAGACATGCGTCGACCGGGAGTCGAACCCGGAACTATTGCTTGGAAGGCAACAATGTTAACCGTTACACCATCGACGCGGACGATTCCCGTCGTGCTCATCCCTCTGTAAAATAACTTCTGTTACTTATTTAAACTGTAAATCTGAAAAGTTAATGCAATAGGCAGCTGGACTGGGATTTAAGTAAACTAGGGTAAGAGACATGCGTCGACCGGGAGTCGAACCCGGAACTATTGCTTGGAAGGCAACAATGCTAACCGTTACACCATCGACGCGGACAATGTATGTCGCTCTGAACTCGCTCTAAAATATCGTGTGTTCCTAATTTAGATACGCAAGCTGCTACAATGAGACAGCTAATCTAGAATTTAGGTAAAAAATAACATTAGACATGCGTCGACCGGGAGTCGAACCCGGAACTATTGCTTGGAAGGCAACAATGCTAACCGTTACACCATCGACGCGGACGATGCATGTCGCTCTGAAATCACTGTGAAATATCGTGTGTTGCTAATTTAGATTGCCGAGCTGCTGCAATGAGACAGCTAATCTAGAATTTAGGTAAACAATGACGAAAGACATGCGTCGACCGGGAGTCGGAACTATTGCTTGGAAGGCAACAATGCTAACCGTTACACCATCGACGCGGACGATTCCCGTCATGCTCATCCCTCTGTAAAATAACTTCTGTTACTTATTTAAACTGTAAATCTGAAAAGTTAATGCAATAGGCAGCTGGACTGGGATATAAGTGAACTAGGGTAAGAGACATGCGTCGACCGGGAGTCGAACCCGGAACTATTGCTTGGAAGGCAACAATGCTAACCGTTACACCATCGACGCGGACAATGTATGTCGCTCTGAACTCGCCCTAAAATAGCGTGTGTTCCTAATTTAGATAGGCGAGCTGTTGCAATGATACAGCTAATCTAGAATTTAGGTAAACAATAACATTAGACATGCGTCGACCGGGAGTCGAATCCGGAACTATTGCTTGGAAGGCAACAATGCTAACCGTTACACCATCGACGCGGACGATTCACGTCATTCTCATCCCGCTGTTAAATAACTTCTGTTACCTATTTAAACTGTAAATCTAAAAAGTTACTGCAATAGGCAGCTGGACTGGGATTTGGGTAAGAGACATGCGTCGACCGGGAGTAGAACCCGGAACTATCGCTTGGAAGACAACAATGCTAACCGTTTTACCTTCGACGCGAACGATTCATGTCATTCTCATCCCGCTGTTAAATAACTTGTATTTAATAATTAATGTGTAAGTTTGAAAAGTCACTCTAACAAGGCAAACTGAACGAGAATTTAGGTAAACTAGGGTAGAGACATGCGTCGACCGGGAGTCGAACCCGGAACTATTGCTTGGAAGGCAACAATGTTAACCGTTACACCATCGACGCGGACGATTCCCGTCGTGCTCATCCCTCTGTAAAATAACCTCTGTTACTTATTTAAACTGTAAATCTGAAAAGTTAATGCAATAGGCAGCTGGACTGGGATTTAAGTAAACTAGGGTAAGAGACATGCGTCGACCGGGAGTCGAACCCGGAACTATTGCTTGGAAGGCAACAATGCTAACCGTTACACAATCGACGATGACGAACATGTCATTCTCATCCCGCTGTTAAATAACTTGTATTTAATAATTAATCTGTAAGTTTGAAAAGTTACTCTAACATGGCAAACTGAACGAGAATTTAGGTAAACTAGGGTAGAGACATGCGTCGACCGGGAGTCGAACCCGGAACTATTGCTTGAAAGGCAACAATGCTAACCGTTACACCATCGACGCGGACGATTCCCGTCATGCTCATCCCTCTGTGAAATAACTTCTGTTACTTATTTAAACTGTAAGTCTGAAAAGTAAATGCAATAGACAGCTGGACTGGGGTTTAGGTAAACTTGGGTAAGAGACATGCTTGGATTACTATTGCTTGGAAGGCAACAATGCTAACCGTTACACCATCGTCGCGGACGATTCACGTCATTCTCATCCCGCAGTTAAATAACTTCTGTTACTTATTTAAACTGTAAATCTAAAAAGTTACTGCAATATCCAGCTGGACTGGGATTTTGGTAAACTAGGATAAGAGACATGCGTCGACCGGGAGTCGAACCCGGAACTATTGCTTGGAAGGCAACAATGCTAACGGTTACACCATCGACGATGACGATTCATGTCATTCTTATCCCGCTGTTAAATAACTTGTATTTAATAATTAATCTGTAAGTTTGAAAAGTTACTCTAACATGGCAAACTGAACGAGATTTTAGGTAAACTAGGGTAGAGACATACGTCGACCGTGAGTCGAACCCGGAACTCTTGCTTGGAAGGCAACAATGCTAACCGTTACACCATCGACGCGGACAATGTATGTCGCTCTGAACTCGCCCTAAAATAGCGTGTGTTCCTAATTTAGATAGGCGAGCTGTTGCAATGAGACAGCTAATCTAGAATTTAGGTAAACAATAACATTAGACATGCGTCGACCGGGAGTCGAATCCGGAACTATTGCTTGGAAGGCAACAATGCTAACCGTTACACCATCGACGATGACGATTCATGTCATTCTCATCCCGCTGTTAAATAACTTGTATTTAATAATTAATCTGTAAGTTTGAAAAGTTACTCTAACATGGCAAACTGAACGAGAATTTAGGTAAACTAGGGTAGAGACATGCGTCGACCGGGAGTCGAACCCGGAACTATTGCTTGGAAGGCAACAATGCTAACCGTTACACCATCGACGCGGACGATTCCAGTCATGCTCATCCCTCTGTGAAATAACTTCTGTTACTTAATTAAACTGTAAGTCTGAAAAGTAAATGCAATAGACAGCTGGACTGGGGTTTAGGTAAACTTGGGTAAGAGACATGCTTGGATTACTATTGCTTGGAAGGCAACAATGCTAACCGTTACACCATCGTCGCGGACGATTCACGTCATTCTCATCCCGCAGTTAAATAACTTCTGTTACTTATTTAAACTGTAAATCTAAAAAGTTACTGCAATATCCAGCTGGACTGGGATTTTGGTAAACTAGGATAAGAGACATGCGTCGACCGGGAGTCGAACCCGGAACTATTGCTTGGAAGGCAACAATGCTAACGGTTACACCATCGACGATGACGATTCATGTCATTCTTATCCCGCTGTTAAATAACTTGTGTTTAATAATTAATCTGTAAGTTTGAAAAGTTACTCTAACAAGGCAAACTGAACGAGAATTTAGGTAAACTAGGGTAGAGACATGCGTCGACCGGGAGTCGAACCCGGAACTATTGCTTGGAAGGCAACAATGCTAACCGTTACACCATCGACGCGGACGATGCATGTCATTCTCATCCCGCTGTTAACTTGTATTTAATAATTAAACTGTAAGTTTTAAAAGTTACTCTAACAAGGCAAACTGAACGAGAATTTAGGTAAACTAGGGTAGAGACATGCGTCGACCGGGAGTCGAACCCGGAACTATTACTTGGAAGGCAACAATGCTAACCGTTACACCATCGACGCGGACGATTCCCGTCATGCTCATCCCTCTGTAAAATAACTTCTGTTACTTATTTAAACTGTAAATCTGAAAAGTTGATGCAATAGGCAGCTGGACTGGGATATAAGTGAACTAGGGTAAGAGACATGCGTCGACCGGGAGTCGAACCCGGAACTATTGCTTGGAAGGCAACAATGCTAACCGTTACACCATCGACGCGGACGACTCATGTCATTCTCATCCCGCTGTTAAATAACTTGTATTTAATAATTGAACTGTAAGTTTGAAAAGGTACTGCAATAAGGCAAGCTGAACGAGAATTTAGGTAAACTAGGGTAAGAGACACGCGTCGAACCGGAGTCGAACCCGGAACTATTGCTGTTTTGATTAAGGTAAGCTTGACTCCCTTGATCAACAGCACGGAGAATCTGGTAGTCTTTTCTGCCATTCCGCGGCTTTTGCCAGCCCGCTCCGAACCAGGTGTATTGGGAGTGGCCTCTCCCCTTTCGGGAATTTCTTTTAGGCCACCCCGGCGTTTCCGTAACGGTTTTTATATATTAAACCGTTACCGCTTTTGTTTGTTTCTCTGTTAGTTTATAAACTTCTGTTAGCTAATAGCCCTAATTTCTACTACTACCATAATATCTAGCTCGTTTTTATTATCCTTCAGTTAGTTTATTTGTAGTAGGTTTCCTGAATAACTCTTAGTTGAATAACATCTGGGGTTCCACATTTCTTCTATAGTTTTTCGTAAAGATCTTGATGTCTGCCAGGACACACCTGCCTCTCGGCAGTCAGAGTGTCTCTGGCAGACCGGCAACTGGACCATCTGACCCGCAGACCTCTTCTTCTTCGGCAGCCAAACCACTATTCTCAAGTGTCGCAGCGTCGATTCCGAAGGTCGCGAACGTGAAGGGGATCGAAGTTCAACGTGGGGAGTCAATTGACGCCACAACATCGCAGGACATCCCCACTGTCGCCGCTTTCTACCAACTTTTTTCGTCGGTCGACCCTTTAGGTCACTTGTTGAAGGAGTGTCCCAATTAGGTCGGGAACTTGGAATATCACCTTCCAGGCGGCAGATGGGGGAAATCGTGACAAGTTCCTATCTACGATAGGAAACAAGCTTGATACCCCATCTGGCCGAATTAATTTTTCTTTGTCGCGTGGTTTAGGCACGCGCATTAGTGTGCGGAGTATCCCGACGGAGGCGACGATCGAGCAAATTACCACCATGCTCGACTCGCTGAAGTTCGGGAAGGTACGCCGCGTATACCGAATATACCTTAAAAATACCAAGGTATATAATGGCTACATTCAAGCCATTGTTGATGACTTCGACAGGAATAATTTTCCTGACTTCATCAACATAGCCGATATGCGCTGTAAGACGTACCTCCCCGCGGAACTCTATGTAAAATCATGTTTAAACTGCTTCGCTACCGGGCATTTGGCCCGAGAGTGCATTAACCCCCCTTTTTGCCGCCTGTGCAAAAAAGCCGGGCATGTGCAGAGGGACTGCGCCGACTTCCCCTCCATTCCATCTGGCAGGAAGTCTAGTGAAGCAGCACCACCGCAAATTAAATCTCCCGTACAATCTGTTTCTAAAACCTTGATGAGGAAGACGAAATACACTTTCGCCAAGATCTCATCAAGTGCTCCAGCAATGCCTGTACGGATAGAAAAGGAAAAAAATATTTATAATTGGGAGAACTCTTCTAGTAAGACTGGTAATTTTCTCAGTCGGGTTAGAGTTGATGTCCATCCTGTCCCGACTGAGATACACAAAATTACCGACTCTCTAGAGTCGGAAAATATGGTAAATAAAATTAATAGGGTTTCAAATAATGGTAGTGGTCCTGGAAAGGACTCGGCTAACCTGGAAGAAAACAGCGACAATGATGAGAGCTCTCTGGAAGCTGACTTACTTAATATAGCCAAACTTACAGAGTGCTCGGAAGAATAACACGTGTCTTTTCGCGAGAAGATACGCATCCATTGTAAATCCAAAGAGCCGGGTCCGGATTGGGACTACTCCAAAATTGAAAAGCCTTCGATTCTCAGGGACGAGAAGAGAGGACGCGAGAGCTCGTCTTCGGACGCGTCATCAGCTGGTAGTCTTTTCTGCCATTTCGCGGCTTTTGCCAGCCCGCTCCGAACCAGGTGTATTGGGAGTGGCCTCTCCCCCTTCGGGAATTTCTTAGAGGCCACCCCGGCGTTTCCGTAACGGTTTTTATATATTAAATCGTTACCGCTTTTGTTTGTTGCTCTGTTAGTTTATAAACTTCTGTTAAATAATAGCCCTAATTTCTACTACTATCATAATATCTAGCTCGTTTTTATTATCCTTCAGTTAGTTTCTTTGTAGTAGGTTTCCTGAATAACTCTTAGTTGAATAACATCTGGGGTTCCACATTTCTTCTATAGTTTTTCGTAAAGATCTTGATGTCTGCCAGGACACACCTACCTCTCGGCAGTCAGAGTGTCTCTGGCAGACCGGCAACTGGACCATCTGACCCGCAGACCTCTTCTTCTTCGGCAGCCAAACCACTATTCTCAAGTGTCGCAGCGTCGATTCCGAAGGTCGCGAACGTGAAGGGGATCGAAGTTCAACGTGGGGAGTCAATTGACGCCACAACATCGCAGGACATCCCCACTGTCGCCGCTTTCTACCAACTTTTTTCGTCGGTCGACCCTTTAGGTCACTTGTTGAAGGAGTGTCCCAATTAGGTCGGGAACTTGGAATATCACCTTCCAGGCGGCAGATGGGGGAAATCGTGACAAGTTCCTATCTACGATAGGAAACAAGCTTGATACCCCATCTGGCCGAATTAATTTTTCTTTGTCGCGTGGTTTAGGCACGCGCATTAGTGTGCGGAGTATCCCGACGGAGGCGACGATCGAGCAAATTACCACCATGCTCGACTCGCTGAAGTTCGGGGAGGTACGCCGCGTATACCGAATATACCTTAAAAATACCAAGGTATATAATGGCTACATTCAAGCCATTGTTGATGACTTCGACAGGAATAATTTTCCTGACTTCATCAACATAGCCGGTATGCGCTGTAAGACGTACCTCCCCGCGGAACTCTATGTAAAATCATGTTTAAACTGCTTCGCTACCGAGCATTTGGCCCGAGAGTGCATTAACCCCCCTTTTTGCCGCCTGTGCAAAAAAGCCGGGCATGTGCAGAGGGACTGCGCCAACTTCCCCTCCATTCCATCTGGCAGGAAGTCTAGTGAAGCAGCACCACCGCAAATTAAATCTCCCGTACAATCTGTTTCTAAAACCTTGATGAGGAAGGCGAAATACACCTTCGCCAAGATCTCATCAAGTGCTCCAGCAATGCCTGTACGGATAGAAAAGGAAAATAATATTTATAATAAGGAGAACTCTTCTAGTAAGACTGGTAATTTTCTCAGTCGGGTTAGAGTTGATTTCCATCCTGTCCCGACTGAGATACACGAAATTACCGACTCTCTAGAGTCGGAAAATATGGGAAATAAAATTAATAGGGTTTCAAATAATGGTAGTGGTCCTGGAAAGGACTCGGCTAACCTGGAAGAAAACAGCGACGATGTTGAGAGCTCTCTGGAAGCTGACTTACTTAATATAGCCAAACTTACAGAGTGCTCGGAAGAATAACACGTGTCTTTTCGCGAGAAGATACGCATCCATCGTAAATCCAAAGAGCCGGGTCCGGACTGGGACTACTCCAAAATTTAAAAGCCTTCGATTCTCAGGGACGAGAAGAGGGGATGCGAGAGCTCGTCTTCGGACGCGTCATCAGCTCACCCCCCCACTAAATCCCGGGGTTTTTCAGAACCATCTGCCGGTGAATAATAAACCATAGCTCCGAGTTTTCATAATCCCTCTTTTCTGTCTCTTCTATGCTGGTGGATTAACATCCACAATAACCATTCTAATAATCGTACTATACCAACTGTGCGTAATTTATTGAGCGGCATAATATATAATTATTACCCAAATCTCTAATGGATACTTTGAATTTAGTTTCACTCAATGTTAACGGACTGAACTCAAATAGACACAGGTTGGGTCTCTGGATACGGAGACACCAACCTGGAATAATTTCCTTGCAACAAGTACACTGTTGCAAAAAAGATGAGATTGATTCCTGGGCAGCCGACCTGGGATACACCGCGCACCTCAACCAACCGCGTACCATCCCCCATGAAGTCACCTCGATGAAATATTTCAGAGCTCGGACTGGAATTCTAGTTAAAGATAACATCCCCTGTACCATTCTATCGTACAGGGTTTTAATTCCATACAGGCTCGACCGTCTGGACTTTTTATTCAATAGTAGCATTACATGCTTAATGAATGCTTATTTCCCTTCGGTTCGGGCCGTACCCAGACTGACTTCATGGTGAGGATGTGCGGTGTGTTCCAGACCCTAGACCCCCTGGACCCACTTATAATTTTAGGGGATTTTAATGCCGTCTTGGATGAATGTGATGTTCTAATTAAACAGAACTTCAGGCTCACCAAGGCGGAAAAAATACTTGGATCCTCTTTAAAATCTCTTGGTATGATTGATATCTTTCGCCAAAAACATCCGGCTGGTTAGGTATATACCTGCAAAGTAGATACACAGGCGCGTAGGATTGATCGATTTTATATCTCCGATCACTACGCGGCCTGTGTGAAAGATATCAATCATATAATAAATACAGCTTCAGATCACACCCTTGCTCCAGCCCTAGTCTTGAAATCCACCTTGAAAAAGGTGGATGGAAAGGCTAGACCGAAATCTTCAACGAAGATTAGATGGGGCAAGGGTGCCTGGAGAAATAACACCTCTCTGTATAGTGATCCAGAATATCGGGAAATAATAATTAATAATTATAAAAATCTTGTTCACCGCATGGAAGAATTTTCATATATTCAAGATTGGTGGGATTTCACTAAAAATAGTATTAAAAAAAGAGTAGCATTGCTTTTTCCATCTATAAAGCAGATTCTACATAGAAAGAAAAAGGACCATCCGGGTTTTTAATTAGAGATGGACAACATCATGCGGAAATATTAAATTCAAGAAAGGAACTTCTTCTTCACGAGACTAAAAAATTAGAGTATATCAAATTAAAAGCACGTATTCAATGGATGGAAGAGGGTGAAGAGCTCACCAAAATCTTCTATCAGAAACTTAAAAAAGAGATCAGGACACCATAATTACACAACTTAAGGATAAATTCGGACAAATTAAAGAAAAACCGGAGGAAATAATTAGTATAGTCCATGTCTTTTATAAGGATCTCTGGGGAACCACATCAGATATTGATGTGGCAACCCAGGATGAACTTTTAAAAGTCATGGAAACCACTCAATTATCGAGTGATGACAACGGCCAAATTGAGAATGGAACTACTGAGGAAGAAGTCTTTTCTATAATAAAAAATATGGACAATGGCAAGTCGCCGGGTCTCGACGGCTTGCCAAGGGAATTTTACTTAGCGTTCTGGACCCTAATCAAAAAAGAACTCATAATTATAATTAATAACGTTTTACTTTCTGGCATGCTGCCAGAATCATCAAAAGTAGCAAGAGATAAATTAATTTATAAGAAATCCGACGCTATAGATTTGAAAAATTGGCGTCCGATTTCAAATCTAAACGTCAATTATAAAATCATCACAAAACTTCTTTCGAGGCGCCTTTTAAATGCCTTCTCTGGCATAATCAGTCCGACCCAGAAAAGTACCATTCTGGGTCGGTCTATCTTTGATGTGCATTATAATATCACAAGTGCACTCAATATGCCAAATATACTAATAGTCCGTATTTCATTGTTTCCATTGATAATCCTCAAGGGCGTTTGACATGGTTAATCATAATTATCTTTTGAGACTTCTCGAAAGCAATAACTTATGTCCAAGCGCCTTGAGATTGATAAAATCCATTTACACCGGCATTACCAGCATCATTGAGATAAATGGGGCTTTCACCCAAGAAATTAACATACTGAGAGGCATCCGTCAAGGGTGTCCTCTTAGTATGTTACTCTACACCATCAATGTGGAGCCCCTCAGCCGATGTGTAATCAATAATAAATTAATAAAAGGTATTCGTATTGGTAATTTCACCCACAAATTGGATCAGTATGCGGACGACGCAACTTTTGTTGTGTCGGACGCATACTCGATTGATGCTATTTTCAATAACTTGCAGCTCTTTAGTCTAGCCACAGGGCAGCGGATCAATAGAGAAAAAACCTCCATCCTCTGTACTAACGATAGGGCGAAGGAGATTCTATTTTTTTCCCCTATCATAGGTACATAAAGGACCACATTAAAATCCTTGGAATCTACTTCGGTGAAAACCAAATTAATATAACTTGGAGCGAGAAGGTCTCCAAGATCGAACAGATAATTAATTTTAATCGGTCTAGATCATTATCCTGGTACGGCAAGATCTTGGTTATCAATTCTTTGATCTTGTCTCAGGTTCTTTTAAGCGCGAGGTCGGTCCCCATACCACCTCCTGTCATAAAATATATTGATCGCAAGATCTTCTCTTACCTCTGGATCTCTGAGCCTGTGGAAGTAGAGGGTTCAATGAGTGTGCATCAGGGTGCATTTCTCCGAACCCTCCCATGTGGCGGGAAATGTTTCGTCGAGGCCAGGCTTTCTGTTAATCTTTACCTTTTATTTTTCAGAAAAAGAAAGACCATCTAAAAGCCTCCCCTGCAACAAGTAAGTATAAAAAGGTAAGTATCGGTGGGTTGAGGCCTACCAAAAAAAAAAGAACGTAAGAGACACGCGTCGACTGTGAGTCCGAACCCTGAACTATTGCTTGGAAGGCAACAATGCTAACTGTTACACTATCGACGCGGACGATTCATGTCATTCTCATCCCGCTGTTGAATAACTTGTATTTAATAATTAAACTGTAAGTTTGAAAAGTTACTGCAATAAGGCAAGCTAAACGAGAATTTAGGTAAACTAGGGTAAGAGACATGCGTTGAACGGGAGTCGAACCCGGAATTATTGCTTGGAAGGCAACAATGCTAACCGTTACACCATCGACGCGGTTACACCGTCGACGCGGGCGATTCATGTCATTCTTATCCCGCTGTTAAATAACTTCTGTTACTTAATTAAACTGTAAATTTGAAAAGTTACTGCAATAGGCAGCTGGACTGGGATTTAGGTAAACTGGGGTAAGAGCAGCGCCGGATTAACCATTAAACAATATAAGCACGTGCTTAGGGCACCAAGCAAAGAGGGGCACTAGAGAAATTTTAAAGCAGAATTTTATATAGTTTATCGGTGTTTATTAAAATATTACGAGTTCACCAGACGACTCCAACTTCAAAATGCTTATTTTTTGTCTTCAAGTATCATATTAACCTTCTTTATTAAAAATAAACACTAAAACTTATTTATTGGACGCGAAATGGGCCTATGAGTCGTTTTCTTAAATTATTGTTGTTTTTAATTTCTAGTATTCACCTTGTTGCTGCATTTTTGTTATAAAAAAAATCTTTCCTCTTGAACAATTGGACCAATGAACTATTTACACTATGTGGCGGTTCCACGATCGCATTTCAACGATCTCGTGGTCAGCGAAGTCGGGAGTTTTTTGATACAGTAGGCCAGGGTGGTCCAAACCCTGTCATGCTGATACATTCCGTGCGGTTCACAGAACAATTTTAGCGTATATTTGTATCTAATAAAGGAACGTTTTTAAAGTTTTTTTTAGCTAATCCAACTGGGTTTGGGATCCCGAGATCCCGAGATAAAATGAGTGTCGCAAGAAAGGTGACATAAGGAAACACGGCGGAAAAGTATTTCCTTGCCCATCACACAGTGTCTGGTTTGATTTCCAGTAATATCTGTCACGAAAGAATATAATTTGAAGCGACATTAAATGCGAGATGCGCAAAATACAACGGTAATTCTCGGGAACTAACTTTAAAATAACTGAAGGCTTTATATATCTTTTTTACGCCACGCCACCCATGCAACATAATAATAGTCTGATTAGAACGGTAAACTCTCGTAGTTTATTAAATTTAAAATAAAGTAAACTCGCGATAATTCGATCACTTTTGGGTTTTCTCCGACTTGCGGCCCGCGAGACTTCCTTAAAAGTTTTTGCGGTCCTTCAATCTAGCAACCTCTAGCTACCTCACTCTGAGTTGTGACTTGTATCCTTTGGTATTTCGATTCACGTTGAGACTGGAAGTATGAATCTTTATTGTCACACTCTTTCAGGATTAGAGCTCAACCGATATTGCGTGTTCGCCGATATATCATATCGGCAGTAAACGGCCGATATATATATCGGCTTTATATAACAGTTAAAAAACCTAGAAATGTTTGTAAAAGTTGTTTTATTTACTGTTAGTTGTGATTATTTGTAATGGATAATACAAACATGTGGTTTTAGTTTTTATAATTAAATTACACATGAGGGGCACCAAAGTCTTCAGTGCTTAGGGCACCAAAGGGGCTTAATCCGCCCCTAGGTAAGAGACATGCGTCGACCGGGAGTCGTACCCGGAACTATTGCTTGGAAGGCAACAATGCTATCCGTTACACCATCGACGCGGACGACTCATGTCATTCTCATCCCACAGTTAAATAACTTGTATTCAATAATTAAACTGTAAGTTTGAAAAGTTACTGCAATAAGGCAAGCTAAACGAACTGAACCCGGAACTATTGCTTGGAAGGCAACAATGCTAACCGTTACACCATCGACGCGGTTACACCATCGACGCGGACCATTCATGTCATTCTCATCCCGCTGTTATAACTTGTATTTAATAATTAAACTGTAAGTTTGAAAAGTTACTGCAAATAGGCGAGCTGAACAAGAATTTAGGTAAACTAGGTTAAGAGACATGCGTCGAACCGAAAATACGGACAACAGTTTGGTTGCTCGATTACTTAGCGATTGGTATTCGTTATCAAGATATATCCAAAATTGTGACAGTGATTCTTTTTTAAATCTTGAACCCGGAACTATTGCTTGAAAGGCAACAATGCTAACCTTTACAGTAGTGGTTCCCAACCTTTCTACCCTGGCAGACCTGTAAAATTAAATTAAATGTACTCGCGGACCGGCAAAAATTTGAAATGACCGGAACATAAAAGAATAACATATATTTGCGTAATACAATACAATGTCGGGCACTCAATATGCATCTAGAGTCTAGACAAAAAAGGCACACTTAAAAACAGCTCACACGAAGAAAAACTATCAAATAATGTGACGGCCAAAAATATTTGCGTAATGAAATGCAGTGCTGGGCACCCATTATGCGTAAGAAAGGCACACATAAAACATCTCACATAAAAAACACGTACATGTCAAATCATGTACAAACGCAATTAACTCTAGTGAAAATTTTGCTGCTGTTCAGTTGCCAATATAGGATTGCAAACAATGCCTCAAGGAAGTTTCTGCAACGCGTAGCCCTGCAGCGGCGTGCAGCCAATTTCCTTGCTTCGCTTTAATTAAAGCTAGTGATGAAAATATTTTTATATATGAGTAATAAAAATATAAGTAACTCGTTGAAAATACGGACAACAGTTTGATTGCTCGATTACTTAGCGATTGGTATTCGTTATCAAGAGATATCCAAAATTGTGACAGTGATTCTTTTTTAAATCTGACTGTAAATTAGAATCACAATTTGAATCAAGCTTTTTCATTGGGTTTATTATATTAATCCCTCTGCAGTTGATTGATGCTTCAAACGGAATGAATTTACATTACAATGACGAAGTCGTCGGTAATTTGGCACCAGGCTCAAAATCCTACTTTGTCTGCTCAAGATACTGGAAAAGATCTCAGCGGCCCATGCTTTTTTGCGCTCCTCGTGACCACCTGCCATATTTTACTGGAGTATTATACTTTCTTGACTGTTTTTTGGTTTGAACAAAGAAATATGCATAACGTTTTATTTGGATGGTCATATTAATCAGGAAAAGCATGCAAAACAGAAAAAGCACGAGTGCCGATTTTTAGGTTTTTGAATCTTGCGAGATTTGATGGAGCGCATTCACGATGAGCAAAAAGTGTGATTACTCGGCGCCAAGATGTCGCGAAAGACGTCACAATATGACGGCGGAAGAGAAATTGCGTAATAAATCGACCTCGTCTTCAGTAAAGAGATCGGAGGTCGAAACATTTGTGTTAATTTGTTTTCGTGTTAACATTAATCAAGACTGAGAAGGCCGACTTTTTCCCAGTTTGTGATGATATATAAGATGATTTAGGTATATTTGATCAATTTTTACTGATATATAATACTGAAATAAATTATTTCTCCGTGAGAATTGACAAAAAATTTACGGATTTTTTGAAAGTTTTTTTTTAAAATAATCGGAGTGGCAACATTGCGATTAATCGGAGTCAGTGTTACAAGTACATCTCAAATTTATCGAATTCTCAAAATAGCATAATACGGATCAAAACAATATATAAACGGGCAGTTTACCACATATTTTTTGTCCGCGGATTGCCGTGGTGTTTTGAGAGTTGAAGACAATTAAATTAATAAATCAAGACATTTTGAATATGCTCGTATCGGTCTTTGATTGATTACTTTGCACAAGTGAAAAACCATTTTTCGTTGAAAAAGTCGGCTCTTCTGTGGCGTAATCGCGTAATCGCGGCGACTGTTCGGCGTGGATTTCGAGGCGGTGAATTTTTATTTTGATTTACTAGTATACTTTATAATTATTTTCATTGTATGAAGTAAAATTGTACTATACTGGATTTTATATCAGCTATCGAGATTTTTGTAACGGCGATAACAAGTTCGGAAGATTGCAAAAATACGTATCGAAATTAAATATATCAGGCAGCTTATCTCATATTTTTATGTCCACAGATCGCCGTGGTATTTTAGTCTAGTACTATTTTTATTTTGACGTAAGAAGTCGCAATCGCGAGTTACGTTGCACACAATTAAATTAATATATAAGAACATTTTAGAATCTCGTGGCTGTCATGGATTGAATATTTTACGCGACAGAAAAATCATTATACCTTAAAAAGGCGGTCCTTTTAACGAGCGCGTAATCGCGGTGACTGTCACAGTCGGCAATGGGAATTTCCGACTTTCGTATTTAATTATAGATAAAAACCCTACAAAGTCATTGCGTGAATCCTGAATGTTATTTCGAGTTCAAATGATGACTTAATAAATCGACAATAATGGCAATTCTACTAGTCAAATGATAATTCCTTGGTAAAATTTAGGAAAAAATTCGCACGATAGCTTGTTACCTTGTTTTGCATTATCAATTTTACAAAACGGCGCTAGTGCGCTTTATGCAGAACTAGAAATTGAAACAATAACCCAATAGGACTCCTCAAATTTGTCGTTTCTGTTTGTTAGCAAGAGCCGTGGGCTAATTCATGCAGAATTCAAGAAATTGGTTCAGTGACGCGCAAGTTCCGTGTACAATCAAAGCAGCCTGGGTACTCGATATATGAGTAGCAAAATGACATTCTAATACTTAGAGAATGACATCGACAAGTTATTGTTACGTGACGATACACGGCGCGGTGTTTTGCGGTAGGCGATCCAAGTTCGCTCCACCAAAATTATGGAAAGTGTCCGCCCCTGCTTTGCGGCTCTACCTATCCAACATTGCTGATCTCCATTGTACTCGTAAATCACATTCGGTGATGGTATTCAAAAGTAGAGTACAAATTAAAAACGGATTCGTTGATTACCCGTGCGAACCCTTTGAATCCCCCCACCACTCCCAACATATTTTACTTCACATAATCAGATTGATAGACTTTATCACTTTATTTATTTACAGCAGTTTTTGAAAGAAAACAAGAAGAAAGCAGAAGATAAATGTTAATATGTTGGATTGCTGATCTCCCGGATGGAGAGATTGCTTAGGAAGCCAAGACCCAGTAGCTCCCCAGGATTATGTGGCTGCTTGATCAGAGTATTGTTTAGGGTGAAAGATACTTTATCTGTGGTACAGGAAGAATTATGTGGCCCATACTTGATATGAACATAGTATTCTCACTTTTACAAGTCTGTCAGAGAGTTACAAACGGGTTAATTCTCAATCATTAGAATCTCATGTCCTAAGGGTAAAAAATCACGAACCTTTTGGGTTATCAACTACTAATTAGCAGATGCAATCAGACATGCGAGATGTATAATTTATACATGTAGAAACTATGAATGACACAGAAACTTGAGCTGGCAAACAGCAATTATTCGTGATTCAAATTTAAATGCTTTTGACTTCAATCAAATCTCGTTTAATATTCCAAATTTCAATCATTTATGTTTCATCCAAATATCACAAACAAGCGGTTCTTACGGCAGATATGGCTCAATGGTTCAATTCAAATTAAAAAATCAGCCAGCCTTGACCTACACATAGCAGAATGAAACAGAAGCCAAAACCAGTCTCCATAATAGATTGAAACAAATTCCAGCCAAATATCAGTAAAAAACAAATGGATCTGATTGTGGAATACTCTGTGAAATAGCAGAAACAATAACGTTATAATATACATAGGGTGCACCATAAAAATAATAATAAAAAAACGATAAATACAACAATTAGTGACCCCAGGTTGGGTATGGTATTAGTCAGTTGAACTTATTGCAATGTCACAACCCCTGCAGTGCCTGCATCCCGCTGGCATTGAATTTTAAACCAATGAAGACACTGCAATATAGCAGGGAATGAAATGACGCTTGGTGCCGGACCAATTATTTGATTAAATTTTTACATTTCATTGTGTTATTGTACAGGGAAGAGAGCGTTTCTCACGTCTATCGTCTTATTGGTCATACGCAATATTGCAAGGCTAAAGCCAACATTGCAGCCACTGGCTCGGCATTCAGTCTACTCTGTACAGACATTATCGTTGTTTTACTGGCAAGTTTCTCAGCTGCATCATCATGGAACAGTTTAACGCATCTTTAATTTTTTGTGTACGAGCGAGATCCCATGGTCTTGTTTCATCAGCTGTTTCTATAGTTACGCTGGCACCACGCGTCATCAGATATCTGGTCTCTTGTTCAAGTTCGTATCCTACCGCTAGGTGGAGTGGAGAGCAACTGTCGAGAATATAAAATAACCAATTTTAGCAAGGAGAAATGTGAATTTTGAATACCTGGAATAAAATGGCCACCTCACACAGAAGGTGATGAAATTTACCTGACCCCAAGACACCCCATCAGGATATTTTATAAAATAATTCATTTGTTTCAGTCAAATGAATCGACTCACAAACACTAGAATACATTTTATGGACATGAATTCGGGTCAATTTGACTCAAATAAATTGACTTTAGGTTGAGATATTTCATTTTCACAATCTATTTCATTCTCTCAATGTGAACAGGATCTAGTCAGCAGCTGCTAATATACTGTAAGCTTCCAGGCTGGTGCCAACCCCAATATTAACAAGCTAATTCTGATTTTAAAGATGTACCGATACCACTTTTGTCACCGATACCGATCCGATACCAACTAAAAACGCCGATGCCGATACGCCAATATTACAAAATGGCCGATATTCCGATACTATGTAAATATTGCCTCACATATGCTGGGCAGACGGCTCAAAACACTATCTTTGAGCATTATTCATACTACACATTATTTCAGATATCAAAAGGATATAATACATCATGAAAAATTGATGGTTTGGATTCAGATGTGTTAATTAATTTAAAGGCATTGTGTACTGACGCTAGTAATCTCGGTGTTCAATTAGAAAACTCATAGGCAGGGATGGGCAGGAAATTAATTAATAATATATCGCAAATATTATCGTATATTTCGAGATAGTCTGGTCGACCACGGCATTAAAATTACTAGGAAATTGTATAGTTAAACAAAATTAAAATTATTGGAATCACAATATTTAATACCTGTGTAGAGAGATAATTGAGTCGGAATTTAGCTTAATATCGATGGACTAAATGACACTAGTCAGAACACAGTCAGAATTCATACCCGTGCCAGAAAATGCGTATGCTGTTAATAAAGACTACAGACTTTTTTACACTATGATTTAAAACTGGGAGCGTAGTTGCTCTTATTTTTGTGCTTGTCAATTACCACCACAATTTATAGTTATAAATACCGTAATGCCTATTAAGTCTACCTTTTTAGAGCAATTTCATTTATATCACTGATGCCTTATGACTGCTTTACAATGATAACATTATCAAAGCCTAATTTATATGTCCCTGGATTTTAGGAAAGTGAATTATATTTATGAGGGAGATTTTACAATGTATTCGGAATTTCAGTATCGAAAATATTTTCAGAATGTATTCGAAATAGTCGATGGGTATGGCTATCCCCGCTCATAAGGTTTTGCTACCAGGGTGGTAAAATAAATGAATGAATGTTTAGCCTACTTATCCTATCAAATTGATACATTGAGTTACGTGCGCAAGATTTTGTTCCAATATGACGACATGTTTTGTATTTTACACATTAGAAAATCCACTAATATTCGATTGATATATTTATTCATAAATACTATGTAATATTAAAAACGTCAATATAAAAATTTGGCACTAAAAATAGCCAAATTAGTTGAGCGTTTGGCTGATAAATAACTAAGAACAGGTCAGAATCCCATTCTCGTTTCTACTTGCGGGGGTGGGGACGTGTGTGGCTCATAGTTCACGATTCCCCCCCAAGCAAAAAATAATTTAAACATCAGTCTTCTAACTTATTTTTTAAGACATTCTGGATAATATTAAAAAGGTAAACATATCGGAAATATCGTTCTTCATTTAGCCGATACCGATACACTACCGATACCGATACATCGGTACATCTCTAATTCTGATATTAGATTCATTGAAGCCTTTGCTTCAAACAAGGAACCTCTGATATGTTAGACACTATCCGACAACTGATAGTCTTAACTTGAATACGAAAGTTGCAAATCTGGGTGAATGAGGAAAATTCAGCCCAAGGTACCATATAGTAGGCATTAACTCTTTAACAGAATCCTAGATAAACTTACCCATCATAAGTTGTTGCATTCACATTCGCTGACATTTTCAACAAAATGTAGAAACACTCTGAATGTCTGCGTTCAAGCGCGTGATGTAGGGCTGTCCGTCCGTACGTTGAATCACCAATGTTCAAGTTGATAATGGGTTGGCGAACCAGGAAGTTCACAACCTCCACTTGATTGTTTATTGTAGCTAGATGAAGCGGAGTTAAACCTGAAATAAAATATGGAGTTGTTGGATTTCAAAATAATTTTTTTGAACCACGGTCATGCGCATTCTGAGGCAGAGGAAGCTCATCTATGGGCAAAGTTTCAGGATTTACTGAAGTGTGAAAAGATACTGAAACTATATGGAAATATAGTGGTATATTACATGATAGAAAGTGCAGTTGACTTGAAGCGGTTGATTAAAAGGAAAACAGTTAAAGGGACTTCAAGATAACTGAAGTTTTTGAAAAAAACCATTGGCATAAAAAATGCTTTACTCAAGAGGGTAAAATGCCAGTAAAGGCCTAAACTAGATTTTTTAGATGCCGACCTGGCATGCAAGGTATGTGGAGGGAATGTCAGTTATATTTTTCTAGTGGAGTTCGAATGGTTGAAATAACGAATACATGTACACAGTTTATACTGTTTGACTTCAGATACCGTCCTGAAATAAGGAAGAACAATTGTATATGAATGGTTGATATAGTGATGCGAACACTTTGGTATGAAATGCAAATATAATCTCAACCTTCCCTGGGTCGTGTCCTCGCAAATATTCCTCAACAAATTGCATCAAACATAGAAAAGCAGAAGTTGGACGAAAGTATATTAAAACCGTCATCTTCAGAAAGGGGAAATATATATTTTGAAAACAAAACAGTGGTGATGGGTGTGGAGCTTGGGTATGTGTTGCTTGTATGGTATGGAAGCATAAACTGTGTTCAGTTATGTCAATAGGACTTGCAGAAAAAACTAATAATTAAAACTTCAATTATTCCTCTGAAAAGTGCTTATATTTCAAGTAAATTCCTAGAGCACTGTTTTGAATTGAACCCATGCACACCCCTCAATCCATTCATTCATGAGTTTTGAATTTTCTCGTTGTGGAATTCACCAAGAATTGTTTTGACATGAAGTTGTCAAAGGACAGAAAATAACATGTTTTATTTTGAGTTTGTTATTCATTCCGAAGAATAACAATAGAGGTTTCAGTTGCCACCAGGTGTCAGTAGTTCTGCTTTTGTAGTCACTTGATAGTTTCAATAAATAACGTCGATTCCCCTCCAAACTTGATCAGTATAATTTTTGTTAGTTGGAATCCTAAGACATAAGCCTCCCAGTTTTACAGCATTTGCCATTTCATGGTGAAAGCGAAACAAATTAATTCAGGCTCAAGATTCTGTGAGAAAACCCGATTTCATTTCCAAATCATAGGGGAGCCAACACCTAGTTACTGTTTTGTTGATTCAATAAATGACATTCAGACCATTTGTATAGCACTCATGTGTATTGACATTTATAAAGGTGTGTCCCACACCTGGTGGAAACCCCCAGTATAACCTATGGAATGACTTAGCTAGAATAAGGTATGTTTACTGAAATAATATGAGAAGCCTTGAGTGGGATACGAAAGATTTATGATTCCACTTAACTACAAATTCAAATTTGAATATTAGCTTTTAGAAGGGGCTAACAGGCTTCAAGGGCATATAATGAAATACATTTTGTAATGATCCAGGATATAAGTGATACTTCAATAATTTGGTTAGGTGATACAAACTTCATTTTAACCCTTAAATCATGCTAATGTAGCAGCCTATGAGGAGAATGTTCGAATGAAATATGTGTTGGGTGATAAGTGGGCATGCAGTGTGTTAGGGAGCATGTTTCAGCTTGAGCTTTGGAGCCTGCTATTCATTCTTCTTTTAGCTCCCCACTGTGTTGATTGAAAATAAATTCCATTGAATGCCAGAACAACCCACAACACAAGGGAAGTCGGTAGGAAATGCCCGTAACATTACACCCAGCCAGTCATGGGGAATCATATTACAACGCTTGTCCTGATTAGTGTGATATCCTAGACTTATTCTTTGGGTTTGAATTAATTTTCGGTTTTGAATATCAAATGTTCCGCATAGATTTATTCAATGCTACTTATGAGGCAGAAAATTCCAATTCACACATAATCACATATATTCATGTCAAACTTTGGATTTCCCCATATTATGTTATTCAATTATCAAAGTTGGATAAAATAACTATACTTCACTGATAGCATTAAGTTTTATAAGCTAGGAGGGAAACAATAGCATGAAGTTCATACCCTATTTGAATCAAACTATGAGGAACTTACAAGATTTCATATTTTCAATGGCCAAAAATTTTCAAAAATTACAAATCAAATTTTAAATTGTGAAAAGGTTTATTTTCTGTCATCACCTTTCACCTAGTTCACAAAACAAAAGCAATGTGAACAATTCTGGAATTTTTTAACATGATACTCGAAATTATTCTCCCATTAGCTCAGAATTATTAGCGAATCCACAAACATATAAAAAATTTGAATGATCAAATGAAAATCCCAGATAGAGGTTTAAAAAAAAAAATTTCCAGATGCCAATCGGAACAATTTATGCAGAGGTTCAAAAAAAGATTATAACAAAACCTTCGCAATCAAAAAGTTTTTTTTTATGTGCCATGGTGATTACTCGATTTGGCAGTTGCTATTATTTACGCATTTTAAATATATATTCCTTAATAATCTCTAAATGTAATATTATTACATTCACAATTGACTTGAGAAAAAAAAAAGTTAAACCTGGCATAGCATTACAGATTATTTCCTGAAAATTTCAGAAACTTTCCAAATCTTTTGCATAACCTATGAAATTTTCATTGAGTATAATTAGCTGCAGATGCGTAGAAAACTTTTCTGAAACTTTCCATTAACAACTGGCGTCAGTATACGTAACCATTTGATAAAGTACGCCCTCAGGTCATGAATATGGGATTTATCAACTAAAACTAAATTCCTGTTGCCAGAAGAAATAAAATTTATTGCATTCCTAGACTAATCATAGTTTGGAAAAGATGAAATAAATAAAGCAGACACTTTGAGAACACTTTCATAAATTCCATATCGGAATACATTAAATTCTTAAGCAAATTGTTCTAGTTCTCAATAAATGAAGGTATTGTTATTTGTAAGTTTGTGATTCTGGCTGGCAGGAAGTTATCAACAAACCGAGACATATTTGCTTGTCATAATTTTCGGTTGACAAATTTGCATTCTGTAGTTTTACCATAAAAAAATTTTGTGAATATAATTTAGAAATACCAATCATCTTTGCTTTGGTATTTCAGTCAACAATTCTAAGAAAGATTTGAATTTTCAAAATGTAAATGAAAACTACAATATTCCATGGACATGAATCCGAATTTTACAGATTTGACATGAAAAAACAAGAATTTAGACTAGATTTTGAATTCATAGCTTTTTAGAACAGTTCTGAATCATATTTATTATTCAGGAATCTGAGACAAAACACGTTTTCAATGGAACAACAGACAGATTATTCAAACAAGACCAACCCAAACGGAAATGTCGGAAACTACCAGAATGATAAATAAAAAACAAATTCAAAACAGTCACAGAATGTCACATCAAAATCCCCAGTCATGAAACCAGTAAACAACATAATGTCTGATAGAAGAACATTCAATTGGGAATTAAAGGAGAATGAATAAGTTTATTTGAAGATAAAATGACCAAAACTTTGTGAAATTTAAATAAATTACAGCCAGAACTAGGTCTCAGTTTGGCAATTTCTTTACAAAATTATACTTTATTTAGTCACAATATCCCATTGGTGATTATTTTTTAGTCAACTATGACAAATATGGCGTCCCTCATGGTGAATATATCTATCTGTCTGTATTTGTTGTTGGTGACATATGTCAGGAAATTTCAATATGAGTCTATTTTTTGATAAATCTGAAAAACCCAAAGTATGAGCAAGTCATTTTGAATCATTCGCACACTTTTCTGTTGCTGAACATTAGTTTTTATCAAAATCCACAACTCATATAAGCATTAATTTAGAATTTTCATTTTGGGGTAAATATTATTCAAATATGATAGGCCTTGTTGAAAGTGAAAATTCTCAAATTATTCCTTTCTGCTATCTACAATTTTGTTAACAAAAACACGAAATAGTCTAGGAACACAATATTCAAATACAATGTCTAACATAGACTACTTTGGCAAACATTCGTGGGGTTTTCCATAATTCTTGACATCAATAATGCATGAAAGCTCTAAGCAGTGTTACAATGCATTAGGAGTCAAGGTTTTGACAAAATTTTGTGAAATTTGATCCAACAGTTTCCTTGACAGTGATGACATGGATTACTTCTCATATAGAATGATATATGGTAGTCTTATCATATTTGCTGAATTTCACTTTGTGACACTTTTTTTTTCATGTGTCTGCTTTACAAAAAGTCTGGCTTTTATGATCCTATCTCACAAACATGGAATACTTTTTTGTCGTAGTTTGACCTTGAACTAATCCAGTAAGATGCAGGAAGACTCTTAGGCCCTTCCACTATGACTTGCATTATATCTCAATTAGAGCTCATTAAATTCTCCATTCCTTCTCACTTATATCCGACAATCTAAGATTAGCAACTCAATACATTTTATGGCGAACACACAGGAGGGATTTTCCACATGAGCTATTAATATTGATTTCCTGATCAATACGATTGCTGAAATATCACGCTATTTGTGAAGAAATAATGATTTTCCCATCTGCGATTCATGACCTAATAAAGGTTTCTAGAATTATCATTGATGACACTCTCATTATAAATTCAGATAAATTATTTGGTCATAATATGGCTATTTTAACCAGATAGTTGGGCTGAAGCCAAGCAGACACTGCTGATATCTAAGCCATTTCACCAGATTTGATATCTATTCTCAAAATATGCTATTTCATATTGTATTTCCATTTATATTATTAGAGATCAAATTAATAATTGCAAGGCGAGTTGCAGACGTTGCACATAGTTGGCCTCTACTCAGGGAATTATTTGAATTACCATATAAATACAGTTGAACAGCCCCATTTTCCTCAGTTCATTTTAATTGATGATGGTTATTCAATATTTAACTGTACTTGTTAGACATAAGCGTCATATCAATATCCCTCAAATCTCCTAAAACATTGTTTCCTGACCATGAAAGAATTTTGTTGTTTTCGATGTACTTTTACTAAAATTGTTTAGTTATTTAGTATTCATGTGATACATATTTAGAAACTATTCGAACTGTACAAAAAAGCCAGAGTGGTGGTTGAGCGAACCAATAACTGAAACATAGTTTATATGAGTAGTGAAGGGGAGAATGAGGAGTCGAAAAATACCCAAAGAAAGAGAGGAATGTGTCGAAAAAATTTGGGAAAACCAATACTCTATCAGCTTTACAATTTAACAACATAATTTACCTTCATAATTCTTGTCATTGATATTCTGAGGCAAGTTGGATTCCTGAAGTCCGATGGATTCCGTTCCATCGAGAGGGGAGAGAATCATTCTAACACAGGATAACCGACCATGCTCGCATGCTGTATGGAGAGGTGTGTTCCCTGGAGTAAGATGGATATTATGAGAGTTATTTTCAGTTGGGATAAAATTACCGCATGTTTGTGAAGAAAGCTGACATCAAGAAATAATAAATAATTGCCCTGTTATAAGTTTGCTGGATGATTTTGTTTCGATTACATTCTAAAGACACTTGCATGTCGAAACCCTAGTTTGATTGTTATATGTGAGAAAATTTCCGGGAATCTCACAGTCTCAAGGTGGTTCATGCAACCCCTGATGAGTAAGACTAATCCTCTACCAATCACTTCACGCAATAAATTATTTTGGCTTAATAACCCCCACATCCGATGTGAAGCGATAATAGGAAGAAAGGTTCACAGCTTTTCTCTCAACTGACCTCTTTTATCTTTTGAGTTGAAATCTGCTCCATAAACAATGAGGAATCTGACAACTTCAGGTAGGTTTGCGTAGACTGCTAGATGAAGGGAGGTCTGAATGAGAGTTCATTTGTCAGTGGCTGCAAGTAAATCTCAACCCACAAAATGCACAAATTAGTCGATAATTATTTTGTTACTGCTTTTCTTATGCTCCAAATAGTGGGTGATAGCTGTCCCAGTGATTGAAATCCTTACGTTTGAAGTATAAGCTTTCGCTAGTTATAAGTGAATGAAAACTTTTTACCCAATGAAACTACTCACATGAACTTCCGTTGTGAAATAATTCAAGCATTTGGGATCAGGACATTCTTGGATTAAATTGACGATTTCTTTTATATTCTTCTCGAGGATCGCTGTGTGCAGTGCCCTAAAAAAGGATTGAATTGGTTGAAGAAGACATGATCTTTGGAAAGGGTGATACGACCTCTTGGTGACTTTTTATTTTTATCCGAGCATAAAAGAGTGACCTGGCAGAGCAGCAACAATCACATCAAAATTCCAACAAAAATAAACAACAATCAGGATTGAGGGTGTGAACTTTGTTGTGTGAATATCTTTCTATACTTCAATACTTGATTGAAAAACAAGATATTCATTCATGCAATTTATTGTTTGGTTGTTGACAATAGTGATTGGTAGAATGGCAGGAAGTGAATTGAACCATGAACTTTCACTGCAAATAATGATAAGAATAGAAGAATGGTCGCCGATGCCCATTGAGTGAATTGTAAAGGAAATTATTGAAGCGCTAAGCTGGTGACTAAAGCCCCATCAACACCAGCATAATTTTGGACCGACATTTATGGGTTGAAACTGCCATTATTTTATTTGAAATAAATTATTAGAACACTCCATGCTGAAAGTGTGTCTAATATGAAACATAAATACACACTTTACCTGACTGACCCAATTTCATGCCAAAGGGTGAATTCCTATAGACTTTGGACATTGGATGGGCAATTGTAAAAACGAAAGTACTTTAAAAATAGATTGACCTATATGTGACCTGAAGTATGCTTCAGTGAAACCATATTTTCTGTTTAGAAGTAATCGGAAAGTGTGTTCCAGTGGTCATTGTTCCAGGTAATATGAATATTGTTGAATAAATCAATTATCCCAATATTAGGATTCCGTTTCAATAGGATTCCGATGGCATTTCCACTAAACAGCTCTAAAAAGTGAAATTGCTCAATCAAGGTCCCAACGGACTGAATACGGACAATGATAAAATGAAAGTGCACATTGGACACAACCCAAGTCACGTTTCACACCGGTGCAACAAATGGATAAAGTGAAAGTACACATTGCACAAAAAAGATCAAACCAAGTAACGTTCCAAACTGGAAGGGGAGTCCCAAATAGGCAATATGATAAATATGGACAAATGGCTGACCCGAGTCACGTAGACACTGTGGGGAATCCTAAGGAATTTCTGCAAGAAATGGACAATGGACAAAATGAGAGTAAATATGGGAATTGGGAAACCTAATGGCAAATAACAAAAACCAGAAAAAGATTTCAAAACTAATTATTAATTGGGTTCTTGGTAATTGTTCTGAGCAAAATCCCCGTCATTACAAGACGCCTGGAATTTGAAAGCAACGATAAATTTCAACTGTAATACTGCACTCAAGCACTTTGATATCAAGACTGGAATTCCCCTCTTTCAGACAATTTAATACCAAGAAATCCTTCCGAGGCCACAAGAGTTAATTTTTAACAAATTCTATTTTTGCTCTCAATTTATGATTAAATATTTACACATCCCTGATTTGATTTTTATTATAATCTCAAATTTGTTTCCAATTCGTACACCAGGAGTTGCCTAGAATCAAAATATTCAATATTCTTGATTGAAATATTTCAATATTAAATCAGATCATGCCATAACTTTGCATAGCCAACAGAACAGTCTGCATAAGTTGAAGCCAAATTTATTAAACTCATAAGTTTGTAGTATTCAGGTTTTCTCAAAGATGTAATCATACACAAACTAAAACGAAAGACATCTTAATTTGACACTCACAAACAACCATGAATATTAATCAATATTTACTGAGTATCTAAGTCAGGGGTGTGCAACAGGCGGCCCGCGAGCCACAACCCGGCCCGCCAAGCCATTTAGTGTGGCCCTTGTCAACACTCTGATTTTTACATATCAAGCATAAAATCCCAATCCGACAGTTTAATTAGACCTGACGATTAAGACCTCTTTTTAGTAGCTCAGATCGAAACAGTAATTTGATCATGGCAGTACGTGACGTAAGCATTCTTTGGATTTGTGGTTTAGACTCGTTCAGTTATAAGCTCTGTCTAGCAGATTACGTTTATAGATAAAATGTGTTATCTCACTAGCCAGGAATTGTTGTTAGCCGCTATTGCTTTTTCACTTGATTTGCTCGTTTACAACAATACATTGTGATGTAATAATCCCTCATAGTGATTGCTAGACACTTTCCAGTCACTAGGTTTCAAGAGTTTGAAGCAGTTCTGTAGCCTATTTTGCTAGTTTCGTGAGGGTAATATTTTTTTGATAATTTCAGAGCTAGTAATATGTCGGCAGCTAAGAAGCAAAAATTGATGAAGAAGGAAGGGTATTCAACAGTGAATGGTGTACAAAATATTTTGTTGTCCCACACAACCAAAGTGCTGTCTGCCTCGTTTGTCAAAGTACTAATGCAGTTATCAAAGAGTATAATGTTAAACGTCATTACATAACTGAGCACTCCTCCCAGTTTGATAAAATCTTGGTCAGGCTCGAGTAGACAAAACGAAACATTTAAAAAAATCCATTGAAAAACAACAAAGTTTTTTTACCACTTACAAGAAGGACTCAGAACTGGTGACAAAGTTGAGTTTTAAACTTTGTGAATGTATGGCGGAAAAGGGAAAGCCTTTCAGTGACGGAGAATTTATTAAAACTGTTTGACAAAATTTACAGAATATGCATGCCCAGAGCAAAAACATTTGGTGGAGCAAATCAGCCTTCCCGCTTTAACTGTTTCAGGCCGAACAAATGATCTTTCAGATAATATCAAAGAAACTTTGAAAGAGAGATTGAAATCGTGTGAAGATTTCAGTCTGGCATTGGATGAGAGCACTGATATCAGTGACACAAGTTTGCGTCAAACTCACTATTTCTTGTAAGAAACCCTAATATTGCCCGTAATTATAACTAGCAAAATAAACAATTTTTGTACCGGTAATCACGAGAAAGTCTATATTAAATAAAGTTACTTGAATTTGGCCCGCCGGTGAAAAAGATTGCACACCCCTGATCTAAGCAATGTTAATTAATATTTGGAGAACAAAAATAAATCAGGAAATCAGCCGAAATCAAATTAATATCATGAATGAAAAATACATGCAATAAAGCAGTTGGACTGAGATCAATCGTCTGCTAACTAGAATTCGCTTGAAAAAACCCTAGATTTTTTTTTTTTGAGAATTAAGATAACAAAATTATTTCGTTTTCTATAAAAATCTAGAACGCATAGCCGTAGTTGAAATTGAAAAAGATAATTTTACAAGTTTTGTTGGACAAAATACTTTGAAAAATTTAATAAACGATCATGGTTTTTTAAAAGTGTGAATTTTCATTTTAATTGCATAAACAAACTGACATGAGATGACTCATCAAGTGATATTCCTCACCATAGATACAGCCCAAGCATGAAAAAAACATAATATTGGGGAAATTATCACTGGGATACACTTGGGCTGAACATGGATGAGAATACTTGCTGCAATGCTTGCAATTGTGCAATTGCCTGGGATATTATCATTTTATCATAGATGGGACAGACTAACTGCGGTTGCTCTTCATGTGTTACCCACACATGAATGACACATAATCAAATGAAATCATCTCCTTGATAGCAGGACAAAGAACAAGGGTTTATGAAATCACAATGTAAATAAAACTATCATTGTGTGTTTGATCACAAAGCAACAGCAAGAGAATGGAGAAAGTAAGAAATAGTCCAAAAAGTGTGATCTCAAAGCGACATGATAGATAGGGATGGATTTTCCCTGACCACATACTTGGAAAGGGGTGAGCGAAAATTTTCCGATTCCATAAATCATGTGGGATTATCTGGAGAACTGGAAATAGGCGCTGTGGTAGTACCAACATTTATGAAATTGATCGTTTAATATCTGGATCTGATTACATGATTTCTAATAAATACGTATTCTAGAGATACTATCCCTTCAGCCTGCTTGACCAGAGCCTTCTCAGAAGCAGATGTATGCAAAACACCTCACAGCATTTCCATGAATTTGACAAGCCATTTCCGCTGGCTGAAAAACCACTGGAACCACACAGCCAGTACCAGTCTAATGTATGCACATGTTTATATCTGTGGTTTGACATTCATGTTCAGGCTGGTTAGAGTTGGTTGATGAGCTTAAGATAAAGTTGAGAAAACTTACAACCCTCAGGGCTTCTGAATCTGAACACTTTATTATTGATTTATTAGGATATTTACGCCCAATAAATCAAAGGAGGAACGATAATATGAAATTTTTTTTTAATTTAAAATTCCAAAATCCCATCAACAAGGTGAATTTTGATCAGCTAAAATATAGGAAGCATTTGGCCAATGGAAACGAAAGTACAGTACTCGGGAAGTATCAGACTTTCAGATATTATCAATTGGAATATATTTGGTTATTCTCCTATTACGGTGCATCGTGTGAGATGATGATATTTTAAAAACTTATCTAATTTACATTTGAATAAATAACACATTATCAGTTCACATCAGAAAGAGAAGAGTTCGTTTATATATATTGTAATGACTACATTGTGAAGATAATATTGATCTTGTTTACTGGTTGCCGATGATTCACTGCTATATCTGTCGAATCAGTCTAAATTTAAACCTTTCCCTGGAGATTCTAATTCAAATTATATTTGGCACCCGTGGAGAAAGTATGCCTTCATTATAAAATCCACAAATAAATTTAGTTTTGATCACATTTACACATTGGAACAGATACTAAGGTCGGAAAAGTCTCCCCTGCAGGAAAGTCCATTGGTATAAGGTAAAACCATTTGTTCATATTTACATTAAATTAAATATTATTAATCTAATTTCTGTACAATAACCAAAAAATTGCCATATTTACAATAAAATATTCTCAAAACAGTATGATTCATCAAATTTAGTCCAACATATTAGGACAAAACAATTTATATAAATTTAAATTGTGAAACTAATACCTGAAAATACATCATTATGTAACAATGATTCATCTGGCAAACCCCCATTGTAACATAACTTGATATTATTCCAGAACAATTATTTTCAAATGAATGAAGGTTTGTATTGAAAGGAAAATAAATACTCTTCCCCATTAAATGAGTTCAAAGAAATTTGATTCATCAAAAAAATTCCCAGCCTACCTAAAAAATGTTTCATGAAGATTCAAGAAATTGAAAAAATTTTCAGGTTTGTGGGTTCCAGATTGATAAAAATATTTTTCCAGAACTACTGGTCGATAGAATTTGATTTACAGAGACTGTTTTGACTTATTCACAGTCGAGCCCCGTTTGTATTTCCTGACATTCATGCTTTTGACTGTGGATTCATGTGAAATTCATTTTCCAATCATGTGCTGTGTCATATTGATCAATGATAGTGTCTTGGTGTAAAACAGTGATTCAGAAATATGTAATAGGGAGAAATTATAATTTAGTTAACAGGGAATTGAATTCTGCTTCGTGAACATTTTTAACTTTGAAAATAACAGAAATTTTATGACCAATCCTAACCATCCCACTAAATACTAAAGCATGCATTGAATAAACAACTTCAATGAAGCATCAACTTACGATAGTCCGCCATCAGGAATGTATCGAGCGTACAACTCATCTTCCGGCTGCATGCTTCTGTACCCTATGGACTCTAGCCGTTCCGGTTCAAATTCTTCAGCTGTAATTAAAAAATATTGGCCGATGCATGTTCGTCTTGTTACAAATGCATACATTTATGTGGCAGGATGATGGTAAGTAGCCTAGCAATTATCACAGAATCAATCCATACCAGATTCAAACTTGCAAATATTTCCTACTCAGCATAACCTTCAAATTAAACCATATTAAAACGCCATAACAAATTTATTCATCATACCTGAAGATTCAACTTTGTCAATTTTAATTTTAATAATTTCATATTGGAAGTCTACACTGACTATAATAAGCCAACTAACAACTGACATATTTTGCATTCATTTGAAACGGTTTTTCCAAATTGCTCTGGGAAATTCTATCTTCAGGTTGACAGGAGGCAATGCAGCAGATTGACCAATGAGATGGAAAACCCGTCAACTGCTAATTACAAAACCATCAATTACCAAGCTTGGGCCATTCTAAATCACACATTAGAAACAAATTTTCCTCCATAATATTTCCATCGCTATTCATCGCAGAGATGGGAAATTAATAGGCTGTCATGAACTGATGCTAACTTGATGAAAATTTTTCAGTGTTTTTTTTTTAAAAGTTCCAAAAATTTACAAAATAATTTTCCATGGTACAATGAGTCATTTAGGTCAAATGACGTGTTCTAATTGGTTAAGTAATAAGTCATGACATTAGTTAGAAAGCTGGATGAAATAATATTGAGAACAAAACAAACAATAAAGAACATGCGAGTCTGGACTTTCTACTGATAATTTTTAAATTCCAAACATAAATTATGGCTTCGATGAAACAAATATTATTTTAGTTCATGTAATAAAATTTGGATCGTCTGTTCCTCTTTGAAAACAAATATGAGAGATGTGAGAGTGCATGAATAAGGCCCAAACTAAACCACAAGACATTTTGGAAAATATCAATTACTGAGGCAAATAAAATAATCATGCCGAAACCATGATTTAAACAATCACGAAACCAGATTGACTCCCAATCCAATCAATCCTAATCTCAATATTAAATGCAAGGATTCGCAATCCTCACATTCACAAGACCATTCTGGAACAAACGCGTTTAACGTTACGATCTAACACAAAATATGCCAACACCACAAAACAACATACAAAGCAGGTACTTTCCAAAGTACTAGTACAACCGCAACATAATACATCCGATGTAAAGAAGGATTATCTTGCGTTACACAAGAATAATAGAAATCACACTTGCATTACAGCATGACTAATGCATGTAACAAGACCCATTGAACATAGAGATAGACAGTGCTGCATAACACATATTATCTAATATCGACTAAACCAGATAAATTTTATTGGTAACAGTTACGGTATTATACAGGGTTATCACTTCTACCTGATACAATAACACCACTAACAACGCAAATAAAACCTACTTGTCTGTTTCTTTTCTTCTGTTGTGATTTGTTGTTGACCTTGACACATTGTGTTCGTTTCGCCGAGTTTCTCGTCGATAATCTTCAAATTCTCAATTTCTGAAAGAGTAATCGAACCAAGTCCTGAGTCAAAGTTTTCATCGGTGATCGACGCACATTTTTGGTCGTCATGAAAATCATCATGCGATTGTGACGGCATATAATGCGATGTATTTATATTCGACATTTTTTATGTCCACAAGAGTTTTTTCCTTATACTATTTGCTTCAAATGCACTTGATACTGTGATATTTGAACTTTAATTCAATGCGATATATTGTACGTACTTCTAGAAATATCAAAATAGGTTGGTTGCCTGAATATAGTTACATGAACAGCTGAAATCATTTAAAAATAATAATAATTTTTTTCAATTTCAGAAATGTGGTACTTTCATGACTTCATTCCTGAATTCATTATACTGTTTTAAGATAATGGCCAAAATGCCTGCCACCTGCTGGAATCGAGAAATTCCATTTCTATCTGGTCATATCAGTAATCACAAAGAGCCTGATAACTTCATATACTCGTTCGTAAGCGCATAATCATACTGTCTGCCTGTCTTATAATTCCTGAATTCAGGTCAATATGGCGAAACTGTGAAAGAGTCAGACGGGAAGCAACTAAAATTTTATCAACATATAGACAATAAATCGATAAAATAACCAACTATCAATCTGCAGAGATCGGAAATTTTACATTGATATATAGACGAAACAGTTCAAAGCAAAGTGTG